>PPON03000023.1:0-165942 GCA_003708525.3 Monosporozyma unispora | reverse complement strand
AAAGAAATTGGAAACTATTAGCTCGATCAAATATTCAAATGTAGAATTAAAAAGGATTTAATTCTACCAAATAATTTATATATAAAGAACAGATTATTGTAAATGTTCTTAGATAATTAAACTTTGATTTTATATATAATTCAAGTTATTATATATAAGAGGAAAAAAAGCAACTCCTAGGTTATAAGTTAATAAATATCCATTATACTTCGATTACTATTCTAGGGTTTCTAGAAGGTAAAGTATTTTTCAAATCTAATCCGTTAGCCGCTTTCTATTAAGTTAACCTACAACAAATTCTCTGTATTGTTTAAATAAAAAAAAACCAGGTTTAGAATTATCTATAAATCCATATATCTTTGAATGAGGTTCAATGAAAGTTTGACATAACTTTAGATTGCTTCCTAGTTACGAAGTGTTTTATATGGTATAATATTAAACGTGATAGGTTGGCTATTCCTGTATAATATGGGTAATAAATGTAAGGTAACAAATACTATATTAATAAAACAATTCCATATTCTCTTTATATGAGTTATATAAAGAGTAAATAATATATATAATATACATAGTTAATGTTAATAAACAAAAGTTTTATCTCATCGATAATTTACATTATTAATTTTCCATATTTTAATAATATTGAAAAATTATCTTTCTAAAAGAAATCTGAATCTAGGGTGAAATTATACATCTGAACATGTTGGCTCTTTTCTTGTCCACCTAAATTACTCATGCATTTCTACTATTTTTAAGGAATAGTTGAAGTAAAATTATCTAGAAATTGACCTTACTTGAATTCATTAAATATTAAATGTTAATTAGTAAATTATAGACTAAAAAAGAAAAAGATTTTATTAATGATTGATTTACCTTTAAAGAAATGTATTTTTTTTGGAAAAATAAATTTGACAATGACTTTACTTAAAAAGGGAAACTGTCAACCAAACATTATGTAACAAGTTGTCTTTACTTCTTTTTGGGCTAAGTTTGTTTGAATATTTGAAATAAAAAACAATTTGAACTGTCACAGGGTCCCAGAAGAATTAGTGAGCAGTCAAGAAAGATTTACACTAAGATATATCTTTAACTATAAATCTTGCAATTTTTAAAAAATAACTCAAAACTCTCAATCAAGAAAATTCCAAGAAAGCTGTAATCAAAATAGACAGTAATGTTACTCAAAAAGCTGTGGCTTTGTCCAAATGTTTTCTTAATATCATTCTTATGTAAATATAATTTAGAAAATTCAAAAAGCCTCCAACATATTTCTTTCATTAAGAGTAATATATACATCTTCCCAATACAATATGAAAACAGGATAACAACCTTACCGTGATAAGATAATCGTGCTTAAACGTATGATATACTTTTTATTTTTTAATTTAATTATAAATTTTAACTACAGTACAGATATTTATGTGGGTATAAATATTTAAAAATGATAGAAATGTAATGAAGAGAGTTCTAAATTATTCTATTTCTTAGACTTCTTCTTCTTCTTTTCTTCACCATCATCATCGTGCTTTCTCTTCTTTTCCTTCTTTTCTTTCTTATCCTTCTTTTCTTTCTTTTCTTTCTTGTCCTTCTTTTCTTTCTTTTCTTTTTTTTCCTTCTTTTCTTCCTTCTTTTCTTCCTTCTTTTCTTCCTTCTTTTCTTCTTCAACCTTAGTTTCAACTTCCTTGATTAATGGTTTAGATTCTTCAGTGGCAGCTGGAGTAGAAGTAGATTCACCTTCAACAGGTTTTTCTAAAGAAACATAAGATTTCTTCCAGTCTTCTGGAGTATTTTCATTAGCACGACCGAATTTATCTAATTTACCATCAGCCTTCATTTGTTTCTTCTTTTGAGCAATTGGACCAAGACCCCATCTTCTTGGGTATAAGTCTCTTTCCATAATACATCTCTTAACAGTAGCAACAACACCGTGATCACAAGTAGCTAAATCAACAGTAGACATTTGAGCGTGAGCAACAGCAATGGCTTCACCCTTAGTGGTAATTAAGACAACTTCATCATATAATTCAATACCTTCTTCATAACGTAAAAGACCTGGAATCATTAATTTAGCACCATAACAGACAGCGTTAACAGCAGAATCCTTAACGACAATTCTCTTATAACCAACCAATAAAGTTTCTAATGGAGAAATAATCTTTCTTAAGTAGGATTCATCTCTAGTGTTATCGTAAACCCATTGAGCATCTAAAACATCATGTAAAGTAACCATGTTATCGTTTTCACTTAAGGCACCGGATCTCACACGACGTAATTCTTGCATATGACCACCAACACCTAATAACATACCTAAATGGACACATAAAGTTCTCATATAAGTACCAGCTTCACAAGAAGCCCAGAAGACACCTAAGTTTCTCTTGTTATCGAATTCAATTAACTTAGAATCATAAATAGTACGAACACGTAATTGACGTTTAACAGCAGAAATTAATGGAGGTCTTTGGAAAAGAGCACCAGTTAAAGTTTCAATGGAACGACCTAAATCCTTTTCATCTTTTAGAGCATCATGTAATCTAACAATACACACATACTCTTTACCAGCACCTTGTTGAGATTTAACTAATCTAGTAGCTCTATCAATACAGACAATCAAACAACCAGTAACCTTTGGATCTAAAGTACCGGAATGACCAGTCTTTTCACAACGTAAAATACGTTTAATCCAAGCAACAACTTCATGAGAAGATGGGTTAGATGGTTTATCTAAGTTAATAACACCTGAAGAGATATAAGATTTTAAATCCCTCTTTAATGGAGAAGAACCACATGGGATTGGAGTGTAATGACCAGATCTAACTAATAACTTGTCATAATCCTTTAATAATAATGGCCATTCAGAAGTGTTGGCAGAAGCACCAGCATCTTCCGGTTTAATAACGTGTTCACCTTTAGACATTTGTGTAATATTCTTTAGTGTGTTGATTTAACTTGTGGATCAAACTCTATAATTAATACTAATACTAATAAAGCTTTCTTAATAGTAAGTACTCTTCTCATCTCAAAATTTGGATGTGAAATTTTTCAAAACTCATCGAAGAAAATTTTTCACTAACAAAAAAAATTTGAGATTTAACCGGGTAAATGTTATAACTTGATTAAAGTTAAATAAAGTGCCAGACATTATTGAAAGTAAGAAGGAAGGAATGATACTAGTTAAATCACAGCAAATATTAACAGATAGATAGATATATTTAAATAATTAATTATTGGAACAATTTAAAAGTGTAACTTTTTTTCCAGTAGCTATAGGTTGAATAGTATCATAAAAAAATAGGTAAGGTTTCAATTTTAATATATCTTAGAATGCTTTACCAAATTCATTGATTAATCTCTTTTCTACAGCGTCAATAAATTCTTCAGTGGTGACATAACTTTCTCTGTTTTTCTTTCCTAGGATAAGAGCTAAATCTTTGGTCATAATACCATCTTCTTGGACAGTGTCAATAGTAGATTGTTCCAAGATTTCACCAAATTTAACCACATCTGGTGTTTCATCTAATTTACCTCTTTGAATAATACCACGAGTCCAAGCAAAAATTGAAGCAATTGAATTAGTTGAGGTTTCTTTACCTTGTTGATGTTGTCTATAATGTCTTGTAACAGTACCATGAGCCGCTTCAGATTCAAAAGTCTTACCATCAGCAGAAACAAGGACAGAGGTCATTAATCCTAGAGAACCAAACCCTTGGGCAACAATATCAGATTGAACATCACCATCATAATTCTTCATAGCAATGATATACCCACCATTTGATTTCAACATTTGTGCAACCATATCATCGATTAATCTATGTTCATACCAAATACCTAATTCTTCGAATTTTTCTTTATATTCTTCTTCATACATGGTTTCAAAGATATCTTTGAACATACCATCATATTTCTTTAAGATGGTGTTCTTAGTGGTAGAATATAATGGTAATTTTCTTTCCACAGCTAATTCAAAAGAAGCTTTGGCGAACCCATGAATGGATTCTTTAGTATTATACATAACCATGGCAACACCACCATCCTTTGGATAATGGAAAACGTTCAAGACCATCTTCTCGTCATCAGATTTATCAGTATTACAAACATGATCTGGTTCAAAGACTAATTTCAAAGTACCACCGCTTGGAATGACAGTATCAGTGGCTTTATATTGATCACCAAAGGCATGTCTACCAATAATAATTGGTTTTTCCCATTGTGGAACTAATCTTGGGATTCTTGGGATCACAATTGGTTCTCTAAAGACAGTACCTCCAAGAATATTTCTAATTGTACCATTTGGTGATTTCCACATTTCATGTAAATTAAATTCTTTTACACGGGCTTCATCTGGAGTAATGGTAGCACATTTAACTGCGACACCATATTTTAAGGTAGCAATGGCGGAATCAGTGGTAACATGATCTTGTGTTTCATCTCTATATTCGATTGAAAGATCATAATATTTCAAATCAACGTCTAAGAATGGTAAGATTAATTTTTCTCTAATCAAATGCCAAATGATTCTTGTTTGTTCATCACCGTCCATCTCCACAAGTGGAGTCTTAACTTTAATCTTATTACTGACCATCTTGTACTAACTATGTCTGTTTTTTTTCGCCTCCTTTGAATATTTTGAGAAACCAATTACTGTTACATTAGCGGAAATGTATCAACCAACAAAAGATACACCTATTTATATAACATTTCGAGTCTGTGTACTCGCTTCCAAGAAATCTTTATACACTTCACATTCCCATAATACCGAAAGTCCAGTTTTCTCAATTCCATTGGCTTTACACTCTTGGTTATTCTTCTTATTATTATCTTCAATACTATCACTAATATTTAACAATAACTAACAATAATGTATTTAATAAAATGCGTTGAAAGCCTTTGACACAATTAAAATGATATTTATTGGTTCTTTTATAGTCGGACCAGCGGAGTTACCGCTTTGAAATATAATTACCTTTTTGGGTTTGCTAATGTCTGGAAAAGGAATAGCACTGCCTAATCCGGAAAGAGTATACAAATATCTTGTAAATGATATATTTTAAATTATATATATATAATAATAGTAATAGTTTTACATTAAACGATTTTATGTAACAAAAAACGTCTAAGCTTAAAAGAAGCCATTCTTGAACTTGGCTGGAATGTTTTCTTTATTTATACGAGATTCTAATTCATCATCAGTGATGACAGTAGCTCTAGAGGCACCTCTTTGAATCTTCTCCTCATGTTCAATTTCATGTTCATGATGTAATAATTCATGTTCCACATCTTCTTTATGAACATTTTTCACATCTGGATCAGAATCCTTATGATATTTATTCCAATGATGAATTTCATATTCTAATTCAAAATCTGAATGATGACCCACACCAACACCTAAATCAGGGAATTTATTGCCTCTCTTGGCGAAATCTAAATATTCAGCTTTCCAAATCTTAGAATCATCATCAACATCTAATAATCTCATAATTAAATTCACCACTCTAGTTCCCATTCCTTCGTCAACTTTTTCACTTTCATCATGTTGTCCCATACCATCCCCCTTACCAACAACTTCACTTCTATCAAGACCATACAATGATAAGATATCATCAGCATCTAAATAACCTTTCTTCTTAACATCATGTAATGCGAAAAATTGTTCTGGTGTATATTTATCCAATTGATGTTCATGAGCCATATGCCATTCTTCCCATGTCTTCCCCTCTGGTGGTTTTTCAGTGTCAACATTTACGTGAGGATCTTTTAATTCTTCTTCAATAGACATGGATTGAACAAGACCATTATTCCAGGATAAAATTATGGACCCATATGTAATAAAAGTACTTAACTTCATTTTAAATCTTATTGTATGTATATATCTATACTTATTATCTTAAATATAGACTTGTTTGGTGCCTTATAAAGGTGTATCTTCCTTCAATATGCAAATCAAAAGTTGATCAAAAGTAGTGTTGTTCATTCCTTTTCCTTACAATTTTATTTTTCAAATTGTTATTTTTTTTTTAATTTTGATTTTGTGGAAAATGATCGAATTACCTAAAACAGTAGTACTATATTTAGTTATATATAATATCAAATAAAGAGCATTTAAAAAAGATAATCAAATATATTTTGAATCTATAGAGTAACAATAGTACAAAAAAATATACAAAGTAATATAATAAAATTTATAACCATTTATAATATTATGAATGGGGTTTCAAAGAGAAAAAGTGAATAAATAAATCTAACAAAGATGAAAATTTTTGGAAGTAATAAGTTAATTAGAAATTAATTAAACTTAGAAATCTTCTTCATCAGAAGAAACATAAGCATCACCCATTTCCTTCTTCTTTCTCATTCTTTCCTTCTTCTTCTTTCTTAATTCAGCAGAAGATAACTTCTTCTTCTTCTTACCACCAGCAAGCTTGTTACCCATAGCATCGAATTTGTCTTCTTCATCGTCCTTCTTTTCAATTCTTGGACCAGTACCTTGACCAGAAACCCAGTTATGACCAGATGGAGTCATTCTACCGTTGTTAACAGCCCAGACTTCTTCAGTTAAATCCTTGGTGAATTCAGCAGAATGGGTAATGATAATAACACCACCTTCGAAAGCCTTTAAGGCCTTAGATAAAGCACCTAAAGAATCTCTATCCAAATAATTGGTTGGTTCATCCAACACAATTAAATGAGGTCTTTGCCAAGTACCAGCAGCTAAGACTAATTTAACCTTTTGACCACCAGATAAACCTCTAATTCTAGAGTGAGAAACTAATTCAGCATCTAAACCTAACATAGCACAATGTTCTTCAATTTCCTTTCTAGTTAATGGTCTGAATTGACCAGAAGCTAAAGCTTCCTTCATATCAACTTCAGCAACCATCTTAGAATGAGATTCAACTAATTCACCTCTTGGAATCCAAGCATTGTCAACAGACATCATTGGAACCCATCTTTCAGATTTCATACCAATGTTTTCACCTAAGTAGAAAGAACATTCATATTCATAAGTATTCTTAAACTTTCTTCTAGCTAAAATTTCTTGAATTCTTCTTGGAGTACCTTCAATCTTGAAGATCTTGTTCATAGCTTCAGCATCATTTTCATTAATTTGTCTGTTAGCTCTATCCATGGTTTCTCTATCTTCACCAGTTTGGAATCTCCATTGAATATATTCGGATGGAGTCTTATCTAAATGAGATTCAATATGAGCAAAAGCATGTTGCTTAATGTAAGCAATTCTACAATTTTCATGAGTGTAAACTTCACCTTCAGTTGGTAATAATTCACCAGTTAAAACATTAATTAAAGTAGATTTACCAGCACCATTTGGACCAATAACGGCAATACGGGAAGATAAAGAACATTGGAAATTAATGTCTTGAATTTGTGGTTTAGAAGTACCTGGATATTGGAACATCATATCAGAAACCTTAACAATGGCTTTTTGCTTGGTCTTAACACCTTCTAAATAACCTGGTTCTGGGAATTTAAATTCTAAATCAGAGGCACCTAATTCGTAGTAAGATTTAGCAGATGGAACTCTCTTAACTAATTCAGATAAGTTACCCTTGTATTTTCTTAATTTCAAACCTTCGTAATGAATAATGTATTGACAAATCTTATCTAAGAAACCAGAATCATGAGAAACAGTAATAGAAGTAATACCACAAGTGTTTAAGTAGTCAACTAACCAAGCAACGTTAACAGTATCTAAATGGTTAGTTGGTTCATCTAATAATAAGATATCAGCATTCTTTAAGACGGCTCTAGCTAAAGCTAATTTCATTTTCCAACCACCAGATAAAGATTGGATTGGCATAGCAATCATTTCATCAGAGAAACCGAATTCTTGTAATTTAGCAGTAATGACTTCTTTAGTACCGACATCACCTTCAAAGACGAAATCTAAGACAGTAGTATCAGCTTTAGTACCATCAATATCATGTTCCACGTAGACAGTTCTACATTCTTCTTGAGTTGGGAAACCATCAACTTGACCGTTAGCAATGGCTCTCATTAAAGTAGATTTACCGGCACCATTTGGACCACATAAACCATATCTTCTACCTCTCTTTAATCTTAATTGAGTCTTATTTAATAAGATTTTAGCACCATAAGCTAAAGAGAATTCACAGTTACATAAATCTTCACCTTCATCTTCTTCATCATCGAAGGATGGACCAACTGGAATGTTATCAACAGCTCTCTTTCTGTATTCATCTAAGATTTCCTTAGCTTGTCTTTCGTGCATGAAAACAGTCATGTAGTTGGTGATTTGAGTAAACCAAGTAGATTGATCAATAATTCTTTCATCAATTAAATCAGCAGCCATAGAAGCAACGTATTTAACGTAGATGTCAAATTTAGAAGCAATTTTTTCTTCCTTTAATAATTCCTTTAATAATTCAAAAGTGGTTTCGACATCACCAGCATGAGAGACTTCTGGTAAAGAATCATCATCAGCAACATTACCAACTCTTCTTAAAGTCTTTAAACCTCTTAAAGTAACTTCTCTAGCTTCTGGATCAGCAATGGTTTGGAAATTGTTCTTTAAACCTGGTAATAATTTACCCATGAATGGAGCAACAACTTGTGGATCTTCGACTAATTTACACATGTTATCAATAATAACAGCGGCTTTACGTTTAATAGAAGTATCTCTTTCAGCTAAACCTCTAGATAATAAAGGAACCATAATGGATAAAGTAGCTGGAGTGACTTCAGCAACAAAAGTGGTAGCACCTAAAAGATGAACAGTTTCTGGAACTAATTTTGGATCAGCAATACAACCAATTAATTCAGGAATAAATCTGTCAATATCCTTGTTATCAACAGTTTCAGTGGCTTTGGTCATAGTGGCAGTAGCAGCAACTTTAACTTCTTTCTTAGTATCCCACATGGCTTCAGATAAGACTGGAATTAATTCCGGCATTCTTAAAGCAACTTGAGCCTTGGCAGCATCAACTAAAGCAGTGATAGCAGCTAAGACAGAGACCTTTTCTTGCCATTTGTTAGTTTCAGCTAATCTGTTAGTTAAATGTGGTAAAAGAGTCTTAATAGCGACAGGGTCAATGGCCTTAACAACAGCGACTAAACATTCAGAGGCTAAAGTTTGAGTTTCTTTGTCCTTATCACCGGTCTTTTCAGCAATACCTTCAACTAAATCAACGATGAATGGTTCCACGGATGGAGATAAATTGTTTTCATTAGCAATGTGAGTAATGGCAACAAGAATATTTTTACAAGTATTCTTATCCTTAGCGGCGGCCTTTAATTCAGAAAAGAATTTTTCTGGAATATCATGTTCAATTATAGAACCATTTAAGAAAGAAGCGACTTGAACAGCGACTTCATTTCTTTGTTCCACGGTAGCAATAGATAAAGACTTGAAAAGTTCTTCTAAAACCTTTAAAGATTCTTGAGAGTCAGACATAATTATATTTTAGTATGACTTGGGACCTAGAATGGATGACAGGTTGTTGTGAAATAACTATAAGAATATATATATGTAATTTATAAATATATAAGAAAGTAGAGATAAATAATGATAAACAGATTTTATGAAGAAGTTATGTATTTATAATTGAAAAGTTTGCTTTGGATTGAAAAAAAAATTTTTTTCATTGCGATGAGCGGGAAGAGTGAAAATTTTAATAAAATTTTAATAAAATTGAAAAGAAAGAAAGAAAAGAAATAATTTTGAGAGTAATCTCATCGGAGGAACCACTGTTAAAGAACAATAACAATAGATCCAGTACAACATTGATATAACAGTGAAAATAATATTCAAATATTTCAATACGATATTATTTTGAAGAGAGGATAAGACGTTAACAATAGAAGACCGCGGGAAAAGCAACGGCATTTCCTGTTTGGGACGGTTGGCCTACAGTTGGCGGAGTGTGGTGTCCGGGTGCGGCTATTGTTCCCGCAGTTACTTTTTTTCCCTCGGTTTGAGGCGGGTGTCTGGGTGGGCGTGTTCGGGTAACAGCGCGCACGTGAATACCACGTGAGTCTGCAACGATGATAATAATAACAGTGTTATAGCCATTATAGCAACTAGAAGTCCGATTAGATAGTATATGCATGTTTTATATATTTGATATATTTGATATATTTGATATATTTGATATATTTGATCAATTCGTAATTGAGATGGTATTGGCTAACGGTGATGTGGCCATACGCTGTTTCTTCTGTCTTCTTTGTATTATCGTAGACGTCTTCAAATTTAATTCAAATAGATTGTGTCCATTCTCATTAATTTCATTATTAAATTTATTTGTATCTTCAATATAATATTGATCATTGACATTTGGTTCTTCTTCTTCTTCCTCTTCTTTGATCTCTTCATCCAAGGAATATAATCCCTTTCTCTTATTTGGATTATTTGTTGTAGTGACCCCACCCAATTGATTACGTTTCACTGCATTACTAACATCAAAGGCATCTCTCATCGCCACAGCAGCAGGAGAATATAATAACGAGGGATCAATAACACTTTGATAATTACTTTGTAAGTTATTCTTAACCCTTTCATGTATCTTAGATTTAACTCTAATTTTACTATCAAATTTATTTAACCAGGGATCGGACATAAATTGTTCAATAGTATATCTTTTCTCGGGATTAACTTCTAATAATTTGGCCACACACGTCTTGGCCCCCACGGAGATTTCATCCCACCATGGTTGTAAAAATGTATATTCACCACGTGAAATCTTTTCGGTTAATGTATCAATCTTATCATCATAAAATGGTGGGAATCCACAAAGCATCGTGTATAATACACAACCAACCCCCCACATATCAACTTCCATAGAATATTTTTCATCCTTAACCACCTCGGGAGCCGTGTACCCAACGGTACCACATGGTGTCTTTGTGTTGGTTTGATAAATTTGTTTCGAAAGACCAAAATCTGTTAATTTAACAATACCAATCCCACCACCACCAATATTTGGTTGAAATAATCCTTCATCCATCTTTGTCATTGGATCATCAGATTTTCTTAATCTTGGTTTATCATTTGGTATATATTCAATAGGTTCAAATAATAAATTTTCAGGTTTAATATCACGATGAACAATCCCCATTGAATGTAATGCCCTGACAGCATTCCCCAATTGTTTAATGACATGTCGTGATAAATCTTCACTAAAATATGTATATTTAACAATAGAATTAAAAATTTCACCACCAGTTAATAATTCTTGTATAATATAATAAAATGATGATGTTTCTTTAAATTCAATAAATTTAACAATATTTGGACATTGTAATGATGTAATCATCTTATGTAATGTAACTTCTTTTAATACTTGTTCTAATTTTGTTGTTGATTTGGTATGTTTATCCTCTTGTGTCATTGTTAAAGTTTGCTTCTTAATCACTTTAACAGCAACTTCTTCCTGGGTGGTTAAATTTATGCCCTTAAACACTTTAGAAAATGCACCTTCACCAATTTTAGCTATTAATTGATATCCTTTTAATTCATTTTGTTCTGTAAACATTGGGATATCTACTGGTGTCTTTGCAGTTTGATCTTCATCTTCACTATTAAATGAGGATAATGATGAAGATGAAGAACATGCTAAAGATTCATTATCATCCCCACCTTGATTTTGTTCATTTGATTGTACAGGGGGTGGAGGAGGCGTATCTTCCCTTGATGATATATCTGAATCATTAAGACTTGTATGCTCTCTTTCACAACAATTATTACTATTATTACTATTATTATTATCATCACTCAATGATAATTGTTCAAATTTCTTTCTTGTTTCATGTTCATGCAACATACTATGATGATTTGTATGTGTGGTATGTGCATGATCCTTTTTATTCTTATGGAATATAGATTTTAATTTATTCATTATTATTATTTATAATTTATTTTGTTTGTTAAGTCATATACACTTGAATGTAATCTTATCAATTAAAGAAGTTGTAAACACAAGGGTTGCTTTATAAATTCTTGTCTTTAAATTTCAATACAACTAAAATAACGTGTGGGTCGATGATTTTCATAAAAAAAAACTTTGATGGTTGGCTTTTCGCGCAGAATGAAAATTAAGTATATGTATGTATGTGGTAATTACGTATTTTACAGGGAAATAATAAAGGTAATAAAATAGGTAATTACTGCAATGTTGAGGGATAACTAATATTATATCATTGTTAACACTATATAATTGATATATTATGGATGATGTAAGTGATATGAATAGATAAAGGGTGGTTCGAGATAGAGAATACAATAAGATAAGGATTCCCTAGTTTTGGGCTGCGTCTCTCTTTCTCTCTCGAAATGGCCGATGACCCTCAACAACACAGTCATATACTGGGTGTATCTTTAAGGGTTCATGTTATTACAATAAAGTATCAGTTCCAATTTGGAAAGAGGGGGGAATGTTATTCAATGCTTCTTGAACAACAAACTATACAAATTGTACTTTTATATCAAGTGAAAAATAAGACTTGTTAAGCAAAACAAAACACACACACATTAAACCAGAATAACTAGATCATGTGGTTGACTAAACCAAATTAAAGTGTTTTCTTTTCCAATTTTAGTTATCGCAATTTCTTAGTCAGTGTTTCTCCCCATTCAAACTGAAAAGAATTAAAAACCATATAGTATATATGAATCTATTTTTTTAAGATATATTGGTATGTGTGTTTTATAACTGTAATATATGTAATATTGGTTTGTATTTAATCTTATATGGGAGAAAGACTTACATTCTATGTGAATATCTGGAGTTTCTATTTGAAAAGTTCAATCAAAAAATGAAAAATTAGGTGATGAGATTTATTATAT
The DNA here is from genome assembly GCA_003708525.3 of Monosporozyma unispora. Taxonomy (NCBI): domain Eukaryota; kingdom Fungi; phylum Ascomycota; class Saccharomycetes; order Saccharomycetales; family Saccharomycetaceae; genus Monosporozyma; species Monosporozyma unispora. The sequence goes on along the minus strand of PPON03000023.1, from coordinate 153,122 downwards.
GAATACAGATAGTTACATAAATAGTGAACAACTTTTAGACTGACTAGACAAAGCGATAAGAACAAAAACATATATACGGTGATGACACATGTGGGAATACTAGTGGATACGATAGAGTTTGGTTCACAAAATGATATATCTTCATTGCAAGATATTATTGATTTTCATAAGCATAATAATAATAAAAATAATAATTCAAATGTGTTGAGTGACGGCAATAACAACCAATCCATTCAAAAGGACAATCCTTCTAAACAACCAAGAAAGAAGAAACAAAGAGTAGATATATTAGAATCCATCTCATTAACACATATAATAATTTCTGCTGTATCTCACACGCCGACTCAAGAGAAATCAATAAAGATCCCAGTCCACTTTTCTGCATTAGAATCAGATGATCATTTAACAATTCAATCAAATGGTAATTGGGATTCCACAAAGTTTTGTAAATTGCATCTAAATGACTCTAGATCTACCATAGACTCACACCTTATTACAATATTACATGCTAAGGGACAAGAAAATTTATTTAAAAGTTTATTACAATCAAATAATGAAATTAAACCCACAGAGAGAAGACTCTTACTCAATAGAATCAATAAATTGAAAAGAGAAACTAAAGATTGGAAGCTGGACAATTTACAGCTCTGTATTGATGAATCGAATTTAACATGGTCATTAGAGTTCGATCTGGTATTATTGTTCAAAGAGAATTCATATAATAAGTTTTCTTTACCTTGTAATCAAATCTTAGATTACTTATATGGCCAACCATCCAAAAACGCTACTACTCCAACTAGTAAAATTGAAACTAATAATAATTTTATTCAAAAACATTTCTTTAAACAAACTATCAAGTACACAAAGGACATTTTATCACATATTGACATAAATTTTTATAAAAATGATATAACAGAAAAAAGAATTCCAAATTTAAACGTTGATTTACTACCATTTCAAGATAGAAGTGTACAATGGATGTTAAATAAAGAATTACATTCCAACACTATTACAATATCATCCGATGAGATAAGTCCCATCGAATTAACTAAGTTTTTAAATGAAAAGATATGCTACGGGTATGTTCTTCTTCAAAAAGACAATAGTACTATTCTATATTGGAATAAATTTACTAATTTTCTGTTTAATCATGAACATGGATTACTTGTTTATAACGATTTCCTTAATGACAAATCGAATTTAAGTGGTGCTAAAGGGCTATTATCTGATGAAATGGGGTTAGGTAAAACCATTGAAATTCTAGCATTAATGTTATTAAATAAGAGAAATTTACCCACTTCCTCAACTTTTGTTACACAAGACAACAAGACTATTCACAGATCAAATGGGTCTTTAATCATTTGTCCAAATCCTCTATTGAAACAATGGATCAATGAAATTGAAATGCATACAGATACCTGTTCTATTAAATTTTTTCATTATCAAGGTTATAATGATATCATTAAAAGATTCGGTACCTCTAAGATTGAAGAAATTATTAACAAGCTACTTGAATACGATCTTATTATCACCACATACCAAGTCATCAATGTTGAACTTCATTATGCACAATATAACGCTAATTTAAGATCCAGACGTAGACGTAACAATGATGAAGCTACTACTCCCAGATACGACTATTCATCACCATTATCACTGATTCAATTTTGGAGAATTATCCTTGATGAAGTTCAAATGTTGAAGAGTGATAATACTCAAATTGCAAAATGTACAAACTTGCTTCATAGAATTCATACGTGGGGGGTATCTGGTACTCCAATCCAAACTATTCGTGACTTTCAAACAGTATTATCCTATTTACAAATATATCCATTTGTCAAACAAAAAGATATTGTATTAAATATTCATAATGATGTTAAGAGTACTGTGACTAAGAATGGGATCAAGTTCAATTTAAATGATTTAATGAACATTTTCCTTAAGTTCAACATTTGTATAAGGCATATCAAGAAAGATGTTATCAGTCAAATCCATTTACCTAAACAAACAAATTATATCTTACCATTGGAATTTAATCCTATTGAATGGGATAATTATTTACATCTATGGAACGAGTTTATTGCAGCATCAGGGTATGGAACAGATGGACAAAATGAAACAAGGTTGTCGAATACCGTCTTGAATCAATGGCTATTGAAACTAAGATATATTTGTTGTCATGCCATTATTCCAGAAAATATTGCAAGTATGTTGAATATTGGGACTTACAGAGGGAGAGGCAAAGGTAGAAAGTTAGGTAATGGTTCATCCAACTCAGGTGAGATTCACAATGATGGTGATTTGGTTAGAAATATTGATGATGTTTTGGTCTTGATGACAAATGATGCCATTGATAACCTAGATTTCTTGAATAGGGAAAATATTCAACTAAAAATTAGATCTTCTCAAGCCTATATGGAGTTACAAGAGAAACCACAAAAGGGTATTGACTTATTAAAGATTACCACCGAAAAGATAAGGTGTGATTTACAAAGACTTTTTGGGATTATCGATGAATTTAATCTGGATATTGATGATAAAAATAATTCAGATAAATTGAAAATTAGGTCATATCTGGATTTACTTCATCAATGTTATTTTTTTCTTGGGACAGGTTATTACTTTTTAGGGTCAAAGAAATTAGAGAAAGTAGAAGAAGAGAATGAAAAGATTAAACTTATTCATGCAACTAAAACCGATGACGACGTCAAGAAAGAACCTATAATACTAAAAACTTTCACTGATTTCTATTCAGAAGATGAAATGTTGAATATCGAAAAGATGCAACTGCAAGAAAAGGACTATTATGAAAGAGCTGAAAAGCTTAGAAAAGAAATATTGTTAGAAAGAGCACAAAAAGTTGGAGAAGTAATTGAAGATGTGAAGAAAATGTTTAAAATTGAACCAGAATCAAGTGAAACAACGAAACCAAAGAACCAAAATAAAATGTTTACTGAATTAAAAATAATAAGCTTTGATAGTGACGATTATTCAAGCAATCAATTAGTCTCTACATGTTACAAATCATTAGTCTCTGTGATTTCTTTACTCAACAAACAAGGACAGCAATTTAATGAGTTACTGAAACTATTAACTGAGTATTTATACAAGCCTGTTGCAAAAGAGTATGACGAAACCAATGAAAATGAGAAAGCTGAAGAGTATAACACCTCTTTGGAAGATCAAGATAGAGTTTTCGGTATTTTACACTGTTTAGAAGAGCTTTTAAAAAATAGAGAAATTGTTGTATCATCAGAAGATGAGTCTATAAAGCTTAATAAAAAGCAATTTGTACAGATTGATCCTACCTACTCGGAATTTCATTCTGAGTTACTTCACAACTTAGTTCTAATAGACAAAGGTGCCTCTTTAAAATCTGTATTCAATGATTTGAAAAATGCAAAGATTGTCCGTTCATCTACAAACAAGAAAGATGATATTGAATCTTTTGAAGATTACCTACTTCAATATAACAAAGAAATCCCACGTATTTTGAAAGAGATAAAGGGGATCAAAGAATCTATCAAAACTTTGAATTTGATCTATAATGCAAAAGTTGAATATTATGGTCAGTTACAAAAAATCTCTGATTCTTTAGTCTCACTGATTCAGTTAGAACCATTGGTGAAGAACAATATTTTGAAGAGTATCAGAAACGATAAACGTTTTAATGAGAATTTAATCAAGATTTCCAAAGTGGAGTCAAGAATTAAATATTTACAAAATCTGGCTAAGGTCAAAGAACTGATTGAAAGTGAGAAATCATTTACCTGTGCAATTTGTCTTGGTATAATCCATGATGGTTCCATTATAAAATGTGGTCACTTTTTCTGTCATGATTGTATCCATAACTGGTTGAATAACAAGAGAACCTGTCCAATCTGTAAGATCGACACAAACATGGCAGAATTATATAATTTCAAATTTAAGAATAAAGAACAAGAAAAGATAACCATAATTGAACCTAAACCAAATCTCGAAATAGTTAAGGAGAAGATAGATAATGAAAATGTTTTTCCTACCACTCCTAAACCAGATGATGATTTATTATTCAAAGGTAAATACGAAAGGTTTCCAGAAATGGATGAAGTTTCCAAAATAAACATAAAAGAACATTTCGGTGCCAAAATTGATTTTATGGTTCAATTGATATTGTACTTGAAATTAAAAGCGGCTACTGAAAACCACCCATCTCCTCAAATCTTAATATATTCTCAAAATTTTGAATTCTTAAAGATCATTACAAAAATATTGAAAATTAATCATATCCTGCATTTGACATGTCTTTCAAATGTGAAATCAGTAAGTAATACTATTGACAAATTTAAGAAGAATAGTGATATCACCTGTTTATTGTTGAATGTGAAATCACTTGGCGCAGGTTTGAATCTCTTAAATGCTCAACATATCTTTTTGTTGGATCCAATTATCAGCCATAATGACGAATTACAAGCGATGAGCAGAAATTATAGAATTGGTCAAATTAAAGAAACCTTTATCTGGAACTTTATGATTCGGGACTCAGTAGAGGAGAATATCTTTAGATATAAAAGTATCTTAGAAAATAACAAAAAATTGTCTACTTCTAAAAAGTTCAAAGAAAGAGAGGATTCAGAGGAAGCTGATACTATTGTTGATGATGAGGCTTTGGAAATTAGTGATAATTCTACAGAGTTGGTATCAAACGAACATTTATGGCACTGTTTCTTCCGAGGTTAATCATTTCTCAAGAAAAAATTATACACAGAACACTTTACAAAAATTATCTTAACAAATATTTGTTGTAATACTACTATTGATATTAGGAAGTTAAAACGCTATATACCTTCTGTAAACTAACTTAACACTCTATCTAGTTTGTCATGATCATCCATACTATCCATGGTTGCTATTGTCTGCAGGATATTTCTTTTACTTGATTCTGCTAGAGAACCATCACACATAGTCATTTCATTTAATATATCGTAGGCTTTAGTAAAATTGAAAATAATATCTAACTCACAAACATTACCAAAATATGAGTCTAGAGTTTCTACGTATCTGTGGATCAATTCTAAAGTTAACAATTCGTTGTCAACATCTGGTGTGATACCCACAATGAAATATAAACTGGCATAACGTCTGTAAACAACTTTGTAATCTGAATATTCTACTATATTACACATCTTAGGTTTTCTAGCTAAAATGGTTTGTGTTAATTCATTAATAATCTTAGTCTTTTCTTTACTTGAAAGTGGGATAAACCATTTCATTAATCTTATTTTCCCTTGTCTAGAGATCAATAATAAATACTTTATTTGGGACATCTTTCTTATACCAGTTTTGGTAGTGAATATACACTTGTCAATTCGTTCTTTGCGTCTCTTTTTCCAACTCTGTTCGACTTAAGAGGCTTCAAAAACTTTCATTTTGTTTCAGTTGTTATTTGAATTTCAATGTTTTTTAAATTCCACTATATAAAAATTTGAAAATATATAGTTTAAGTTCCAGTATATTAATATTATACAAAAGGGAGGACCTCTATATTATCTATTCGTCGTCGTCATCCTCAGCAGGTGGCACCCAAGGAGCTGGCTTGAAATATTCTTGATCAGCGGCAACGTCCTTCTTGAATTTTTCCTTATTGTCAGCGAATTCTAATAAGTATTCAACTTCTAATTCGTGACATTGTCTACCCAAGATGACTAAAGAATGTAATGGTTCACCAGCATCATATTCAGCCAATTCAGCAATGGTACCAACCTTGAAACCTTGGTTAGCAGCACCCAATCTACTAATGGCAACAGCCGGAGTGTCAGCAGTGTAAGCTTTAGTACCACGAGTGTCTTCAATTTCTAATAATTGTTGACAACATTGAGAAATGGACATGTAACGAGGTGGTTCGTAAATAAGTCTACCACGAGCCATATTTTCAATACTTTGTTCCTTGACTTTGATATCTAACAGAACTAAAGTATGTAACCCAATCTTACGATTTTCCCAGATCTTGTCATACCAAGAGTCTGGTCTCCAATGATCAGTGAAGAAAACCATAGAGACTGTTTGGCCGAAGTTGTACAATTGTAAACCACAAGAACCAACAGCATTCATGACAGAGGCATTGTGGATGACATCAACTGAGATACCGGCCTTTTTGGCTCTAAGAACTAAATCGGTATGGGTAGTTGCACCAAATGGATCACCAACAACTAAGAAAGCAACATCTTCCTTGTCAGCATCACGTAAGATATCTTCAGAACCAGATTCAACTAATTCTCTGTCGGCTAAGATTACTGGCTTTCCGTAGAATTCTTCTAATTCTTCCTTTTCAGCAGCCATTAGGATACTGGTGTAATGTTCTAAGTAAATTCTTTCACATTTTTTGACGGCTTCTAAACCACGAACTGTGATATCTTCCTTATAGGATAGACCTAACCCAACTAAGTATAACATATTTTAGTGAAGTGAAATATATCTGGATTAACCAATCTTAGGAATTGATATAAATACACAACTAGTGATAATGATAACTTGAACTCATCGCATGACAACTTTTTCAATGCGATTAAATTTTAATTTTAAAATCAAAATTTTCATTAAGAACTCTCCTTCTTGAAATTGACACCACTTTTAAGAGAAAAACTGTTCAGAAGCAGGGTGTCAGAAATAAGACAACAATTAATAATTAGATCAAGTCAAAAGGTTTATTTGCAAATAACATTTGTTTCAATTATATTCACTTTTGTTTTGATTCAAATAACGATGCCAGTTGATCACGAAGAACACGACATTGAAACACAACCTTTATTGACTCATTCTGAGGGGAATGATGATTCAAGATTGCTAAGACAAAGAATCCAGAGGAAACCACATTGGTGGAAAAGATTCTGGCCTATGTGGGCCGGACTCCTTGCTGGTATAGCTACTGTTGCTTTACTGGTTTTAACTGTTCAAGCAATTAGTAAAAATATCCCCTCTGATGAAGCCATACAATCAAATTTAGCACAAATTACTGAGGTTAAAGTAGAGACACTCCATCTAGATGGATGGAAGACACAACCTAGAGGTGGTTTGAACACTGAGAAGGGAAAATATTTACAAGTTTCTTGTACTGTGCAAACTAGATTGAATTATGATTTGTTAAATCAAAGTACTGTTCCTTTCACTGAATTACAAGCGTCATGGTTTAGATTCTTTAGTGAAAAGGGCGTTAGGTCGGTATGTGTTGATGTTAATAACGTTACTACTTTTAATAATAGACAACATGAGGGGAAAGATGATTTGAGTTTAGGTTCTTTATTTATATTAGACCCATTTTGTTTAGACCTTCACAATGGTACTATCAATGAATTAAATTTAACAATCTTAATCAAACCTGAAATAAAAAATGGCTTAAGAGTATTGAAAAAGATCTGGAATCACAATTATGCTGGTTTAAATTTATGGTCACTACTTAATGTGTCATTATCCAAACGGATCCCATTCAGCAACTGTGCATTACCATTATTTAGCCTTGAGAATATTAAGATTGATTGGAATAAAATCATTGATTGGAAGAATGTGGATAAAGAAGTGGGCAATTTTAGAGAATTTTTTCGTGAAGACATTGCACTTGAAAATATCCAAATGGTGGACACTATGGAAGGGTTCAATGTTCAGTTAGAAACTGAAAGTTTTCCTAATAAATGGTTTGAGTATATTAAAGATAAAATCCCATGGGTAGAATTTCCAACAAAAGGGAATGCAATGTCTGTCCCTGAATTAGACTGGTATGTTAAATTGCCTGATTGTAATAATGATTTTACAATAGAATTACCCGATGTTACATCTTATACTGACAAAATTAATATTTCGAAAAATTTTTTATCCCCTAAGATGAATCTGGATATGGTTGGCTCGCTACCTGACTCTTTGATCAACGAGGTGTGCAATTCAGACGAAGAGAACATTGTTACACCTTTGACGATTTTTTTGAATAGATTGTTCAATCAAACAAAATTAGTCGAGGTGGAAGCAAGAGGTCAAGTGAGAGATGGTGCTTTGTCAAACAAACTACTACCAAATAATGTTCTTAATGAAATCCTAAACGAGATTTCATACGTCCCCATTAAACAAAATATTACATTCAATATAAGTAATTTAATTGAAGATTTCATTATTGAAGATATGGAATTACATTGGACCAATGGTAAGTTGTCTGTTATTGGTTCTGTCATTGGGTTATTAGATTTATCGTTTTATGAAACAAGCGCTGAAAGATTTGAAGTTAACAATATTAAAGGTAATCTGAAATTATACCATGACAAGAAACATTTTATTTCGTTACCTATGAAAACTTGGGTTCCATCAAATTCAGAAATTATTCACGATGCAGAAAATAACAACTCAACAATGCTGAAAATAGAATTCGATGTAAATGATAAAGATATGAAGATATTAAATAAATTTGAGTTATCCAAATGTTTCAACGAAATCTTGTTCAAAGGTGAAACTAACGTTCAATTTGATAGTGTTTTGGATCTTGTCATCGATAGTCTACTGGGCGAACTTATTATCACTGGGTTAACGACCAGTGGTGAAACTGTTGTTCATTAAATCGTTTTTATTAATTTAATACATATTCTTTTACATTCTTTTATTAATTCTTTATGCTTTTTTTATTAAATTTATCTCCTTATACTATTTACTTTAAGCGTGGCCCGATCTGAGCGTATAAACTTAATTGTTCTCGATGTATCTTCTGATCAACGGTTTTGTTTGTCTTTGACTTAACTTCGGAGTCTTCAATAGAGTATTAGTTTTCATTTAAAATCCGAAAACCAAAATATTAAGAAGCAATATTACATTTGAGGGAGAATATATTACACAACATCAACTAAAGACACAAGTTAATAACACACTAGTGTTAGATATAATAAATGATGCAAAGAATATGGTTGAAAAGACTACCGTTTTCTCGCAGCTTTCCAAAACAAAACTTCCTCCATACCACTAGTTTCTTTAGACAAACTGGAACGTTAAAACTCAAACCATTAATCAATTCAAGAGGTTCATTCTATTCACGTAACAAGAAAACAATCAATTTATTAGGTACCACAACTACATTTCTAATACTTTATAACACCAACCAAACAGTTCATGACTCTTCTCAATACGTTATATTTACAACAAAGAGAATCACGATAGTTGGTCAAGGTACCTTAAGATGTTTCTACCATTATAAGAAATTTTTGAAGAAAACATTTACAGATAAGGACTTGAGGAACATTGAGTTAGAAAGATGTCATAAAAAATGTGCGTTAATTACATTACATGCATTACAATTAAATGGTGGTATTTTCATTAAATTTGGTCAACACATTGGAGCTATGACATATTTATTACCTAAGCAGTGGACTGAGACAATGATCCCTCTACAAGATCAATGTCCAGAATCGTCATTATCCAGTATTGAAGATATGTTTGTTGAAGATATGGATATAAGCATGAATGATTTGTTTGAAGATGTGAATCCAAAACCAATTGGGGTTGCTTCTCTAGCCCAAGTTTATGTGGGGACGATGAAGGGAACTGGCCAAAAAGTGGCTATCAAATGTCAACACCCAGAATTAAAGGATTATATTCCTGTCGATGTTTGGTTAACTAAAACTGTGTTTTGGTGTATGGATAAAGTATTTCCAGAATATCCTTTAACGTGGTTAGGTGATGAGTTACAATCCTCAATTTATGATGAATTAGATTTTTGTAAAGAGGCACAGAATGCTATCAATACAGCTGAATACTTTAAGAAATTCAAGAAGTTAACCGCACTTAGAATTCCCAATGTAATTAAGGCTGATAAGAGAATTTTAATTATGGAATACTTAGAAGGGTCTAGACTAGATGATTTAAAATATATTGATCAACATCATATATCTAGATCAGAGATTTCTTCATGTCTCTCACATATTTTCAATAACATGATTTTTACCCCAAATATTGGGTTACATTGTGATCCTCATGGTGGTAATTTAGCAATTAAAGCGTTACCCAGGAAGTCCGATACAGGGCATAATTTCGAAATTATATTATTTGATCATGGGCTATATCGTTATCCTGATACCACTATAAGGAGAAATTATGCTAAATTCTGGTTAGCTCTATTGGATAAAGATAAGGAAGGTATGCAGAAATATGCTAAAAGATTTGCTAATATTTCCGATAGAGAATTTCCATTATTTGCCGCAGCTCTTACTGGGCGTAGTATTGATTTTGTGATGAATTATGATATATCTAAGAGACGTAGTAATGAAGAGATTAGTGAAATGACTAGTGGCCTTCTTGAAGGTACATTCTTAGCAGATATTATGGGGATATTATCTCGTATTCCAAGAATTGTGATATTGATCTTAAAGACAAATGATTTGACAAGATACTTGGATGAATGTTTACAAAATCCTTTGGGTCCTGAAAGAACATTCTTAATCATGTCCCAATATTGTGCCAAAACCGTTTTTGATGAAGAAATTGAAGAGTTAGATGAAGAATTTGTAAATAATAAAAAGAGTAGATGGTCTATATCATGGGCGTGGAAATATTTTAAACATTGGATATCTTATGAGAAACGTATTAAACAATTAGTGTTGTATGATACTGTAATATGGTATAAAAATCATGTTAATGGATTGCTTCAATTATTGACTATCTGATATAGCATAACTTTTATACCTATAAAAAAAAATCTATATATAAATATTCTTATTGCATTGTTGTATGAAGCAATACATGTAAATAATAAAAACATGTTAACAAACTGAAGTATAATTATTTTGTCAAAGGTTTCTATATATTGTTATGAATATATTTGTATATAAAGTGTCAATTCAACAAACAAACTAAGTTGAAAGAAACATTGGTGCGGTAGTAGTCATGACAGTTGATTGGGATAGTTTAATTGTAGGTATAAGACCATTTTGGTTATCTTTATTGTCGACAAGTATTGGCTTGATTAATAGAGATGAACCCTTGGTCGAAACAGTCATTGAACTAGTGGAACAAAAGGAAGACGGAGAAGATTTATCACTAGATATACTCTTTAAAGAGTCACAATCAACATACTTCCTTAGGTCATAAACTTCATGTTCTAATAAGACATTGTGTTCCATTAATTTATCATTTTGAGTCATCACATTCATTAATTTTTGCGATAAGTAAGAGTTTTCGGATTCTAATTCTTCCACTCTGATCTCTAGATTCCTCCCTGTAATATGATATTCTTTATTCACTTGTTCTAATTTGGTAATTTCATTTTGTAACTCATGTAGAACATTCTCCATTTCACTTTCGTATTCTTTACTAACCATATTAATCTCATCTAATTGAGTCTCTAATGTCCTTATCAGTTTCAAAGCTTTTGGTAAATCTAAGCTATCTATATTAATCATTATAGTGTATTTATTGTTTGGTATAAAAGTCGACTGTTTTTGGTTCAGTCTTTCTTGTTAAAGATTGTCCTTGGGATTCTGTTCTGTCTTATAATATATTCTGTCATCTCCCAGTTAGGATATTCAGTTTTCAAAATTCATTTTTTTTTTTCACATTAACTTAATTAGTTTTCCGCTTTTGGAAATGTAATAAACAAATGTGATACTAAAAAAGCTGTCATAAATAAAGTGGTAAAGAGATAGTATATGTTTTTAGATATTTTAAATTTAATACAATATAAATATTTAAACATTAAAAGAATGTGTCGTCTTGCTCTCCCAAGGGAATGGCAAAACTTGGCAAACCAGCTGCCTTATTTCTTTCTTCACAACCTTTATCATAATCATTTAACTGGACCTTTAAATTTGTAAAACAAGGAATTGTTTCACTTGGAGGTGGAGGTGGTGTAACTTTTCTTATTTGATTTGTGGATGAATATTTTCTTGTTGCTGTTGGTTTAGTAACTCTTTTATTTTTCGATGTGGTATGGGTCCCTCTTGCCCTACGATTAATACTAATATTACTCCTTGTCATCTGTGGCATAATTTCACGTCTATATTTTTGATTCTTTGGACAAAAGTTTTCTTTATTCTCCGTTGAGAGACTTGAGTTTTCTTCAATTTCACTTGGTATTCTGGTTCTTATTACTGTATTGTAATGACCTTGCTCGTTATCAGTTATATCAAAATTCCTTGGTGGACAAGAATATGTCTTAGACACGAAAACTCCCTTTGAATCAAAAATCCTATCTTTAGAATCAAATCGTGACATTCTTATGGAAGAAGAATTATTAATTAAGTCAATTATACTTCCCACTTGTTCTTGACTTATTTGACTCTCGTCCATAAATGCACTACGTGGTGAGCGTAAATCAATCGTTGAGTGAACATCATCTCTATGATCTTCTTCCTCTGCTTTCCTTCTAACAATTTTGTATTTTATTCTTCTGCATCTATTTGTAATTCTAGTCATCTTGCACCTTTCGTGACCTTTTATACATGTTTTATTGTGATGATGTACCATGCGATTCCATACTCCCTTCTTATTCTTTGTACTTTTAAAACTGTTATTACTGTGAAATGATTTCTTTGTACCTTTGGCACTCTTTCTATACCCCATGCCTGTGTTGACTTATAATCTTTCTACTGATGCACAACTTTCTAAAGATACTTTCTTTGTAATCACTAATAACTGTTTCAAATACTTTATTGTATATTTTGTGACACTTTTCCTTTGTTTTGTGATCACCATCACCCGGCTTTGGCTCGTATTATTGGCATTTTGGACCCGTTCTTCGTTTCAAATGATTACAGAAACAATCGTCTTTTTTTTTTTTTTGGCCAAATTTCATTTTTTTAAAGATGAGATTTTGAAAAATAAAATTAACGTGAAGTCGTATGGTTAGTAATGAGGGTTTACATTTAACCTCATTTATAAGAATAAACAACCATTAATATATACTATAAACAACCATATATATCCTACAAGGATAACTAGACCTCATAAATATTAACCGGAACACTGCTATCATAGAGAAACACTCGCTCGCGTCAAGAATTCAGTCAAATTTTAACCAAGAGTCCGGTTTTTTATTATTTTTTTTAATTTACTTCTAAAAAGCTATTCCTGCTTTCCTTCAGACGTAAAATTTCAAAAAAAATCTATAGTTCCCACAAACATATTCCGCTACAGTACACTACTTATTACATATTCTTTCATTTAAGTTTACCCTTTAGTTTGTCTTGTTTATCGTTTGTTGTGGCGTCAATCTGAAGTTATAAAATATTAATTTTAAAATAAGAAATTTATAATGCAGATCACTCCCATGGATATGATCGGTGCTGAAGTGCCACGTAATAATCCAAATAATAATAATAATAGAGATGAAAATCAAACTATGTCTGATAAAGGTTCCTCATCTGATAGAAATAGTAAAGATTCCAAAATCAAAAGAAAACGTAATAGAGTTCCATTAAGTTGTACTATTTGTAGAAAGAGAAAAGTTAAATGTGATAAGACTCGTCCACATTGTAATCAATGTACAAAGACTGGGGTGGCTCATTTATGTCATTATATGGAACAATCTTGGGCTGAAGAAGCCGAAAGAGAATTATCTAAGGATACAGAATTGAAAAATTTAAGAGAAAGAGTTAAGTATTTGGAAAGAACTTTGAATAAATTACACGCAAGTTCAGCATCTACTGCAAATGGAACACCAGATGCTAGAAGTCCCTCAGATTCCACTAATAAGAGCCCACAAGTGATTGAAAATAATGATAATAATGGAAATAATTCTAATCATAATATCAATAATAATAGTCCTGGAGTGGCTAATAGTAATGAAGATATGAGATTTAAAACCAATAGTAATACAATAAGTAATAATACCACAGATAACGGATTAATCTTGAACCCGAAGGATAAATATGATAATGATGAATTAGATTTAACTAAGCAATTTGATATGTTACATATTAAGAATAACGGTACAATTCATTTAGGTGCTACACATTGGTTAGCCATTATGAAAGGTGATCCATATTTAAAATTGTTATGGGGTCATATCTTCAATATTAGAGAAAAAGTTAATGGTTGGTACTCTCAAAGAATGATGCTTAATAAACATAGTCAAAAGAAGAGAGCTTTAAAACTTTCTGGTAGATGTCCAATTGATAGTAATAATAGAACTTTACCTAATGGCACAAAACTTCCACATCCTTTACAAGCAAGTAGCGATACTTCTACATTAAAATGTCCTGTCACTGGACAGACTTATGATGATTTAGAAAAGGCTCCATCCACTTTATCAAATTCTGTAGTAAAGAACGAAGAAAAACCAGAAGCTGTCATACCTACACCGATAGCCACTGCAGAAAAGAGTCAAGTTTCTACACCTGCTGCTGAAACTCCTCTTAGATGTCCAGTTACTGGGGCAGTGGCCACGGATGCACAACCTGCTCCCCATCCATTGAAATCACCAACACCAGTTACTTCTAATCACAAGCATAAAAATTTATCAAGAAAACGTCCAATCCCATACAATATGAATCCTTCTATTAGACATGAAAAGGGACAAATCTTACCACCAATAACTAAGTTAAATGCTACAAATCTTAAGAAAATTGATTACGACTCTATGTCACATAAAGAAATTATACATAGAGTAACTAAATTATTACCACCAAGACATATTATATTCCAATTCGTTACTAAATTCTTCAAACATATTTACCCAATTATTCCAATTATAGATGAAAGAAACTTCAAAAATCATTTAGAAGAAATTTTAAGTTCTCATGTAGATACTTTAACCATTGATCCATCTCCATTGAAAATTAAAGTTAGTAAACCATCCGATTATTGTCATTTAGGTATTATGATCCTTATCTTAAGATTGACTTGGTTATCCTTACCAGCTAATAGATGTGAACTTAAATTAGGTGCCTTTGATACTAATAATATAGGTAGTCCTGGATCCCCATCTTCTATGTCTTCTACTTCATCATTTTCATCATCTGCTAATATTAAAGAAGATAGTGTCCTCATAAATTATGAAACTCCTGTTGAATGTTTAGAATTAGTTAAGGATTACTTAATTAAATTTGACAAGATTTCCTCTATTTCAAATAATAACATTAATTTAACCACAATTCAATTTGCTGTGTTTTATAAGATGTATATGAGTAATTCCCCAACAGAAGGTTTTGTGGTCCCAAAGAAGAATGCAATTCATAGTATTTCTGATTCCAATGCACATGATAATGAATCTAATCAAATTTTACTGTCTTCTATTATTCAAATGGCTTTCAGTTGTGGTCTTCATAGAGATCCCGATAATTTTCCACAGTTAAATGTTGTTTCCACATATCATAACAAGGAAAGTGGTACCACTTTAAAAGAAGCTACTACTGAAGCTCCAGAAGATGGCAGTGAAAACAATGACGGTGAATCAAAGAATAAAGAAAATCAAGTTGCCACTGAAAGATTTAAACATACTTGGAGAAAAATTTGGTACTTCATTGTTCATCTTGATGTTGAACAATCATTAGCCTTGGGTTCTCCAAGATTATTAAGAAATATGAAAGATTTCAGTGATACTAAATTGCCTTCTGCATCCAAGATTGATTATGTTCGTGATATTAAAGAGTTGATTATTATTAAAAATTTCACTTTATTTTGGCAAATTGATTTAATTATAATTGCAGTTTTAAATCATATCTTAAATGTTTTCTTAGCCAAAAATGTTAGAAAATTCGAATTAGATGCCTTAATTGAATCTTTGACAGATTTGACTTATGGTAAGAAAAACATTAGTGATATTATTAACGATTTAGTCAACAAAAGTTTATTATACACATCTGAAGCCTCTGTTAGTTATCAAGAATATGCAGATGATAGTTATGGTTTACCAAGTTTAGAAGATATTTTAGCTCGTGAAGCTGTTTCAACTCCACCATCCAATGCCCCTACTCCATCTTCCAGTGGCCATGATGCTGCTCAAGTTACCAACAATCATAATAATACTAATAATAATAATACTAATAATAATGGTACTGAAAAGAAGTTTGAATTACCTCATGAATCTACTACAAAAGCATTGTTTTTCACTAAACATTTGACTTTAAGGATGATCTTATATTTATTGAATTATATTTTATTCACTCACTATGAACCATTAGGTTCTCAAGATAGTGGTACCATTGCGGTAACTAAGAAATATGCACAAGAAACATTAAATTTTGCTCTTGATGGGTATAGAAATTGTTTAATCTTTTTCAGCAATGTTAGAAAGACACCAAGATCATATTCTACAATTTTTGATTATAGTAATGTTTTATTGTCTCCTGGTTGTTTAGATATTGGTCATCGTGCCTTACAATTTATTGTTTGTTTAACATTACGTGCCAAATGTGGTCCAATTGGTGGTATTAATCAAAATCTTTTCACCAACAGCGGTGGTGAAGAATCAGATGCAGATTCCAACACTGAAGAAATTCCACCAAGTAAAACTGCTGTAACTAATTTATCTGAAATTAATCCTAATGTTATTAATGATATTAACTTAGAAAATGTTACAGATGCACAATTAAGTGAAAATTTAATTGCTAGGATGCAATTGTTTGAAGATTTAACAAAACAAGTAGCTGTTAAATATCCATATGCTAGTAGAACTTCGCGATCTACTGGGTTCTTCATCACTTTATTAGGTGGCCACTCATCAATGAAGAAGTCAGGAACCAATGGTACACATTGGAAACATCCAAATATTTCAAATTTCTTTAAAAATGTTCCATCTATGGTTCTTTCTGGCGATAATGATCAATTATCAAGATGTCCAGTGTTTCAAGATGCTTTAGGGTTTGTTTCACCTAAATATTCTGCTACTCCCGGTACTACACAATTACCACCAATTAAGTCATCATATAAGCCAATCACTTATACTAATAGTAATATTCGAAAAGTGGAGATAAAGAAAGAACATCAAGATGAAAAGAGAAGAAAATTAAATCCAGCTGAAAATGTTAATGGTGGTGATGGTAAGAATGATAGAATGGGTAATAATTCTATCATTAATCCAGGTAATAATAAATTAGTGAATAATGGTGTTAATATGATTCCACCATTACCCATTATTAATTCAATAAATAATCTAATTGAAACTATGACCATGCCAAATAATTTTGGTATGCCCGGTAATATGACAAATGATAAAAATAGTTTACCACCAAATATTCCTCAATATAACTCTGGTAATGTTCCGCTTACACAACAACAACCACAACAGTCATATCTTCCAATGTCACAAGGTCAAGGTCTTGTTGCATCTAATTCAAGTACCCCAATAACCAGACAACCAGATAATATGATCAATAATAGTATTCCAATACGACCAAATCATATGATGAATAATGGTAACGGATATGGTGAAATTCCAAATTCTGCAATGTTAAATGAAATTGCTGGTAGTGCTGGTAATTCTAATTTGAATGAATTATTTGATCCAACAAGTGTGATTCAAGCCATAACTCAATTTAATCCATTATTAGAAATTAATAATTTGAATACTGCTACTAATATGAATGGTTACGATATGAATAATAATAGTAATAATAACAATACACCAAATGGTATGATGAATAATGGTATGAATAATCCAATATCACCATATGGCGGTAGTGTTACTAGTAATAATAGTACAAAGAATTACAATACAGGTACAAACAGTCCACATTACCACAACAACAATAATAATACCATGTATGGTAATAATAACAATATTCTAAACAATAATGGTATGAATACTATGGGTACAAATACAAACACTAATACTAATAATAGTACAAGTAATTCTCCTTCAATGATGTCACAGGGACAAGTGGGTTCCATGGATATGGATTTTTTTATGCCACGTATCGAAGATGGATTTACAGAATTACAAGATTTTACTATATGGGATTAGACCCTTTTTTACTACTCAAGATAAACACACTTCCTATAAATATATTTGATCTTTCACCAAATTGTAACACAATAATGATAATATAAGGATTTCTACGGACCCTATAAATTACAAAATACACATATATAAAGAATAAAACAATACTTTACAACACTATACATATACACATCTATAACTTTTCTTTTCTTTTTCATTTAATTTTTATAAGATTCTATATATATACCCTTCCCCATACTAATACAAATAAACTGTTCTTTATCCTATAATCTGGATTAATGCATTTTCAAATCTCTTCTTACTCCAGAAAATCCTTGAGTATTTGGCAACTAGTATAAACAAACCTATGATGTCTTAGGAAAATCCTTCTTTCCATCACAATATGCAGTAGACACTATTATTTCCCCCATGATCCTCTCTGTTTATTCTTCTCTCCATTTCCCCAGTTTATATTGGTAATTTACTGGTGATTTTCCCCAATTGGGAAGGAGAACAATACGGTCCGAAGAAGGGGGAAGCCGATCTTCCCCTGTTTTGGGTGCATGCAGCCTATTGTTTCATGCTAGATCCGGCATTGTTCTCGGCGGGCGACGGACAGCTCGAGCGAGAAAGCGAGTTTTGGTGGGGTTTGCATGAGGAGGGGATGCGTATTGTGTTTTCTCTCTGATGAGAAGTTCAAGGGGGGGTAGAAGCGATTTTTGTCAAGAGGTAGAGGGTTGATATATAAAGGTTATTGGGGAATTGTCGCGGATGGTTGACTCAAAGAGTGTTTTATACAACTTTGTTGGAATAGAACCAAGTATTAAAAGACAACGACTATAAATAACAATATTAATATTATAACTGTAAAAGAGGATGACTCGTGATATTCAGAACCATCTTTTATTTGAATGTGCTACGGAAGTAGCCAACCGTGTGGGTGGTATTTATTCTGTCCTTAAATCCAAAGCTCCAATCACCGTAGCCCAATATAAGGATAATTATTGTGCCATTGGTCCCTTAAATAAGGCAACTTATCAATCTGAAGTGGATGTACAAGATTGGCAAGCTGAAGAAACTTTCCCTGATGAATTAAGAACAATTCAAAACACTTTGAAATCTATGAGAGGTCGTGGTGTTAATTTCATTTATGGTAGATGGTTAATTGAAGGTGGTCCCAGAGTACTTCTTTTTGATTTAGACTCGGTAAGACATTATTTAGATGAATGGAAAGCAGATTTATGGGCTCTTGTAGGTATTCCATCTCCTGAAGGGGATGCTGAAACTAATGATGCTATCTTATTAGGTTATACAGTCGCATGGTTCCTTGGTGAATTAGCTGCTGAAGACCAAAATCATGCTATTATTGCTCATTTCCATGAATGGTTAGCTGGCGTGGCATTACCATTATGTAGAAAGAGAAGAATTGATGTTGTGACAATTTTTACTACTCATGCAACATTATTAGGTAGATATCTTTGTGCAGCTGGTGATGTTGATTTTTATAACAATTTACAATATTTCGATGTTGATCAAGAAGCTGGCAAGAGAGGTATTTATCATAGATATTGTATTGAAAGAGCGGCAGCTCATACTGCTGATGTGTTCACTACTGTATCTCAAATTACTGCCCTGGAAGCTGAACATCTTTTGAAAAGAAAACCAGATGGGATCTTACCTAATGGTATTAATGTAGTGAAATTCCAAGCTGTTCATGAATTCCAAAATCTACATGCTTTGAAAAAGGAAAAGATTAATGATTTTATTAGAGGTCATTTCCATGGTTGTTTTGATTTTGATTTAGACAATACTCTTTATTTCTTCATTGCTGGTAGATATGAATATAAAAATAAAGGTGCTGATATGTTTATTGAAGCTTTAGCACGTTTGAATTATAGATTAAAGGTCTCTGGTTCAAAGAAAACTGTTGTTGCGTTTATTATTATGCCAGCAAAGACTAACTCCTTCACTGTTGAAGAATTAAAGGGTCAAGCCGTCGTAAGATCCTTGGAAAATACAGTATCTGAAGTGACTA
Source organism: Monosporozyma unispora (assembly GCA_003708525.3). Classification (NCBI taxonomy): domain Eukaryota; kingdom Fungi; phylum Ascomycota; class Saccharomycetes; order Saccharomycetales; family Saccharomycetaceae; genus Monosporozyma; species Monosporozyma unispora. The sequence goes on along the minus strand of PPON03000023.1, from coordinate 133,209 downwards.
AAAATATTGGTAAAAGATTATTTGATCATGCAATTAGATTCCCAAATAATGGTGAAAAATCTGAAATTCCAACAAATTTAGATGAATTAATTAAACCTTCTGATAAAATTTTATTGAAAAAGAGAGTATTAGGCTTAAGAAGAGCTCCAAATGAATTACCTGCAGTGGTAACACATAATATGGTTGATGATGCTAATGATCCAATTTTAAATCAAATTAGACATGTCCAATTATTTAATAACACATATGATCCAGTTAAAGTTATTTTTCATCCGGAATTCTTAAATGCAAATAATCCAGTATTAGGTTTGGATTACGATGAATTTGTACGTGGGTGTCATTTAGGTGTTTTCCCATCTTATTATGAACCATGGGGGTATACTCCAGCTGAATGTACTGTTATGGGTGTTCCATCCGTGACAACCAATTTATCTGGGTTTGGTGCTTATATGGAAGATTTAATTGAAACTAACCAAGCTAAAGATTATGGTATTTATATTGTTGACCGTAGATTTAAAAATCCAGAAGAATCTGTGGAACAATTAGTTGACTATATGGAAGAATTCTGTAAGAAGACAAGAAGACAAAGAATTAATCAAAGAAATAGAACAGAAAGATTATCTGATTTATTAGATTGGAAGAGAATGGGTTTGGAATACGTTAAAGCCAGACAATTAGCTTTAAGAAGAGCATATCCTGATCAATTTAGAGAATTGGTTGGTGAAGAAGTTAGTGATGCAAACATGGACTCCTTAGCTGGTTCACAAAAGATTAAGATTGCTAGACCAATGAGTGTACCTGGATCCCCAAGAGAAAGAGCTCATAGTGTTAGTAATGCTGTCTATATGACCCCAGGTGATCTAGGTACCTTACAAGATGCCAATAATGCAGATGATTATTTCCAATTGAGTCTAAATGGAAAAGGTGATGATGATGACGATGAAGGCCCTTATGCTGATGATAAGCAATGAATTAAAACTTTTAAAAAAACCAAGAAAAAAAAACTAATAATAACAATAATGCAATAACTTACAATGAGTTACCTTTTTTATATTAGTAAATAAGTTCAAAATGTGTATTTTTATTTAAATAACATGATTTACGAACCATTAAACAAAACTGGGCTTCTTTCTTTTCATTTATATAAGGCATTTACTGATTGACCTCCGCCAGCCTTTAGATATTGGCATCTCATCTTTTTTGAAAAATCCAAATATTTTTAAATTGTTTGAAGATGAATTTGAAAAGAGGCTAATTAAAAGGGGAGTTGATTTTGACGTTACACAAACTAAACATAGTTCAAATGACTAATTGTAGCTCTCAAGAACTAAAACATCAATATTAAATAACAAAATTACAGAAGGAATAAGATGGTAGAACAAGTAGACGAGCATGGTGTTGTGAAACCCGAAATTATAAAAGGACACATGGTTTCCAAATTTATTACCAGATTAGCAGGCCAGCCAGAATCATATATCAATAGATCAAACTATGAGTTCGGCAAGACTCTTGGGGCAGGTACATTTGGTGTGGTGAGAAAAGCTAAAAAGTTGGATACAAATGAAGATGTGGCAGTGAAAGTCATTTTAAAGAAGGCTTTGAAGGGGAAAGGTGTTGAATTTCAATCCTTGTATGATGAATTGAAAATGTTACAACAACTAAGCCATCCAAACATTGTTCAATTCAAAGATTGGTTTGAATCTAAGGATAAGTTCTACATCGTTACCCAATTAGCTACTGGTGGTGAACTATTTGACAGAATTTTGGAAAGAGGTAAATTTACTGAAGGAGACGCAATTAATATTGTAGTTCAAATGTTAAAGGCCGTCCAATACATGCACTCTAAAAATATTGTTCATAGAGATTTAAAGCCGGAAAATGTGTTATATATTGACAAGTCTCCCGATTCACAAATTGTTATTGCAGATTTAGGTATTGCCAAGAAATTAGATGATAATAATGACTTAATTTATAAAGCCGCAGGTTCTTTAGGTTATGTGGCCCCAGAGGTCTTAACAGATGAAGGTCATGGTAAGCCATGTGATATTTGGTCCTTAGGTGTTATCACATACACTTTATTATGTGGTTACTCTCCATTCATTGCTGAAAACGTGGAAGGTTTTTTAGAAGAATGTACTAGACACAGGTATCCAGTAACGTTTCACTCTCCTTATTGGGATAGTATTTCAGATGAAGCTAAAAAATTCATTTTAAGGGCCCTGTTAATGGATCCAAATGAAAGACCAACTGCGACTGAATTACTACAAGATGAATGGATTGTAGCCAAGGGCATTGAATATAGAGACACTAATATCTTACCTGGTGTTAAGAAAGGTTTCTCTCTACGCCACAAATTACGTGATGCTATTGAATTGGTCATGATTAATAACAGAATCAGACAATTGAAGAATCTATATTTATCTGCTGAAGAAGGCGCTGACTCTGATCTTGATATTGAAGAATCTCCACTAGATCCCATTGAAACTATCACTCAGTCCTTAAAAGATCTGAGAGTTCAATCTCAAAATACAATGATGAAATTAACCCAAGATCAAAAGAGAATGAAGTCATGTTTAACTCAAGATGCATTTGCTTTAATTGTCAAAGCCGCCGCCAAAAATAAAGACCTTCTTAAGTGTGACAAGAAAGAAAAGGAACCTAAGGATAAGAAAGAAGATATTCAATTACCCACCAAAGAATAATATCCTGCATAAATTAAATTTTTAGTAACCACTCTCAATCGAGTGTTTTTATGTTTAAATTATTTAAATGAAAAATAAATGTATCGTTAATTGTATATATGCTGTGGAATAAACACCCAGATAAAACATGTCAAATAGTAACAATTTCTTATAGTGTATAATATTGTCTTTAAAAAGTTACATGTATATACATAAGTTGTAGTGCAGTTTATATAAAGAGTTTAACCCTACCCCCTTCTTGATCTTCTGGATCTACCATTATTAGATGTTACTTGCTCTTCAAAGGCGGTGATATTACTGTTCAAGTCATCTTTAACTTTTCTTTCTTCCTTTGTAGTTTTATCCTCATCCTCTTCTTCGTATTCACTTAAAGCATCTTCTTGAATATCATAATCATCATCAGCAGGTTCTTCAATTGGATTTAAACCAGCATCTTCATAATCATCATCTTCGAAAACATCACTCGGTTCTCTTGCAATTAATTTAACTTCTCTTCTTGAACTACTTCTTAATCTGCTTCTGCCTGGTGCAACAGTTTTACTTAGTTCAATAGAATTCTCAATTTCTTTCAAAATTCTTATTATCTTATTTAAGTAATCCTTCAGAATAATGAAGTGTTGTTTTGTGTTAGATTTTTCTGGAGTATGTACCAAATTTGTTAGTGCGGAATCTACAATAGAATCAGAAATAATCTTATCTAATGCATCAATGAACAACTGTAATGATTTAGTATCATTAGAAATTTCATACCAGTAATTGTTATTAGAAACAAAGTGTAAATCAGCGTCAGCTAATAATTCAGATAATATTTTTGTTTTATCATAAAATACCATCTTGAACTGGCTACTGACAGTACCATAAAATTCTTCAAATAGGGTCACGGTATCAATTTGGTTGTTTTCAAACTTTTCAAAAAGTTCAACTAGAGTGACAACATCTCTAAAAATATTAAAATCATTAGCTGGTTGAAGGGCACGCAACTGTGGCAAATAAAACTCACCAACTTCTGGGACACTACCAATAAAGAAGTCTAATAATCTTAAAGTGTATAATTCATTGTCATATGGGTTGCTTAATGGATTGTCCAATATCAAACCTTCAAATAAAACTAACCACTTATCATATAATGAAAGAATTACTTTATTCTTGTCTTCATCTGGAGATATATTTTTTAAAATTTCTTTGCATTCTCTTAGCACTCTGCATTGTTCTTTAAAGTCATCTTTCATAACCCTCTTTTTTTTAATCATATTAACTCTCTTTCTGTCTAAATGGAAGATAACTTGATCGCATAATGAACCAAATGATTCTAAGGTCTTATCTGGACCTTCTAACAAATATCTAGAGGCATAAAAACTTTCGTCTTGAATACCTAAATCTTTCTTGTCATGATTCCAAGTTTGAATTAAATCATGAACTGGTGCACACTGCGCTAAAAGATATGCTATAAGACTATCTAAGATAATGACTTTATCCATTGGTCTTAACACAAGTAACCCCATTTTATCCAACCCAGTGGTGAAGAACCCACCAGTTTCGATATCTCTCCATTCCTTTACGATCCCCCATTCAAAACAGTTCCTACGTAACATAGTAATATATCTACTAAACGGATGACCCAAATTCAAAAAATGGTTAAATGTGGCAGGCTTGATATTATTATCAAATAATAATCTTAAAAGACTGTAAAATAAGTAATTCATTTTATCCTGACAAAGTTTAATCTCAGAAATTTCTTTGGTACTCTCGTTAATGTTCAACCCATTTTCAAAATCTTGGAAGGATAAAGTTTGAAGCTCTGTAGAGTTTAAGAAGTTTTGGAATTTGTTTAGAAAGGACATCATCTTGATAATTTTACCAGCATATGGTAGAGGTTTTAAAAATTCAGAAAATTTGTCTTTCCAAACTTCATTCAACTTTATGTCTTTATTTTCTTCAATCTTGTGTAATTGGTTAGACAACGGTATAGCAGAACACCAATTTTTCGTATAGAGATCCTTTTCATTGATTCTTGTTAAAGTTGCCTTAAGATGTAATAAATCCATTGAAATTTGTGATCTTGGCTTAAACACTTTTGGTTTCTCTTGTTTGGCTGGTTTGATGGGTTTCAATGATATCTTCTTAGAAGAAGTTACATTTGAAGTGTTATTTTTCTGGGAATCGGCAGTTTTCTTGAGCTCATCTTGTTCGCTTAACCTCATCTTAACTGTCACTTTAACCTTATGTTCCTTGTTGGTCTTAGCCTTTTTCACTTTAGGTTGCTGCTTCTTTATTTCAGCCTCTCTTTCCAAATCATGGATTCTCTTTTGTTCTTTTATAGCATCGTCTTCCTTCTTCTTCAAAGCTGAGACTTTAATACGATGAGATCTTCGAAGTGATCCATTGTCCTCATTTGCAGGTACAACTTTAATAGATTTGAAATCAGCAAATGTCATTTGACCTTTATTCTTCTTTGGAGGGTCAGCTTTAGAGGTAGTCTCCTTTGGAGCTGTTGAAGGATCTTCGGGTTCCTGAGAATCTAAATTTATTGGTGAATCCATAGAATTTACTGCTGTGACAGAAGACTCGGCATCACCATTGGAATTAATAGCTTTTGGAGTTGGAGACTCTGACCCAGTATTAGTCGAAATCTCTTTTACTTCTTCATTAGAACCAGACATGTTTAAAATTATCTATTAATATATATTTGATAATCTTCACTGACGTGTAACACGTTGTTTGGCGGATATATTGACACTTTTGTTGTCTAGTAAAATAAATATGTGAGCACTACTTTGAATTCAAACAAATTATTTTTGATATTAGTTCACTTCGGTCTCGAATATTTGTTGTTTGAGTAATAGATTCCTGCTGTGTTAAAAGTGTTGGTACGGAACCTTTGGAATTGTTCACTGGAAATGAATTGCAAATTATTCAATTTTTCTGTTTGGTGAAAATTCAATATATTGAAATATTGAAATCAAAGAGGTTTATTGACATTAGAAGCCACATAATGGTAATAAGAAAACGAGGAAACGAACCAACCTAGAAGAAATTATTTTTGGAATAACACTAAAAATATTGCCATAAATGTTTAGAGACAGAACTAATTTATACGTGTCCTATAGAAGGACTTTCCCTCATTATAATAGAGAAAGTTACGGTAGAAATGATCCCTTTGGAGACAATGCAGAGTCAGCATTTGACCCCCTGAGCCCGACTGACCCATTCTTAGATGACGAACATAACCATATGGATGATATTGAGCTAGATAATTTGGATGAGTTACAAACTACACGTAGAAAAAATAGGGACACTTTACCCCCATTATTTGTCGATATTGCTAGAGATATTGACGACTATTTATCTGAAGTTAGTTTGGATATGGAACAATTAATGAAATTGTATAGAAAGAATTCACTTCCAGGGTTTGATGATAAAACTCATGATGAGAAAGAAATTGAAGATTTGAGTTTAAAGATTTTACAATACTTCCAAAAATGTTATAATATTGTAAAGAAATTGGAAATGATATACTCTACTCAGACATTAGAGGGAAAGCAATTAAATAGAAGTGAACTGATAATATTAGATAATATGACAAAGAAATATGCTCAAAGGATTCAATGGGAAAGTAATAAATTTAGAGTGTTACAAAACAATTATTTGAAGTTTCTTAATAAAGATGATTTAAAACCAATCTTTCCTAGAAACGATAAAGAATCATCCGAATTAGTATTAACTATGATGGAAGAGGAAGAGCAACAAAATCAAATGAATTCACAAGGTAGAGATATTGAAGAATATTCAAGACAAACCATGGAACGTCAACAATTAAAAAAGCAATCTAATAGTAATCAAAGATTTTTGGAAGAAAGAGATGAAGAAATTGCTCAATTAGCAAATGGTGTCTTTGAAGTAAGTACCATTTTTCGTGAAATGCAATCTTTAATTATTAATCAAGGTAGTATAGTAGATAGAATTGACTACAATTTAGAAAATACAGTAATTGAATTGAGGGAAGCTAATAAACAACTAGATGGTGCCACACGTTATCAAAAGAGGTCACAAAAGTGTAAGATAATATTGTTGTTAACTTTGGTTGTGATAGCATTGTTTTTTTTTGTAATGTTAAAACCTCATAATCATACTACTGTCAAGCATGAAACAGTGATCCAACATGACACTGAACAAGTAGACGAACTTCCGATTGTAATAGATGAACCAGGGACTTTGGATGAAGATGGGGTAGAAAAGATAAATGTGCTAGAAGAAGCAGCCGATAATACTGGTCTCATATAGATCGGATATATAATAAATAAAATATATTAATATGACTGATAAAGAGTATTGATTCTTGATATTTTAAAAAAGAACTTAGGTTTAATACATAAATATATGTATGTTTATAAAACAAAAATTATGTGAGAAACCTAAAGTGGTAATGAAAGAAATTATAATAATACAAAGATGAACAGGAATGAAGAAAAAGTATCTATTATGTGAATATTAACTGGGTGTGGGAAATCAACCTTATAATCTATCTAAACTCATAAGGATTATGTTGTTGAGAATGTAAATTATTATAAATATTACTTCTATCAGCCATTCTTCTTTTATAAGCGTTTTGGAAATGATTTGGACTTCTATTCATATTATTATTTGGCATCATTGGCATATCACCATTATTCATATTACCAAATCTTTTCTTTGGACCCATATTTCTACTCTGCGAAATAAAATTTGGATTATTTTGTAATAACATTTCAGATGGATCTGGACCAGCAGCAGCCATTTGATTTTGCTGAAAACGTGGTGGGCCACGTTGTTGTTGTGGTTGTAAATATGGATTCATTTGTTGTGGTTGTGGTTGATAATTTTGATATTGTAAATTAGAATGTTGATGTGGTTGGTAAGATTGTTGTTGTGGTACTGGTTGATTTTGTTGAGGTGGATAAACAGAAGAGGAAACATTTGGAGAATGAGGGTATGGTAATGGTTGAGAACCTTGATTATGATTATTTTGTTGTGGATAATAATTAGGATTTGCAGGTCTTTGGGAGATTGAAGTGAAGTCAGATCTTTCATCTACGCTAATGTTCTTTTGGTGAATATTTGATAAATCACCATTTCCAGTCTTTGATTGATCATTATAAATATCATGTAATAATCTATTTGTTGGTTGATGATTTTCATTTAAATCCTTGTTAGAGAAATTAGATGAGTTTAATGATGGTGGGTTAGTCTTCTTCATATCGGCATCATTGTCAATGGCGGAGAATGCAACAAATGATTCTCTTTTCCCATCGATATCATCATCATCATTATCATCATCATCCTCTATATTATTATTATTCTTTTCATTCAATGGTGTTGGATTATTGTAATCACTTGTATTGGATAAACCTGGAGTAGAATCCTTTTCGATAGTACCAGTGTAAAATTCTTCCTTCTTTTCCAAATATGGATTTGAAGATATATCTGTGGTTGATGTGGTACCTAAAGTATTCTTATAAGAAAAATCGTTATTTTGTGATTGAAATTCTGGTAAGATAGTATTATGAGCAAAAGTAGTGTTATTTTGATTATCATCAAATTCTTCACTTAACAAATGATTTTCGTCATCTGTGTAATCTAAATTAGTCATATCACCGTTATTACCATTATTATTGAAATAACCTAAGAAGATGATTGGAATATTAATTAATGGTAATGCTGCGGCTGGAATTAAAAGCCATGAACACCATGTCATGTGTGGATAGAATAATAGGAAGATGACAATACACATTAATGTTGCAGACAGGAACCCACAAACAGTGAAGATCAAATTGATGAAAAATAATACAGCAGAGAACGTATTAGCATTATTCTGTAAAGTGATGATAATAACACTAATGAAAGATGATAAAAATGAAAAGAAATTCAAACCTGCAGCAATGGGAGTCACAATTAAGATATAACCTAAAGATTTTCTAGCTTTAGTATTCATTTTCCACTCATTGTCAACGTTCTTGCCTGTTAAAGTGTAAGGACCATACGAAGCAGAGGCCTTAGAGCAACCTTCCTCATTACAATAACCAAAGACCCCATATGTAACATCATTATCTTTGGAGAGACCGATTTGTTTAAAAACAGGTGCAGTAACACAACAAATGATTAAAAATGCCATGGATATGAATTGGAAAACGGCCACTATGGAAAGTATTATACTTGATTTGGCCATATTTAGTTTAGTTTAATTTGTTTATGATATGTTTCTATTTCGTATAATGAATGCTTTAGCGAGATGTTTTGAGTAGTGTTTATTTATATAACTTTGTTTTCCTCGATGATCTTAAAAAAAAAGAGACAAAAAGAATATGTATAAATATATATCTTGAAATTGTCACAATGATCAGTTTATAAAGCAAAACCTCGTTATCAAGGTGTCAAGAAAAAGTGAACGGCAGAAGTCCAAAAGACTCATGTTGTGGATAAGAAAGTTTGAATCAATCAATTATTTATTGAAAAGTTTCAAGATAAAATATATTTATTATTTCATGAAAACAAAACCCAGCCTCGGGACCAAACGTGTCGCGTGCTGTCCCAAAGAGGAAATTTAAGAGATTAACAATGAACAGAACAATAGATTTTGAGAACGCAGCACCAAAAATAAAAAACCATTGTGCTGACACTTTCCCGATCGGGAAATTCCGGACAGTTAGAGAGCGCATATTGGAAGGAAAATGGGGCGGAGACCCGGCCAAATCGGGAAATTCGCTGATAAAAATATATTGCCTATTGTTTTATGTTGTTTTACAGGCAAATGCAAGGCTGACACCCAATTAGCATCTGGACACCGCACAGTTTGGACTGAAAAGATTGTGCAAGGACAAATTTTAAGTGACACAAACCAGGTAGTTCTTAGCAAAAGGAATGGTATTAGAGACAAGAACATTTCTAGGTCATTCACAACTATATAGATATATTTAGTTGTATTAGTTTGTTAAGTTAGGTTATAGATTAGTTAATAAATATTATAATAGATATTGCTAGAGCATCTATATATTTATCTGAATCAGATTTGATTAAGTTTAATATTGAATCTTCATACTGTATAAGCTCAGGTATATTGTAGTGGTTCTTTTAAGATTCAGTAAATATTCGTTGGTTCTCTGGCTCCGGATCGACCTTTCAATCCCTCGCCATCGACTGTCCTATATATATACATACTATTATACATTATTATTATACGACCACTGTTGTGAGTGTGTACCCCAAAACAGCTGTCTCGATCATAACACTTTCCTATTCCGGACATCTATTGAAATGGACATTACAAGGATTCTGTCTTTGTAACTACCTAGTATTGTCTACTTTCAACAAAGTTGTTTTACAGAAGTTTAATATTAAGTTTTTAATATGTTTTTATTACTAATTGGAGGTTCAGAGTCATTAAATGGTTGGTATCAACTAAATATAAGTTGTTTATCCATTATTAATTTAACCGCCATTGACGCAGCCAAAGCATTTCAAATAGTATATGTAATCGTATCATCAGAAACTCAGCTCATCTCTATAGTAGATGAAGATGTCAATATTTCAACATTTTTGCTCTTAAATTGACCGTGTCAACATCAAGTTGGATAACAAAATCTATATTCATTGCTATTTATCCATATTTTGAGAGTCTCTCCTTTTTTGTTCTTGTAAATTAAGGTCTCTATTCGGTTACTGATGTGGATATTTGTAAATACCAACTAATATTTCCTTTTTCGGCACTTGATTCTTATCTTTTCAAAAGAAGAGTCATATATAAACCAAATGGTTTTTATTTATCTAAATTTTATTTCTCTTTATACTATTAATCATATAGTTGATACAAAGTTGCTCTATAAAGAATATGAGTATTCCATTTAGTAAAGTTAAGAACAATTGAATTCATAACATTTGTTTATTCTAATCTTTCAATTTATCCTCAACAAAGAGATTTTTACGCAGGTCTTCTAATCATTAGAGAAAATTTTAAGTAAGTTAAAATAAGTTATAAATTAAAATTTGAATGAATTACATAAAAAAGGCAAATAGTACATATATATTTAAAACATGTATAAGTGAGATATATGGTACAGTATTACAGTTAGCCAACTATAATATATGGATGGATAAAAAAATGTACATCTCAGTGATCTGAGAATAAAAATGTAAGTTTGATAGTGAATTGAACAGATAATTCGATAGAGACTAAGTTAATTAGTAATGTTAAAAAAAATGCAAAGAAAAATAAAATGACCTACTCTGACAGGCAGGATAATGAACTTCGTTATCTAGTGACGATCCCAATTTAAACAGACCATGTTAGTGCAGAATACCAGATTCTTACAGATCTATAGGTACATGGCTGGAGCAGGAGATGAAGATGGACTTATGTGAGCTTGATTAATTGTAGAATCGCCAGTTGAAGGAGAAGAAGTAAAGAAACAATAGGAGTGTAACAACGTTTGATAATCCATATTTTTAACTGAATTGTCCTGCAATATGCTATTTGTACCTGTATTCTTAGGTTTGGTTTTCTTGTTATCGTTAATGTTATCAGTTGGAGTACTGTTTTGGAATAAATTTTGAGTTGGAATATATTTAGTTGGATTATCAATTACAGTGGTAACATCTCTATTTTCAAGTGATGATGCAGGTCTTGGAATAGGCATTGTAATATTATTACTACTATTATTATTTGTCGTTGTGTTTTTGAATGTAGTATCTGTATCGATACTTTGAGTTTCATCTTGTTGATTATCAATTGAATTTGAATTTATTGAAGGGGATGCAGTTAAATTACTATTAAAATAATCTAATGTTGGATGTTTCATATTAAACAAATCATCTTCGTTGTTTGTTAATGATGATGTAGATGATAAATCACCATTTTGTCTTGAAATATAATTTGATAAATAAACCACATCAGTAGGTTTATTGTTACTGGTTATATCAGTTGCAGCGATTTTTTTCTTACTGTCAGTTAAATTAGTTAAGGATATTGATAAATTTGGAATTGTTGCGAAATCAGATGATGTTGATGAAGTTAAAGAATCATTTTTCCTCTTTGCAGTAAAATTGTCAGATTGGAATGAGGCAAAGGATGCAGAAGAGTTACTAGATGATAAAGAAGACCCAGACAACGATCTTTCTTCTAAAGATTTGATTAATGGTGGTGATGGTTGTTTTCTAATTGTCTGATGTTGAGAACCTGGTAGTTTTGAAATGTTAACGTTACTAGTGGTATTAGGATTTAAGGTACTAGCGGATGTTGATGTACCAATAGTAGATGGAGTAGAAGAGTTTTGACCTAACTGAACCGGTTCAGGACCTGATTGCTGACTAAAAGAACCAAACAAATTAATAGATGATTTTGTCGCAGCAATTGATGGACCAGGCAACAATTCAGGTAAGGGTGCAGGGTTTGTTTCAATATTTAAAACTTCATTTATTGTAGCAGGTTTTCTTACAAATTCACAAGTATCATTATGATACAAATGTTTCAATGGAGATGTATTGAAATAATCAGTGTCTTCGCTGAAAGTTCTTGAATGACCTAAACCTCTATTACGATTGAATTGGCGTTGTGTCATAGGAACAACAAATTTATTACTATTTAGGAAAGTGTAACCATGATTATTATTATTATTTGTAGTAGAAGTGGTAGTAATTGGAGTCTTACTAGTGCCAGCACTCAAGACATTATCAGTACTATTCGTGTTATTCATATAATAATTCATGTAACTGTTCTTTTGTAATGAAGTTAGCGAAGGAGGAGAGGGTAAAGCAGCCAACGATGTTGGAGGTGGAGATGGAGAAGATGATAAAGATGAAGGTAATGAGGATAATGTATCCCAGAAAGGTAACTTCCTATTACTATCATCAATCTCATTGGCATTTATAATTTTACTCAAAGTTAAAGTATAATTTTGATAATTATTATTGTCGAAATAAGTTTCTTTACCAACATCATATCTGCAACATAAATCAATCTTAATTTGTCTATTTAGTAAATCCTTAATTTGAAGGAAAAACTTGTAACGATTTAAATCAATAACAAAATGAAATTCATCAAATTTTGAAGTTAAAGATTTATTGTATGTAGAGTTGATATAATGGATATTATTCCAATTGTTGAAAGTGAATTTAATTTCAATTATCTTTTCAAAATTCAAATTATTAACAATTAAAAACCCAGAAAGTTTATTTTCACTTGATCTTGATTGTTCTAAATTGTACAGTTTGATATTTTGACCATTTAAATAGTGTTCAATAGAATGGTCATCACTTATATCAAGATCATTTGGTTTGGATGGAACATTTGTATGAATTAATTTCCATCTAATATCAACATCAGAAATTAGTCTTTCATTTGAATCCATCATAGAATCCACATTACCATCAGTAACATAATTTGTACTATCATTGGAATTACTACGACTACCAGAGTGTAGGTCATTAAAATTATCTAATGTAGCATCATCGTCGTCGTCATCGTCGTCGTCATCATCATCATCATCATCTAAATCAAAATCAGATAAACTTAAATCATTTTCTCTATAAAATGATTCCAATTCTAATGGAGTGTTATGATGATTTGAACTATTGTGATTCAACAATTTGCTTTTCTTATAGATGTTATTGAACTTCTTATCAAATTTAACTAAATTTGGTAAGACACTCAAATTATTAAACCAACATGATTCATCATCATCTTCACCATTACCATCTCCAGAGGAATAGTAACCATATTCATCCCCTCTTCTTAGATGATTAGTTCTAACAGGGAATAAAATCGGAGACATAATAGGAGAATTTTCATTAGAAATAGTAATTGGTTCATCTTTTGAATCAAACCTTTTTATTGTAGTTGAAAATAAATCGAATCTAACATTCTTAGCTTTTTTACTCTTTTGAGGGGACGATGTATCAGTTGTTTTTAACTTTAAAATAGATTTAGTCGCCATAATTTAAGAGGTAAAAAAAAGCAAAGTATAATATGTTATTAGTAATATAATTTATTCAAGTAATAAATAGGGATAGGGGGGGTAGCGTAAAAAAGGTGGATGTAAAAAAAGAGAGAGAAAAAGAAGAAATTTATGCGTATAAACAGAATTGTTTGAAGTAGAAGTTCTAGAGATATAATTTAAAAATAAAACCAAAAAGCAAAAGCAAAATAAATAAAGAAAAGAGAAAATTCAGTAAATTTAATGGCGGACCAGCAGCAAAAAAATTGGTGTGAATACTTTATTCTTCTAGTTAGATTAAATCAAATATGTACGTGATAAGTAATATTTGTTTTTATTCTGTTTGTTTATTTTATGGTAGATAAAGAAGTAGATATATTAAAAAGAACAATTTCCTCAGTTTAAACCAATAAAGAGTCTAGCGTATTTAATATGTGTGTTGTTCTGTTTTGCAAATATTTGAGAGATTATATATAATGTAATTACAAACTTTCAAAAGGTATAAAATAAAGGTTTATTACCAATGATGTAACTAGAAAGTAAATAAGGAGTGTGAGATGTTAGTGAAAACGAGAAACTCCATATTGCAAATCAAAGATTTTGGCTTTAAATTGAAGCGGGGGGGGGTCAATTTTTGCAAAATGTTGCAATTCAAAATCGCATGTTTTTTGGTTGTTTTTTTTCTTCAAAACAAAAATTTTGGCTGCAAAAAAAATGAAAAATGTCGCAAATCTCGGAGTGTTTAGGCAATGAGGAATGTATTGTTTTAATTATTAAGCTGTGGCAATGCATTATGACGATGAGGTATATTTGATCTCAATAATGGAGTTTCTGATAGCTGGTTCTGGTTCTGATGATGCAATGAGAATGAGATGGGTAAGTGTCAATGTTTCAAATTGGGAAATGCAAAATATAAATAAGTATATATGTAAGTATATATGAGTCAAAATGCAACGGCATGATCTAGCATAAGGGTTGTTTGAGATCTTTCCCGATGCTTAAAATTGACTCAATTCTACCACGTAAAGGGTTACTATTGCATTTAACCACTTTCATCTTGGTGAAATCTACTTGCGCATTAATACGATCTAACGTTATTAATCCATTGTTTGGTATCCCCTCCATACTACTAAAACTATCACCGAATTGTTCTTTAAATAATGTTATTATTGGGTCGATTTTCAAATCTAATCTATCATCTTCATCTATTTCCTCATCATCCTCATTCATTGACAGTACACACAAGATTATACTCTCTATGACAAGGTTGATCATGGTCTCAGTATCATTTGGCTGTTCCTTTTCTGCCTCACCTTCATTCTTGGAAGCAAGAGTTTTATATATTGTAACTAAATTTTCTTCTATATTATATTGAATTTCAATCTTATCCCATATAAGAAATTTATATGTGTTATTAACCGCTGGGTTAGTCTCATTGGTAGAAGATTCAAGTACGTGACCATATGTGAAGTTCATTATTTCTTGAAATTCACCTACATGGCAAAATAACGGTAAAGTTGCAACTGTAGTCTTTGACATTATTAGAATTGGTCTTGTGTGATTTGTATTGGAGTAGTTCTTATACACAAATCTATCTTATCAGCTCATTCCATTGTGTAAAGAGAGTTTACACTTTGTTTTTTTGTTCTTAATTTCAAATTAACAGATTTTTTTTTTCAACTATTAACCTGGTTAGTCGCTGCATACGAAGTTATACAAATGAAACCAACTTTTAATTCTACAATGTGCTTTAATTGTATAATATATATTTATATATTTTTATATTTATATTAAGACATTTCAAATTCATTAGGTTAAAAACCCATAATCATCATTAACAGTCCAGAAATCTTCTACTGGTGCTAGACTATCAGTGAAATTAGTTTTAGCAATAAATGGACTAGACACTTTGGTGTTATTATTATTGTTATTGGTATTATTGTCATTGGCATTGTTGTTATTTGATAATGGATCAATATTGTCTTGTAATAGCATTTCATTATTATTCGTATTCATATTCATATTATTGTTACTATTCTTAGGTTGTTGATCCATGTTGCCATTGCCACTATTATAGAAGATACCATTATTATTACCATCATTATTCATACCATTGTTATTGTTACCACCTTGAAGTTGTTGTTGCATAACACCATTGTTGTTTGAAGGCATAGAACTGGCCAGCATACCTAAATTGATATTACTGTTGCCAGTATGGCTTAATAATTCATTAACAGAATCATTAGTCCATGTTGAAATATTATTAATCATATCATGTGTACCATTGTTAAATAAGACACCACTGGAATCAACTTCGTTGACTTTCATTACTCGGACGTTATTGTTTAGATTGCTTGTGTTAGGGTTCGTGTTCACATTAGTATTGTTATTGTTATTTGGGGTATTGTTACCATTATTAAATGGTAAATAACCAATATTCATTGGACTCATCGAATAATTGTCATTGGAAACACCAGGATTATTCACATCTGAACTAGATTGATAGAATTGTGGTGGAGGTGGAACTGTTAAGTTATTATTAACTGAACTTATAGCAACATTACCACTATTCATATTTTGATTAGTACGCTTAACTTGTTGCTGAGGTGATCTTTGTAGTGGTAAAGATGGCATCACACGTTCCATATCAGGGGGTTGACTAGATTGCATCTGTTGTGATGGAGGAAGAGGAGGTTGATTATTCCTATGTTGTTCAGGTGGATATGTGTTCATCATATTATGGTTACAGTTTGTCAAAGAATTACTACCACCAATAATAACATCACCAGTGTTTTCTTGTTTAACGTTTGTGTCGATATCCTTCTTTTCACCATTTGGATCATTTTTGTTGTAATTTAATGATGTCAAATAGGCTTGTAGATTTTGTTGAGCAAAATGTTGTTGTAAGAAAGCTTGATGCTCAAAATTCTCCCAATCAAATTCGTTGAAGTTGATTGGTTTCTTCACAATATATCTCTTGGAGTCATCATTACTACTACTTGTACAACTTGATTTATCTTCGTCTTCTGACTTAATTATAGTCGAAGTATTATTATGCGGTGAAGTAGTAACTGGAGCAGAAGATTCTCTGGTAGTTGATTTACTATCATTCTTATTGTCATTATCTACATTTATTAATAAATGAGCTAGACTTTTTGGAACAGTAGCTTTTTCTAACATACCCCTCTTTCTATTCAATTCCATTTGTTCATCAAGATCAACTTGTGAATTTTCTACAAAACCTGCATGTTCTTCAGCTTGACCTTTACCAAATGTTCTTTTCATAGCAGGAGGCATACCATTAGTAGAACTTTCTGAATCTGATTTAGTATCACTGTTAGTGTTGATATTATCATTATTGATAAATTTCTTACTATCTGCAGTAGAATTTTGATCACTATTCTTTCCAGTCAAAGCATTATTAAACTCGGCATTATTAGCACTGGTATGCTGGTGTGAATGTTTATGTTTAAATCTCTTACTATCATGTGTCATATAAATTAATTCAGATGAATTTGGACCACATCTTTCAATCAAATTACCCATAGTGGCATTCATCAATTGGTCAAATGCATCTCTAAAAATTCTTGCAAAATTGGATCTTTCAGTCATAACGTAAAGACAAACAGAACAAGCTCTTAAATCATCCATTGTAGAAAATAATGTGGCATTAACTAAAGGTCTTGTATGTTTTGAATCATCACCTAATTTTCTTCTCTTTTCATCATCGAAATTTCTTGCTAACCACATACAATAAATTAAAGTCACACCAGCAACAAACACAGTATGTACAGCTGGTGTAGAATGACCTGTAATAGTTTTCTGATGGAAAATCTTGTATAATTGACAAATTTGACCAGCAGCAGCTTGACATTCTCTAAATAATCTATCATCTGGAGTTAAAATTTCTAAATATGGTTGAATTAATAATCTGACGGCTCTATAATAATATAATTTTAATGTTTCATTCTCAAAATTTTTAAAACTTGTAGTAACGACACCAGATCTCCAAATTTCTAAATCTTTAAAAATTTTTCTCACTTGTGGTAATTGTTTGATTAATGTACTTTTATTATTACCATTGTTTAATATATTTGTGGTAACATCAGGTCTTTGTGGAATGATGTGTAATTGTTCTACGAACCTTGATTCAGTACGACGTAATTTTACTGATTGGTTAATGAAATGGACCCCTTTATGAATCTTGGTATCCTTTGTATTGAACGAATCTTCACTGAAATAAGGTAAATCAATCTCAGATTCTTGAATAGTGTAAGGTTTCCCGACCGCGACACAAATCATTCGTTCTAATAAATAAACACACCAGAACAAACGTAATTTTTTGTTGGCAAATGGGTCTAATGAATGCCATCTATTTAAATATAATTTTTCTTTACAAATACTCATAATATCTTTAATGATTTCATATAAAACCAGAGAATCTTTATCAGTTCTTAAAAGGTATAACACCAAAAGAGTTAACAATTCAATCTGTTGAACAAAATTTAAATTTTTACCACATTTAGCCACATGTCTAATTGCTGTTGAAAAATAACACATTGGTGGATTCCCCTTATACTTCCCTGTAGTCATATGTAAACATGCACTAATGGTATAAACTAGCCACATTCTACCACAAGCGAAATGGAAATCTGTTTCAGAATATGAATAAATATCATTGTTAACAAAATGTTCATGAAATGAATAAATTTCTTGTTCATCTAATAATGGATATTTAAATTGTAACCTTGTGAAAAATGTATCCAGGAATGATCTTGAAAGATCTTCATCGAATTCAATAGCAGGTTTGTAAGATAAAAATTCTTGTAAGTTATATTTGGCAAAGATACAAGTACTAAAATCAAAATTATTTAATGATTTAGCAATCAATTTAGTAATAGCATCATGTTTCCCCTTATGCGATGTTGGATGTGCTTGAGTGGGTGGTGGTGATTGTGAATTTGTATAATCTGTCATTGGATCATGAAGAGTTCTATTTGAATCTAAGAATTGTGATGGAGGTGGAGGTAATAAATTTTTATTACTATTATTACTATGACTATTGGGCGTGGTACTACCACTTGTATCTCCCGAATGTAACTGATCATCAAAATCGTCCACTTTATCATTCATATTGGAAAGAAGATGAGTAATTTTTTTATATTGTTTGATCTTTTTCTTGAAAGTGACTGTGTTTGGTGATATATCAATTAATCTTTCTAAAAATCTTAATTTCTTCTCTAATAATTTAGTATATTCATCTTTATTAGAGTTATTTAGTGGTTTAATGATCTTTTCATTCGTTGTCATAGACGGTATAATACCATTATTATTAGTAGTAGTAGTAATAGTATTAGTAGTATTTGCTATTATGGGACTCATATCATTAGATTGTGATAAAACACTAGATTCCGAAAGATTTCTTGTACTTGACAAGGGAGTATTTGAACTACTATTATTTGGCGTTCCATCACTTAATATATTATTAGCGGATAAATTACTTGGATTTGATGTATTTAAATATCTTGCCGGTTGAATACATTTCACACCAGCTTTCAAACATGCTGTACAACTTGGTAATTTATGATCACAACGTTGTTTCCTACGTCGACATAGCAGACATGAACGTGACCTACCTTTCTTATCCTTTAAAAGTATATCAGTTCTATTACCAGCTAATTCTAATTCTCTTTGAAATTTTTCAATTTTCTCTTCACTAATTTGTTTCTTTGGTCTCCCCATTATTATTAGCAAAATTATTGTGGTTCTTGTTCTTGTTAGCTTATGAATATATGTGGGGTGTATGTGTAAATATGTAAGTCCCCTTTAATGCTAGATCGTTGATATGCCACTATGAAGATAGTTTAAAAAATTGAAGTTAAATGCAAAAATTGTTGATTATTAAAAAAAATCGGAGGTTGAGTCTTGTATGTTATATTGTGGAGTGATTATGACTATTTTTAACTTTGAGACAAAAGAAAAAGAGGATCTTACCTATAAACCTACAAAAGATAATATAATGTATCTAATAATACAATGATGACGTCTTAATGATGGAACAAAGGCAAGAACGTGTAAACTTTCCTCGAAACAAAACAAACAGATGGGAAGAGATCTGAGAAAGAAAGTGTTTGCAATGAATTTTGGAAACAAAAAAAACACAAATTTAGAAAAACTGGAAAGTGGAAATTTGGAAAAGCAGATAGTTTTTATTCGGAAGAAGGCAAAATTAGCCATAAGAAAAGAATTGAAAACCATTAAAAAAACTGGAATATACAGGGAAAGCCGAATGAATAACAGGTGTCAAACAGTGACATTTAAATAATAATTTGGGGGAATGATATGGAATAGACAAATCTTTTGACGTGAGATCGATAATCCTGGGGGAACCGACAGATCGAAAGATAATAACATGTCAAAATAAGCGATTTTACCACAGTATTTCTATGAGGCTGCCGGGCATTATCTCAAAGGCATCATGATATCTTGTTAAAATTGATTCAATTATTAGTTTTTCTGATTATTCCCCCGGTTTTATCTCTGGTTAAATCTGTCTGAGGCAACTGTAAGCAAAAAAAATGAAATAAAATAAAGTAAAAGTAGGTATTGGACCATTATGAATATGGCCCTTGCAGTTTACTCGATATAAAATAGGTTTTAAACTGCGCGCGGTCTGTTATAGTGGTATTAAATAAACGAATAGATAGATGAACTGAGGTAAACCTACTCTTATAACTTGTGTCTACGTTTCTTCTGGGAAAGTAGTTCAAACCTATGATGTGGTTCTCCAGACATCCACAATGGCAATGTGTTCATGATTTCATCAACTGTAGCAGTCTTTAACCTTTGTTTCATACTATAAATCAATTGTCTTCTCATTTCAGTGATTGAATCTGGATGGAAACTATTCTGTTTCAAATCAGTGATAATATCCTGTTCCACCTTCGAATTAAATTCTTCTGTGGTTTTTACCCCAGAGTATTCCTTCCAAATGAAACCATGACGTTTTAAAGTTTCATATTTAATAGGTTTTGATAAGATTAAATGTTCATTACCTAAATTTATACCAAGATTCTCGTATAATGTCACTGAACTACCTGCCTCAGTGACGAACCCCAACGAGGTGAATGGGAATAATAAATATGGTTTATTATTATCTTGAATGTTTACCATATCACATAACATAACCATACATGCACTTAACCCCACAGCGGGTCCATTTAAATTACAAATGATCGGGTTTTTATGTAAACTAAATTTTTGTAACATATGAATAGTAGGAGTGGAAATATTACCCAGATATTTCTTTAATTTACCAATTTTATCGCCCTTATCACGATTCAAATCTTTTAATTCAGCTACTGCTTCAAATTTACCACCACTACTAAACATTCGACCAGAACTTTGTAAAATTGTAATATAAATCTCCGAGATTTCATTAATTTCATCTAAATATTCTCCAACTTGCATGAAATCATCAAATGTTAATGAATTTAAATGATTAGGGTCATTTAAAGTGATTGTTGCAATATGAATTGACTTATTGATAGTTAATTTGACACGGTTAGACATGATTTCTTACTTGAATATATATCTTTTTTCCTGTAAAATAAAGAAATTGTTGCAAATAAACTTTAATAAGACACTTCCAATTCTTATATACTCACAACTAGACTAAAACTCCCCTCTCTCCACTGATCTTCTTCTCCACAATTTACTTATACCCGACATCATCGCTAACGAAGGGTCAGATAAAACCTTTAATTTGAAATTTATTCTTAATCTGGAAAAACATTGAATTTTGATTGTCAAATTGAGCCTTGAACAGATATATGATCTATTTCAGGACTATATAATTGATATTCCGATTGATATCAAGAGTCTCAAGCTGATTGAGAAGTTTGCCGTTTATTAACAGATACGATATTTAACGAACATAGAAAGAAATATGGGTTTGTTAAACTCTCAAGATAAAGAAATTATTAAAAGAGCACTCCCTAAATCATCAAATAAAATTCTTGATGTTACTGTGGCTAGATTATATATTGCATATCCAGATAAGACAGAATGGCAATATACTGGTCTATCTGGTGCCATTACATTAGTGGATGATTTAGTTGGGCACACTTTTTTTTTAAAATTAGTGGATATCTTCGGTCATAGAGGTGTCCTTTGGGATCAAGAATTATATGTTAACTTCCAATATTTCCAAGATAGAACCTTTTTCCATACTTTTGAAATTGAAGATTGTTATGTGGGGTTACTTTTTGTTGATATTAGAGAAGCGGAACATTTTTTGAAAAGGGTTCAAAAGAGAGAGAAATATGCTTCAAGAGCAACCTTACAAAATAAGAAAGCCATTGCATTAACCAAGAAATTGAAAAATGAAAATGCTAAGAAGGCACCAAAAACTGGTCCAAGAGGTGAAACTGTAGTGGTCATGGATTCCCAGAGAAGAAGATATAATTATAGTGAAGCTCAACATATTCCAAATACCAAAAATAAAGCTCCACCACCACCACCGCCATCTGCTGATACATATGCTGATGAAGATGATGGATTTGATGAAGATGCGTATTATAACTCTACAGAAACAGATAACCATACTGCCCGTTCTTCTACATTATCCCCACCAACAACTTCTGCCACGAGAAGAGCTAAATCACCATCAATATCACATCATGAAGATGAAGAAACCAAAAAAGATGAACCAGCACCTCAAAGGACTAAACATGCTGTCCCACCATTACCAGCAAATTTCCAACAGGCTCCTCCATTAAATAATAATAATACTGTTAATAATGTCCCACCACCATTCCCGGGTCAAGGTTATAATAATCAACAACAACAGCAACCTCCACAACAACAACACAACAATAACTTTCCAGTACCTATTCCACAACAAAATCATATGAATAGGCCAGTACCACAATTACCAGATAGGAATAATAATATGCCAATGCCAATGGGTATGAATAATAATATGCCAATGCCAATGGGGATGAATAATAATATGGGGATGAATAATAATATGGGGATGAATAATAATATGGGAAGGAACAACAATATGGGGATGAACAATAACATGAGTATGAATAATAATAATAATAATAATATGCATAGACCTGTACCCATGCCACCACCAAGACAAAATAACATGGGTGGTGGTCCACCACCTCCCCCTGCTAGACGTGGTCCTGCTCCACCATTACCTCCACATAGAAATAATAACATGCCACCTCCAATGGGTATGAATAACAATCAAAAAATGCCAAGTAATGGTGGTGGTATGCCTCCTCCGCCTCCAGCAAGACGTGGTCCTGCTCCCCCTCCTCCACCTGCAAGATCAAGACCACAACAACAACCACAAACTTCATTTGGTCAACTTCCTCCACAACAACAACAGTATAATCAACCCCCACAACAGCAACAACAACAAATGCCACAAACTTCATTTGGTCAACCTCCACAACAACAACAACAATTTAGTCCACCTCCAGTGTTTGGTCAACCTGCACCACCACAAATGGAGATGCCACACACTACATTCAATACGAATACACCACCAGCCGTACAATCTCCAGGTCCAGTGGCTCCACCATTACCTCCAATGGGTAATAATAATGCTGCTCCAGTGGCCCCACCTCCACCACAAATGGGTATGAATCATAATGCTGGTGCACCGGTAGCACCACCTCCTCCACCAATGATGAATGGTGGTGGTCAACCTCCTGCTCCACCTCCACCCCCAACTATGGCGATGGGCGGTGGTGCTCCTGCACCTGCAATAAATGAATCAACCGGTGATGCTGGTAGAGATGCCTTGTTAGCTTCGATTAGAGGTGCTGGTGGTATTGGTGCATTAAAGAAAGTTGATAAATCACAATTGGATAAGCCATCTGTATTATTACAAGAAGCCCGTGGTGAACCTGCTGCCCCTACAATGGGTGGTGCACCTCCACCTGGTGGTGCTGGTCCAAGTGCTGGTGGCCAAGGTTCTTTAGCTGATGCATTAGCTGCTGCATTAAATAAACGTAAGAATAGAGTTGGTGCTCATGATGATGATGATGCAGGTGATGATTGGTAAAGTTATATAATGAATAGACAACAACGTTTGTTATATAGTAGACATAATGACATATATATATAGATACATTATCTTTGAAAGAAGATTACGTTATAATATTACAATAACTTTAAATGGAGTAGTAAATTAAGATGTTAAATAATAAACATTGTAAGGTAAGTGCTGTGAAATTAACAATTTGTTTATTTTATTGAGACTATTATTCAGTTTCTAATCAATATATAAAGCTATCTTTTTGAATATTAGTCAAAAATTGATAAAATTTGTTAAATTTTTTTTATAAATATGATAAATATGCTTTTGAACCCAAACTGGAAGTGTAATTTACACACACCTCTTTAGAAACTAGATAATGTTCTTTGGACAACATACATATATTTGTTTGGTTCAAAACTTTATTGCTTTTTTCTTTCTAATCTTGTTTTTTATGAACATAATATTTCACACTTTAAAGAAATACCAAAAAAAAAAATTTAGTAGCAAAGAACTCACTAACAAACTTAAGAATTATTGCTTTTGTTTTGTGGTGATATATATACTGTTATAATGTTAACATGAATTAAATTTTGCCAGATAAGAACAATAAATAAGCAAGCAGAGACTAAGATGTTTTCATCTAGTGCCATATTCCAAATATTTATATCATTTCTTTTATTTTATTATTTATGTATTGATGACACTTTAGTGGATTTTTTAAACCCACCTATAATAAATATAAAATATTTTTCTGAAGTGGTTTCCACTCTTATATGGAATCCAGGGGTGGAAAAATATTGGATTGGTTATACATCATACACTACTGATGAATCCCACTGTAACAATTAGCCATCGTTTGGAAGATTAGATGATCTTGTGAAATATGAAGTTGAAGGAAAAGTGTATAAATACATAAGGAGGAAAGTGAATAATAATATATTTCATAATATTTTTTCTCTCTAGATAACTATGAAACTGATGACTCAAATTAAAACTTAAGAATTATTGTGCTACTTTAATGAAATATTTTTACAAAGATGTTTTCTTTAACGATTATAAGCAACGTTTTGATTGTCTTATCCTTATCAAATATGATGTTGCAGTAGACCATTACCTAAACGCCTCTAGAAAAGAATTAAGTTCTATCAAGAAAATATATTGTAATGGGGGTTATGAAAAGCTTCATAAAACTCAATATGGTTGGGGACCTAAAATGTTCTGGATTGGTTATAACACATACACAATTAATGGCTCCAATTGTGACATATTACCCCCATTGAAAGAATTAATCGAGATCTTGAGATCTGAAGCTAGAAAACAACTTAAAGAAGTTGATACAGATGCTTTCTGTATGACATATAAAAATTCAAATTCGTGGAATGTTAATATAGAGTATTCAAAGCTCTCGACAGCTCTTATAATTCCAATGAGAACGCAAGTAATTTCTGGAATCTCCTTTTTGTAGATTAAACCAGTTTTTAAGTTTCGGTTTCTATATATAACCTAACTCATTGCAAGGCACTTCTTATTTTGACACGACCAATGCCGTTGTTACCAAAAAATAGTACAAAAACGTAATAATAATAACCACTTCACAAATATTCTTCTGTACATTGTCACTGTCCAGGAGATTCATTATGGCTCTCGTGGCAATAACCATAGCGACTGCGTGTGTGTGTGCCACCCTCTAAGTAGTCATGATTTTTCACTCTTCACAGTGATTTTCTCGAGGCAACAATGAAAAAAAAATGTGAAAAATATTGCAAAATATATTTTGTAAGGATGACTGATTTATAAGGTATAATTTGCGACGATTGACTCTGCTCTCTTTAAACTGCTCAACCATCTTGATATCAAAAGTATATAAACAAGAGTTGTTGCGTGTTGAACAAGTATACTTTTCTTCAGTAAAAGCAAATAAACCCAACAAAAAAAAAATACAAGAAAAGAATATGTCCTTAGAAAGAGAAGAACCAACTCATTTTGGTGCTGGTCCAGCACAATTACCAACTCATGTCTTACAACAAGCTGCATTAGATTTAATCAATTATAAAGATATTGGTTTGGGTATTGGTGAAATTTCACATCGTTCTAAAGATGCCACTCAAGTTATTGAAGATTCAAAGACTCATTTAAAAGAATTATTAAACATTCCAGATACACATGAAGTGTTTTTCATGCAAGGTGGTGGTACCACTGGGTTTTCATCATTAGCTACTAATTTAGAAACCGCATATGTGGGTAAGAATGGTAAATTAGGTAAATGTGGGTATTTAGTCACTGGTTCATGGTCACAAAAGGCATATGAGGAAGCTCATAGATTAAGATTACCAGCAGAAATTATTTTTGATTCTAGAAAATATGATTCTAATGGTAAATTTGGATCCATTCCAAATGAATCAGAATGGTCTTCAAATTTAAATGGTGATTATGCATATGTTTATTTATGTGAAAATGAAACTGTTCATGGTGTTGAATGGCCAAATTTACCTGAATGTATTGTGTCCAACCCAAACATTGAATTAGTAGCGGATTTATCAAGTAATATCTTATCACGTCATATTGATATTTCTAAATATGGTGTCATTATGGCTGGTGCACAAAAGAACATTGGTCTTGCTGGGTTAACATTATATATTATTAAGAAGACAATTTTAAATGATATTCAAAATGCAAATCAAACCAAATTAGATGAATTGAATGTTCCAGTGACACCAATTGCATTTGATTATCCAACAGTGGTTAAGAATAATTCAGCATACAATACCATTCCAATTTTTACATTACATATTATGGATTTAGTATTTCAACATTTAAAAGCCAAAGGTGGTATTAAACAACAAGAAGTTGAAAATGAATTAAAACAAAAATCAATTTATGATGCATTAGATTCATATCCAAATTTTTATAATTTACCAGTAGATAAATCTGTTAGATCAAAGATGAATGTTGTTTTCACATTAAAGGATTCATCATTAGATGGTAAATTTTTAGAAGAAGCTAGTAAATTAAAATTAACCGGATTGAAAGGTCATCGTTCAGTGGGTGGATTTAGAGCATCAATTTATAATGCATTAACTGTTGAAAGTGTTAATAAATTAAGTAAATTTGTGAAAGATTTTGCTGAAGCCAATAGTAAATAAGATAAGATGTAAATAAATTACATGTATGACATTCTAATTACAAATATTAAATATCGTGAGAATTAATTTTATTTTAAAATTGCGATATTTTCGTACTCAAAGAAGTCATTAAATCTAACCCTATAAAAACTTTGGTAAGGTTTTATCCAGCTCAAGATTGAAAAATGCAATAAAAAATTCGATCAACCGAGCAAGGCAAAGGGTTATATAATATAAGTATATACTAACTGAAAAGTAAATATATGCTTAGTTTATTTATTCTTTTATATGATATGGATATGTCAATCTAATAAATTTAAATCATCACTGTTTTTTTTATATATAAAAAATATTTTAAGCAAAGAAAACAAAAAAGGTTACCCTCCATCTTCAATTTTTAATTAGGTATAAGGATATTTAAAAGGGAAAGAATATATTTGTATATATATATATATATTTATATGGAAGTGGATGATGTGTATATTAATGTTTAGTCTCAGCAATATCACCTTGAATATCATCAATAACTAACCAATCTTCTTCAACTTCTTGTTGAGTAGTATTATTTTGAGTATTTTCAGAATTTTCTAAAGTAGAAACTTTAGAATTAATATAATCATTTAAGATTGAATCATCTTTACCCTCAATATTTGGAATTATTGGTTTTGTTAAGTTTTTCCATTCAAGAACGTTACCTTTTGGTGAAGTAATCTTAGACATATCTAACCCATTTTTCACTGAATTTAATTCTTTTAAATATAAATCTTGTATTAAATTTAAATTTGGTCTTGTGGTCGATAACAATCTAATTGAGTTCGAGGAAAGCAATTTAGTGGCAGTGACTCTTATCATATTGATTCTGAGCGTGTGAGTGTGTGAGTGTGAGTGTGAGTGTGAGTGTCGATGTTAACTTATATATCCTTGTAGTAATAAAAACAAAAACTGGATACATTTCAACTTAAATTTAATATCTTTAAAATCAGCATTACTTAGCAAATTAGCAAAACTACATATATCCAATCATATTGTAGTTGAATTTTGAATTAAGAAAAACTAAAAGTGGGACACTGCGCGAGATGCGGGTAACCGCGCGCGCACCACCACCCTTACACCACTATGCACCTTTTTCAATTTTCCCGCTCCGCTTCATATTAACCACCCAACGGTTAATAGCTCACTATATAGAGCAGCTCCGCGGATGAAAACAATATTTAAAAGTGATTTCCCGTAGCCGCGGCAGTTTGCACGACCGAATCTGGTAAATGCGGAAGAAGCAGTAGCAATGGCACAATACCACACACCCCTATTTCCCGCAGTCTCACCATTTTGCATTGCTGCCCGATCAGGAAAGGAGAGCCCGGGTCTATTGTCCTGGGAGGTGGGTCTGGCCCGGACACCTGCCTGGGCCTGCCTGATACGGTATAGATTACCATGACAACGGACTACCACACTATATAATAATATTTAACAATGCCCAGAGAATAACTACACTTTAATTTATTTTTACCATTCTGATTTGTTTATCCCTCATACCATTATAGTAAGTATACCAATTACTATACCTATTACAGTATGGTGGTAGGTATAATGCGTGTCTTCCCCTTTTGGCTATTTATATGTCTCAGTGTAATAATATTGATATTGTATACACAATAATATCTGGATAATATAGAATAGGGACCGTTTATATATTACTTATACTATATATATTATTATTATTTCAAATTGCACTGCCCTTCGAGATCAGATTTACTTTATATATTAACGTATATTCCAGATCTTACTGAACACCTTCTCTCTTTCAAATCAACAACACCAAACAAACAATCATGTCTGTCATCATAGATAACCTCGTAACTTTACTACAAACTTTATACAAGAATATAGTATATTTAATAGAAAAGGATTCTTCACAAGTACAAATGCATGAATATCCAATTGAATGTATAGATAAAACACATAATATACCCACTATCTCAACAGATACAATATCAAATAATCAAGTTATTCAAAATAATGTCATCGAAGAAGATGTATTGATTAGTTTCGTCACTATTACTCTTATTTGGTTTATTGTGGCAATCATTATTATATTATCTGCCACTATAATATCCCTGATTGCTACTAATATATCCTTTTCTCCCATTAAACATAATAATAATATATCTACAACATCTGATCTAGAAAAACAAGCTTTAGCCACTATTCAAGAGGAAGGATTAACAGAAAGTGATACTGATTAATATATATATCTATCTCATTCACTCACACAACAACATTGCATACCTTTTAATACCCTAATACAATTCATATATATATATAATTCAAATAATAATAATACTGATAATAATAATATATCTCTTTTTGTCCTTGTTCTCAAATATATTTCAATCCTCCATTCGAGTCTTTCGCTACGCATCGTTTTTATATATATTTTTATAGATTTTCATTGGTGAAAGTTAATTATATTTTTATTTAAGAAGAAAACGTTTAAAAGTTTAATTAAAACAACACTATCCCCTTTTATAAACATACAAAAGAACAAGAACAAGAACACAAACACAAAATGGTACTAGCTAATGTATTAACAAGTTTGGCTCGTTCAAAACCGCTTTTAACTAATTTATCAAGAAATGGTACTTTATTATTAAAAGCAACATCCATCACCACAACAAAAAGATTTGCTTCTACTTTTGATAGATCAAAACCACATGTTAATATTGGTACTATTGGTCATGTGGATCATGGTAAGACAACATTAACCGCAGCTATTACAAAGACTTTAGCCAAATCTGGGGGTGCAAATTTCTTAGATTATGCATCAATAGATAAAGCACCAGAAGAAAGAGCTCGTGGGATTACAATCTCTACTGCTCATGTAGAATATGAAACCGCAAAGAGACATTATTCACATGTGGATTGTCCCGGTCATGCTGATTATATCAAGAATATGATCACTGGTGCTGCACAAATGGATGGGGCTATTATTGTTGTCGCCGCAACAGATGGTCAAATGCCACAAACAAGAGAACATTTACTATTAGC
This sequence comes from Monosporozyma unispora, assembly GCA_003708525.3. Classification (NCBI taxonomy): domain Eukaryota; kingdom Fungi; phylum Ascomycota; class Saccharomycetes; order Saccharomycetales; family Saccharomycetaceae; genus Monosporozyma; species Monosporozyma unispora. Next base: position 103,316 of record PPON03000023.1, on the reverse strand, counting down.
TAGACAAGTCGGGGTACAAAAAATTGTGGTTTATGTTAATAAAGTGGATACAATTGATGATCCGGAAATGTTAGAATTAGTAGAAATGGAAATGAGAGAATTATTAACTCAATATGGATTTGATGGTGAAAATGCTCCAATTATTATGGGGTCAGCTTTATGTGCTTTAGAGGGGAGAAATCCTGAAATTGGTGAAAAATCAATCTTAAAACTTTTAGATGCCATTGATGAATATATTCCAACTCCAAAGAGAGATTTAGATAAATCCTTCTTAATGCCTGTAGAAGATATTTTCTCAATTTCTGGTAGAGGTACTGTGGTCACTGGTAGAGTTGAAAGGGGTCATTTGAAAAAGGGTGAAGAAGTAGAAATTGTGGGACATAATAAGACTCCATTGAAAACAATTGTCACTGGGATTGAAATGTTTAGAAAAGAATTGGATGAAGCCATGGCTGGGGATAATGCAGGTCTTTTATTAAGAGGTATTAGAAGAGATCAATTGAAAAGAGGTATGATTTTGGCTAAACCAGGTACTGTCAAAGCTCATACAAAGATGTTAGCCTCTTTGTACATCTTATCAAAGGATGAAGGTGGTAGACATTCTGGGTTTGGTGAAAATTATAGACCACAATTATTTATTAGAACCGCTGATGTTACCGCTGTGATGAAATTCCCACCTGAATGTGAAGATCATTCCAAACAAGTTATGCCTGGTGATAATGTAGAAATGGAAATTGATTTAATTCACCCAACTCCAATGGAAGTTGGTCAACGTTTTAACATTAGAGAAGGTGGTAAGACTGTTGGTACTGGGTTAATCACTAGAATCATTGAATAATCACCAAACCTTGGTATAATTTAATTAATATTATTATTAAAAGAAACATTTGTAATCCACATCATGTAAATAAAACAAAGAATATATATAAATTGATGTTTTTTCTTTCTTTCTTTGAATGCATTTTGGTTTTGACACCACATTCCTTATAACAAATTCAGAAATGTAAATATTTATTTTTCAATCAAATTATATGTTTAAAAAAACAAAAATAGAAATTTATTATGGTTAAGAACAACATAATACGTTGAAGTACTATTATACATTTGCATGAGTGTGTTTTTACAAAGCATACCACCAGGATACCCTATTATACACTTCCCCACCTCCCAATGAAAGAAGTGCCAAAACCTTTACCACATACACCTGGAGAAGGAAGAGGTCCAAGAATAGCAAATCCTGATCGTCCAAGAGGAATGAGTCGATCTCCAGAAAGACATCAAAGCCCCAAGAAGAACAAAAAGAAAGACATACAGGCGAGTGCAGATGATGATGATGATTTTGAATTCTTCCATGAGTTTAATAGAGAAAAAGTTAAAGATGTAATTCATCATATAACCACTTTTTTAAAACAAAATGCAATGGATATTGAATATTTAATGATTCCATTTAGACCAGAACAAAATAATGAAAAACTTTTAAAATTTCTTAATGCTATATTCCCACTAGGGAATGGTCAACCAGTTAATGAGAAATCACAATTGAGGATTATTAATAAGACTGACGTATGGACATTATTTCAAAGTTTAAAATATATTTGGTGTAGATTACCAAATGCAGAAATTGTAGGTTGGAAAGCATATTTAAAATTTAAATATAAAGAAATTGATAAAAAATATCCACAAAAGGCATTTTTAGAAATTATGCCACAATGTTTAGAATCACCAAATCATGCTTCAATTGTTTACGATTTTTTCGATTTAATTGTTACATTATCTTCCAATTCAAAAGTTAATAAAATGAGTGCAAGAAAGATTTCAAAGATGTGTGCCATTTGGGCTTTCAAAAGAGCTAACATTAAAAATGAAGAGGGGGAGGATATTATGAATGACAATAGTAATAATCCAAGTTTTGATTTTGATGCAAATAATCCTAAACATGGTAAAATAAGTAATTCATTTCAAGATGGTCTTAATGAATGGATTCCAGCATCTGATGCAATGTTTCATCTTTTATTAGCCTTTTTGAAAAGTTTTGTACCAAAGGATTTAGAAAGTTCAAAATTACCTAAATCTTTGAAAAGTATTTTATTTAACAATGAATATCCACCAAAGGGGTCCACTGCATACTCATCACAAACAATCTTAACCATTCCATTGGTAACATTATATACTGATCAATTTTCAAGAAAACCGTGGCAATTATTAGAAAGATGTAATGAAATGTTGGATTTTTCAGATTATGATGCCTTTGAAGCTAGAGAAGATTATGCTCTTTTAAAATCATTGTTTAAGAAGAAAAATAATGTTGAGGGAATCAGTCGTAAGATGTCACAAGAATCAAGAAGATTAATGAAAATCATGTCTACTAAACATTCTACATTTCAAGCAGGATGGGCTCCACGTCAATGTTTGGCTAATAAATTCAATCAAAAGGAAAACATTGAGATTAAGAGAGTTGATATTGATGATTATTTTATTTGGGCTTGGTTATCTACATTATCCTATGAAGAAACCTCAGAGAAGAAGAAGATTTTTGGTAGATCATTAATCTTAGAATTTGAATTTGATGGGTTTAAGAAATGGGTCATATTCCAAGAATGTGATATAACTTTACATTATGAAAGTATAAGTCAATTGAAAAAGAAACAACTAGAACTTCAAAGTGAGAAACAAGAACTTACTCCAAATAATTCAAATGAATCAGATAAGAAAGGTAAACCATTACCAAAGGTTAGAAATGCTACACCAGTTTATGAAAAATTCCAAAATGAGGTTCCTAATAGAAGTGTAATGAAAACTGATCATTCAACTTTGAATGGTCCATCAACTACTCGACAAGGACAATATCATACTGTCATTGATAAATCTACATTGCATAAGAATAACAAGAATAATTTACATGCATTGGAAGAAAAGATTTCTAAATGGAATCCATTACATAATTTAAGGAAAAAAAGTAATAGTAATGTCAGTCAAAGAAGTGGCAGTGGATCATCTTCTGAAATGAGAGCAGAATTTGCATCTTCATCAATTTATGATCCAACTCAATCTAGAACTACAAAACCTGATACATATATGGAGGTTCCAACAAAGTCAAAACCTAGAGTTGCTTCTCATTATAGTATATTGGATCCACAAAAATATAAACTTCCTGATATTGAAAAGGATGAAGAAGGTTTCAATATTGATTTATCGAAAATTGGTGCAGAGATTGATGATATACAGCCAATGAGGCAAAAACCAATGAGACAAGAACCAACAAGACAAGAACAAATTAGACAAGAACCACAACCACAGTATCAAAGAAATGAACCTCCACCCAATGATCCTTATGCCAATCAACAATATCAACGTGTTGATCCACAATCTGCCCCACAACCAACTTTACCCTTACCCAAACAACCTCAACCTGTGCAACAACAACAGCCTCAGCCTCTTCCACAACCAAATGAACTATATTATGAACAAGAACAACCGGTACAAAATAATGTATCTGCTCCTCCAATGTTAAGTAAACCAACTGAACCAGCCTACATGAGTCAAGCATCTGTTGCTACATCAAGCAATTCATCCTCAGATCGTAAAGGTAGATTTTCTGCTACTGAAACATTAGAAGAATTAAGTGATATGGTAGAGGATATGATTATTCATGATGATGTGATTAAAGTACAGGCTGAAAAGACCTTTGAAGATATGACCAAATTTGATCAATATAAACCTAAAGAATTTGATGCTGAAAGCTCTACATCTAGTGCTGTCCAGTCTCTAAAAATTAATACTCCAGTTGATGAACGTCAAAGATCTTTACAAAATTTGAACGCTAATGTGAGTGGTACAAATTACAGAGAAAGAATCAATTTCAATGAAAAGAATGTGGATAGAGATGCTCAAACCCTAAGAAATGATTATTCAGAAAACAATAATTACAACCATACTCCAAATGGGGATGAAAATCAACAACGACCAACTTATCAAAATACAGGTTTCGTTGCAGAAAACCCATACTCTCCACAACGTGGTAGAACAGAGGATAATTATAGAAATAACCAGTCTCCTGTAAGACAAAACCAGAGTATTTCTCCAGTTCGTGTACAACAGGCTCAGCCCCAAGCTCCTAACAGATCACCTGAACGTGGTAGACAAGGTGAAGTTCAACAACAACGAATGGGATACAATAATAATAATAATAGTAATATCAATGGTTATGATAATATAGACAAGCAACCATATACTGCTGCAAATATATCTCCTGGAGGTAATCAACAAGGTAACTCTCCTACACGTCAAAATCCATCCCCAACTCGTCACAATGTTCCAATTCAACAACAACCAATGGTTCAGAATGTCCCATCACAACCACAATCACAAATGGGCCAAACTCATTTGTCTTCACAATACAACCAAAAGAGTAAGATAATTAATAATAAATATGGACAATCACAACCTCAACTACCTGTTGGTAATAATGATGGTAATGTAAATAATAATATGATGAATCCACAAAGATCACCACAACCACAAAATAGAGGAAATGGTAATAGACCACATTCTACTTCACCCATCAGAACACAACCAGTTCAACAACAACAACAAGGTTATAATCAAGCACCACCACCGCCTCAAAACTTCAATAAAGCTCCACCCTCACAACAGAATTATAACCAACCTCCACAACAACAGCACGGTTATAATCAACTTCCAATGAATGATGGTGGTAATTATTATCAAGATCCAAGATACAATAATAATGGTAGAAGTGGTAGTAATGGTAATGGTGGTAATAATGCATATCCAACTGGTATGAATCAAGGTCAAATGTCAATGAATATGCAACAACCAAGAGTCAATATGAATTATTTACCTCCACAAATGATGAATAAATCTCCAATGAGAGGACATTCGCCAAGTTCAATGGGATCATATAACGATATTTCATTACAAAGTACAGGAATTTATCCTCAACCACCAATGAATAAATCACCAAGACAAAATAATATGATGGATGGAGGATATCCATCTCCACAACCACAATATCAACATCAACATCATCCACCTACTCAAAATATGGCCATGCCAATGAATATGAATAGATCACCACAATTAGATGGTTATGCTGGTTACGTTCATCCACAACATAATACTCAGACACCAAATAATCCAATGATACCATCTGATATCCCAATGGCTGTACCACATAATACCGTGGGGATGAAATTACATGGTAATAATATAAACAAGAGACAAGAAAGGAAACAATTATATAATAATATCCGTAGTGGTAATTTTGGTATTTGATCTTTTGCTGGTTTGTATGTAACATTATATAAAATTTACCCTCATTTAAGTTTAATAATTTTTTTTGTTAAGAAGTTTGAAAAATTCATTATAACGAAAAAGGTTCAATATGCAAAAGCATAGATTGTATTGATAGTAGTGGAAAAAAAAAGGATAAGTATAGAATAAGACAGAGCTAGGACATAATGAGCAGTAATATAAATACACCAACAGAAACACCAAAGGAGGTCACACCAGTGGATTCCATACTCGAAACAATTAATAATGAGGATACAAAAACTACAACGATAGAAAATGCATTACCATGGGATAATATAGATCATCAAATACCCATAAAGAGTTTTAGTGGGTATACAGTGAAATTAAATGGATGGGTAAGACATGATATTAGAGAGCAACGTGAACTTGAAGAAAAGGAACGCTTGGCAAAAGAGAAGATAGAGAAAGAAAAAGAAGCTAGAGAGAAACTTGAGAAAGAACAACAACAGCAAGTAGAAACTGAATTGAGCAAGACCACCTCCCCAGCTGTTGTTGCAGCTGTCTCTGCTCCAATCACAACTTCTAATGATACTAACATCACCACCCTTACTAGTGAACAGCATCAAATCAACTGACACATGTGCTTACGTGTGAATAAAACGATTGAACTGAATGAATAAAAAAGTAAATATAAATAACTATAAATAAATATTAATAAATATAAATACAAACAGTTATAAATGAATATAAACGAGGATCATCTTTGCAATAATTTCCTCAGGAAAATCTATTATTGTAATGACATAATAATATTTAGGAAATGTCATTATTGCATGAGAAAACTTTAAATCAAACACGTCAACAAAAGGCTGGCATGTCCTGCAAAATAATACGGATATATTAAAATCTTAAGGAGAGTTAAAAATAGATTTTTCCCCAACGTTTGACATCAACTGATGAATTACATTAATGTCATTGGTAAAGGCAACCCACGTCCAAACAGGTAAAAAGACGTAATAAACACTCACGCGTCCGTCGCCGAAACAAGTAATAAATAATGAGATGGCGGTGTTGTGTTTATTTCCCGAACAAGACAAAGACCAAATACTCGCAGTTGACGCGTCGGAGAATGCGGCAAAAAAACAATATGGACAATACCAATGTGATTGATTCTTTTCAAGATGAAACCGGGAGCGCCCGGGTATTGTGTTACATTGTTTTGGTTTTTAAGGCTATTGTGTGGCAAATCACCCTCTTTTAAACACAATAAAGGATCAAAACAGGACAAACGGGTTCAGGTCCGCCTATTGTGTAATTGCATTACCAAACCGCTATTGTCTTGAATGATTCTCAAGGATTTTTGCATATATATAAATTTTTTACTGGGTTAATTCAGCGGAAAATTCATTATTTCGTATTGTATGCAGATCATGAATTGCTGGGTTTATTCGAGATTAAACTATTGGGTGACCCATACAAATGGGATGTTCATAAGGATTCTCCTACTTTTAACAGAGCACTAACTGGTGAGGTTACACAGAGACGGTTGGATCACATAGTAAAATCTAATATTCCTATAGCATTCCCTCATAATTCAACTGTTGAATATTCCATCAATATATTTACCACAACAGCTATTGTCACCTCTAAGCAGGCCTTCTCTTTTTCCTTTTTCCTTTCGCGTTATCGCTTTTATTATTTATTGTTTTGATCATTGTTTTTGTTTAGATCAAATTTTTAACTGCTGGCATTTTTGAGCAATAGCAAACAACACCAGATCACAATAAAAACTAACTTCTCTTCGTTCCCATTACGTATGGAGAGGGTGTGTGAATTGAAACTCACATTACAACTGAATCGTGGGTCGTACCTTCTAGCCAGAAAATTTTTATAAACACTCCTCCACAAATCATATATAAGTCAACTGGATTTCATTATGAAACAACTTTTTCTCAAATCAATTTCTTCTTTGCTATTTATACCTTCTTGTTTCATAAATACGTCTCATTCTTCTTTTTTCTTGAAACTAAACAAAGCAAACTTATATATATATAAATTATTACTTCATTTTCATACATTATTATCAACTTATTACATTCCTTTTAAGAATTAATAGTATTACTACATATATATAAGTTTTTTTTTATTGTACTCTCCTTTTCTCATTATTGCATATTCGACTACTACTAAACATACATATACACATACAAAAACACAAGATGGTCTCTTTAAAAAATTTGGCCACTTTAGCTATGTCTTTATTACCATTGACTGATGCTGCTGCTATTCCACCAAAGGATAAATCCAATTTACAAATTTATCAAAAGAGATATTATGACTATGATCATGAAGAAGTCATTCGTGGTGTTAATATCGGTGGTTGGTTAGTCTTAGAACCATATATCACACCATCTTTATTCGAAAAATTTGGAACTAATGATAATAATGATGATGGTATTCCAGTTGATGAATATCATTTTTGTCAACAATTAGGTTATGATGCCGCTAAGGATGTCTTAACAGCACATTGGGATTCTTGGTACACAGAAGATGATTTCGCCAAGATTGCTGATATGGGCTTCAATCTGGTAAGAATTCCAATTGGTTATTGGGCTTTCAATACATTAAATAATGATCCATATGTCACTGGGTTACAAGAATCTTACTTAGATAATGCTATTCAATGGTCTGCTAACCATGGTTTGAAAGTTTGGGTTGATTTACATGGTGCTGCTGGTTCCCAAAATGGGTTTGATAATTCTGGGTTAAGAGATACTATTAATTTCCCACATGATGATGGTAATTTACAATTAACTTTGAAGACCATTAAATATTTATTAAACAAATATTCTCAACAACAATATATTGAAACTGTTATTGGTATTGAATTAATAAATGAACCATTAGGTCCATCCATGGATTTAGATAAATTAAAGAATGATTATTTACAACCAGCTTATGATTATTTAAGAACTGAAGTTGGTAACACTGATCAAATCGTCGTCATCCATGATGCCTTTATGTCTAATGATCATTGGGATAATTTCTTAGTTGGTGAAAATGCATATGGTGTTGTATTAGATCATCATCATTATCAAGTCTTCTCCTCTGGTGAATTACAAAGAAATATCGATGATCATGTTTCTGTCGCTTGTGACTGGGCCCAAGGTCATTTATCTGATGCTCACTGGAACGTTGCTGGTGAATTCTCAGCAGCTTTAACTGATTGTGCTAAATGGTTAAACGGTGTTGGTGTTGGTGCTCGTTACGATGGTTCTTTCAACAAAGGTGATCAATCCTCATTTTACATTGGTTCTTGTGCGGATAATGAAAACATTAATTCTTGGTCTGATGACAGAAAATCTAACACCAGACGTTATGTTGAAGCCCAATTAGATTCCTTCGAAGAAAGAGGTGGTTGGATCATCTGGTGTTATAAGACTGAAACCTCCATTGAATGGGGTATCGATAAATTGGCTGCTAATGGTTTATTCCCACAACCAATTACTGACAGACAATATCCAGGTCAATGTGGTAATGTTCAAGAACAATCCTCTACTGACACTTCTGTTGCCACTTCTCCAAATGGTCCAGATTACTCTAATGTTGATGTCTCTGGTGTTGATTTCTCCAAAATCAACTACAATTAGAACTTTTTCTACTTCCTTTCCATAAAATAAACATTACATTCATATCGTAATAATAATAGTAACATTTATAATTCCAACAATGAACTGGTTTCCTTATCCATTATTATTATTATGACTTCATTTTTGAAAGTTTTACTCAAATAGTTCGTTTTCTCGTTACAAAAATATTTCTCACAACATTTTTTAATTGTGATGCATATACATTATATATTTCTATTCATCTTTATAAAATAATAAATAGATAAAAAATATCTTATAAATGATTTGACTGTTTTTATCAATGTTACTATGTTTTGCTATGAACGCGTCGCGTTATTCTCCTTTTCATTTTATTTGAATTTTGAAATATTTGAAAAGAGATGATAATGAATAAAGATACACTTATTCAAAAGTATAACATCGATTCAAAACAAAACAAAACATAGAAGTATACAGACCCCCTTTTATAGACTCATATATGCAAACTCTGATGACTGATATTCCTGAGATAGATCTAACTTTGGAGAGTTCAGACACAGAGTCCCAAAATGGGATTGAAACCTATTATTCATTTAATAATTCCACTGGGTCAGCTATTAAGAAACAACCAGATGAATCTCTGGATCATGTTAATAATACAGATAATGATGATGTTTATACTGAGGATAATACTGAATTAAGTTTTATATCGAATAGTGATAAAGACAAATTAGAGAATTTAAAACTTTTACAAAGAGCCACATTACAAAAGAAGAATGAAATTGGTGGCGAGAAAACTTCCTTGTTAGAATTATTAAGAAATAATATAAGTGATCATTGCTTATCAGATAAGAATGAAGATGGTGATGACAGTGAATCAAATCATAGTTATAAATCACTCATGTATTATAGTTCCAGTGATGATGAAGATGGGCCATCAAATCAAAGTAGAAATAATATTCCAATAATAAAGAAATCCATACGACGTGATGTTAAGAAGGATAAAGATCGTGATACTAAACCTGTAAATAATGGAGTCAATGTACAATCCTCTCTTGGTGAAAATGTCAATTCTCATGAAATGCTAGAAATTGAAGAAGTATCCAAAAATCAACCATCATCTCCTATCGCTTCTAATGAGAAGAGTTTTGAAAACTTAGATCAAGAAGATAATAATCCTACAAGTGCAGAGTTGCATCCAACTGCTACCACGACTGAAGCAGATACTCCATTCATTTCAAGTGCAACTTCCGAACCAGCTCATATTCACCAGTTAGAAAATAACCACGAAGGTGAATCTGGCAATATCACTGACAAATCCACAACAGAGTCATTCGAAACTCCACCATCAACACATGAAAGTTTGAAACTTGAAGCTGATATACCGCCTGTTGATAATAACATAGATACAGTGAACAACCATCTCGCGACTCCAGAAGCCTCAGATGAGGAAAATGTTAAATTTGAGGTGAATTCAAAACAAGGAAGCTTTTTAGATCAAATAGCAACAGAAGAAACTGATACAGCCACCAAGCCTGAAAATGAATCACTTGAATTACCATCTAAAACTGAAGATGAGGCAATTAATACATTATTGAAACAGGATGAAAATCAACCTTCTATGGCAGGTGAATCTAAGAAAACACCAGTACAACAAATGACGATAGACGTTAAACAATTTTACAAACCTGCTGGGAAGGAAAAATCTAAATCTACTGAAGAAAATCAAGATCAGGAACTAGCAACAAAAACTGAGGAGTTAGATGTGGAACCATTAAATGAGAAAGAGGATAAAGATTTTGAACCTTTAACAGATAATGAGGAACAAATTAATGCAAAGGAAAGACAGACTGAAGACCAAACAACTAAATCGGATTCAGAGGAGGAAATGATCTTTGATCTTACAGTGGATAGTAGTGGAGAAAATTCTTTAGACGGTATTACGGAAACGCAATTAAATGAAGATGTACCACCATTGATCTCATCAACGAAAGAGGATGGTCCAGCCAACCTAAATAATGTTGAAACAATGAATCTAGATAGTGATTCTGATGATTTCTTTATGCAAGAAGAAGATCCACCACATTTGGATAAATTTGTTGCAAATAAGGATGAGAAGCTTTTTGATCATAAGAGAAAACATGATGAAGTCCAAGAAACTAGTGATAACGATAATGATACCCATATATACAAAAAACAACATACCTCACCTATTGTCAAGCCATCTACTGAAAATATTCAGGATGAAATCATAATTTTATCAGATGATGAAGATGACAAACCTACATCAGTTCAAGTGAACCAACCAACTGAAGAGGAAAAGAAGAAACTTCATGATGATAAAATTAACAAACTTGCAGCTGAAGCTCGTGACCATTTTGAGAAAACAGAAAGAGACTATACTACTAAGGAAGCTCAATTAAGAAAATCTTTGGCTCTTCAAATGTCAACAAGAGAGATCTTAACAAGAAAGTCAAAAAGAAGAGATGTTGATTTCAACGCTGCTGCGCAAAAATATAGACTTTTAATGAAATCTAATGCCAATGCAACAAGTGCAACTTCTTCTCAAAAGATTCTACTTACTGAAGCAAAAAACAATATGGATCGTCTTAATGAGTTAAGGGTTCAAGCTAAGGGAAAACTTCGGTCTATTGAAAATAAATGTAGTGATATTACAACTCAATTAAATGAATTGAATGAAGAAAAGAATGAAGTTTTGACTAGAGCTAGAAACAATTTAACTTTAACTAAAAGAGATAAGGAATCCAGCGAGCTGATCAAAAAGAGAAAAGAATTAATTGAACAGCAATCCAACTTGAAAAACATGCTAAAGGATGGTAGAATAACTCAAGAATCCTTTGCCAAATTAATCAAGCAAACATCTGATGCATTAAATACTTTAAATAATCTTGGATTAAAATCTGAGTCTCAAAAGGTTGAAGCACCTACACCTCAAATTCCTCAAAATGGGACTGCTGTGGATTTAGCATCCATGAATAGAGGCTATCTGTACCAGAAATCACTTGAAGATGCAGCAAGATTGTTGGCGCAGAATCAAACCCGTAGTACTATCACAAAGAATTTACTATTTAGCCATATCCGACAATTAAAGATTTTCTACGATGAAATTAGATCAGGAAAATTTATGAGTGTAAGAAGTTTGATTAAAGTTAGAGAATCTGCTGAACTACTCTTTACCAATGGTGTTAAGATGCCAATAGTCTTTGAGATCCTAGAAGATTTTGGTATTGTCTTTGTTAATCCAAACGTATTGCCAAAGAGTAGAAGAATAGAATATACAAAGAGTATTACAATAGCGCAGGGACTGATCAATAGATCTAATCGAGATTTAGGAAACAAGACAAGATTGTTTAATTTATTAAATGTTCTTCACCAATTAAGAGGTCAAATTGACATGGGTAAACCTCCAACATATTTTCAAATTTTTAAGACTGGTGAATGTGTGGTTGAGTTAAAACAGCAAGGTCTTAATATGCCAAGAGTTTTGTCAGTTTTAGAATCTTATGATACTCCAATGACTAATGAACAATTAGCTGCGTATTATCAAAGATATATTCAAAATCAAGCTATGGGTTCCAATTTAACAGTAAACACTGGAGCAAATAGACAAACTGGGTTTATGCTATCATCTTCTATGTATCCAACAAGGAATGATTCTTCTCAATCACCATTCCCAGATCCTAATGAAGGTATGAGTCAATTCCATATGGGTAATATTCATGACGTTAATGAACAAAAACAAATCCGTGAATTGTTAAGTAGTTTTAAAGAGACTGAAAATTCTATTGAAGGTGAAGCTTTGACACCTGAGGAGATGACAGTTAATTTATTAAAACATCAAAGATTGGGATTGAAATGGTTATTAGATGTTGAACAATCAAGTAAGAAAGGTGGGATCTTGGCTGATGATATGGGGTTAGGTAAAACTGTTCAAGCTTTAGCCTTGATGTTAGCAAATAGATCAGAGGATAAAAAGAGAAAGACTACATTAATTGTTGCCCCCGTATCTGTGTTACATGTTTGGAAAGGTGAAATTAAGACTAAGATTAAAGATAGTGCTAAGATTGCATCTACAATTTTTGGTTCATCAAATGGTAAAGCTACTAAATGGGCACAATTAGCTCATTATGATGTTGTATTAATCTCATACCAAACATTAGCTAATGAATTGAAAAAACATTGGCCAGAGAAATTAAAGGGTGATAAATCTAAGATTACCATCCCAGATTTAAATGCATTAAATAGTATTAAACAACCTGGTGAATACTTTTCACCATTTTTCACTAACAATTCTAAATTTTATCGTGTTATCTTAGATGAGGGTCAAAATATTAAGAATAAAAACACACAAGCTGCTAAAGCATGTTGTACAGTGAGAAGTATGTATAGATGGGTCTTATCTGGTACACCGATTCAAAATAATATGTCTGAATTATATTCATTGATTAGATTTTTAAGAATTTCACCGTATAATAAGGAGCAAAGGTTTAAGATTGATATTGGTAATGCATTTTCTAAAAAATATGAAAAATATGGTAGTAATGATACTCAAAGAGAACGTGCCATTAAAAAGGTTCAAATTTTATTAAGAGCTATTATGTTACGTAGAGTGAAAACTGATAGTATTGATGGTAAACCAATCTTAGAATTACCACCCAAAAATGTTGAATTAGATGAGGATTCATTAGTGGATGATGAATTAGAATTTTACACTGAGTTAGAAAATAAAAATAAAAAATTAGCCAGTAGATTATTGAAAAGTAAAGTTCGTGGTAATTATTCAAGTGTTTTAACATTATTATTAAGATTAAGACAAGCATGCTGTCACTCTGAATTAGTTGTTATCGGTGAAAGGAAAAGTAATAGCACACGTATGGCAAATGGTAAAAAATTTGAAAATTGGTTTGCTTTATACAAAAGAATTAAATTAATGAGTTCCAATGAACGTAATTTAGTTAATTCGTGTTTAGATATGATGTCATGTTCATATTGTAATGAAGAATTAATATTAGAAAATACATGTGTCTTAACTGGATGTGGTCATTTAATTTGTGGTGATTGTATTGATCCCTTTGTGGAAGAAATGTCACAAAGACCTAATGCGAAAGCGGGACCCTTAGGTGAATATTATATTCCATGTAAAGATTGTAATAGGATTACATGTGATAAAGAAATTGTTAATTATAAATTATATGATCAAGTGATCAATGAACATTTTACTACACAAGATTTAAGAGATGAGTTTGATAGTGAAAAGGAGAGACAAAAACAACATGCCGCATTAGGTAATTATAAGCCAGATTTTGAAAAGATGGAACCTTCGACAAAGATTAAACAATGTCTTGATATTATTCGTAATGTCATAATGAAATCAGACACGGAAAAGATATTAATCTTTTCCCAATTTACTACATTCTTTGAAATATTAGAATTTTTCATTAGGAAAGAGTTCCAAAAGGATGGTAATGATAATATTGATTATTTAAAATATGTGGGTAGTATGAATTCAAATCAAAGATCAGAAACCATTAATGAATTTTATAATAATATTAAGAACCGTATTTTGTTAATCTCTATGAAAGCAGGTAATTCCGGGTTAACATTAACCTGTGCTAATCATGTTATTATTGTAGATCCATTTTGGAATCCCTTTGTTGAAGAACAAGCACAAGATAGATGTTATAGAATTAGTCAAACACGTGAAGTCTTTGTTCATAAATTATTTATTAAGAATTCAGTTGAAGATAGAATATCTGAATTACAAAAGAGGAAGAAAGAATTAGTGGATGCTGCCATGGATAGTGGTAAGATTAAAGAAATTAATAAACTGGGTTCACGTGAAATTGGATTCTTATTCGGGTTAAACAATTTATAATAACAATATATATATATATATTTATTTATTTAGATAATTTTGAATTTATAGATGTTAATTTTGATAATATACCATTATATGGATCATAATAATCACAAATTTTAGTAATCTTTAATAAATTGTTGTTGTTATTTTGAATTAATGAATCAATTTCATTATCATTCTTGGGAGTTAATAAATCAATTGGTATTGTATTTTTATTTTTCAAAATTCTATTCAATTTATTAAGATCATTATTTAATTTTAATCTTTTTGAAAGTATTATTATATCTTTGTTATCGGTATTTTCATTTTTTAAGAGTTTAACATTATCAATATCTTGCTTTGTTGACAGAATTAAATTCTTTAATTTACGTTTTAATCTTATCAATTTTCTAAATTGAGTATATAATTCATTATTTGCAATATTAATATCTTTAATATCATTAAAATCTTTATTAACACCATTAATTAAATTAATAAAAATTTTCAAATCAATCTTATACATTAAATCATGAATATTATTTTGTGTTTGTGATAAATCCTTGTTTGCTTTGTTGATAAGGATATCCTTTAAGATATGATTATATGTTGTTTGTAATACATTTATTGTTATTAATGAAATTTTTGATATAGGTAAATTTTTATTAAATTTATTGTTTGGGATATTATTTTGTTGGATTGTATATTGAGGGGAGATCAATGGTAATGATGAGAAATCATCATTATCATTATGATCATGATGAGTCTCTTCCTGTAATGGAGTGAATATAGTTTGTGTTGTCTCATGTTGATTCATATTATTGTGAATTGGTGTTGACGGTATATTATATAGATTGTTATTAGGTGTGGATCTTAGTGGGGTCCGTATGACAACAACATTATCCTCGTCCACGGTTCTTCTGAGATGTGACCCACGTTGTCTATACAGTCTCTTTGTGTGTCTGTCCATGCTTGGTTGGTTGTTCTTATAGTTGTAGTGTTTGTTGTTTGTTTACGCTATCAAAATCTAAGTATCTAACTCTTCGAAGCTTTCGTTTTCAAATTGCAAAGAAAAAAAAAAATATTGCCAGGAAGGTTAATTACTTTGGAAGGTGTTAGAGTTGTCGAACAAGAGTTGAAGAGTTAAAGTTTTTTGGTTCTTAGAGCTTATTACATTGTTATAATTCTAACATCACTATTAAAGTGGATTTAGAGATATTCTTCATCGTTTAAGCTAACATTGTTTATAAGTTTAGGTTGCATTAGAGGATCAATCAATTTGCTCTCCTCCCATATCTTGGTTAAGGGATGGTTTAGTTTTGAGTCCCATTTTGAAAATAATAAGTAAATACCAATTCAAGGGAACACAAACATATTTGAACCAAAGAAGGAAGAGCTCGTTTCTTACAAAAAAGAAACAGATTAAGATATTCGAAAAGTAACATTCGAACGAATCGAACGCCCGCCCGCAGACCGCAAACGCAGACCGCAACAAACCCACACCCCCGCCCGCTAAAACCCGAAATTTCCTGCCGACTCTCTCTGCGGGCAGAAAAAAGAAATTTAATGGATTTAAAGGGAATCGTCCATTCAGAACAATGACAAGTCGCAGAGTTGACAATGCTGCTACGTAAATAATACCATAATGCTGCCATGGCTATTATGGCACGGTGA
The DNA here is from genome assembly GCA_003708525.3 of Monosporozyma unispora. Taxonomy (NCBI): domain Eukaryota; kingdom Fungi; phylum Ascomycota; class Saccharomycetes; order Saccharomycetales; family Saccharomycetaceae; genus Monosporozyma; species Monosporozyma unispora. Next base: position 86,903 of record PPON03000023.1, on the reverse strand, counting down.
GTGGTATTGGATTTTCTATAAGTAATATTACTAGATGTGAAATTGTCACTTGCAAGGATTGCTTGTTGTTGACAACCACTAGTTGGTGGTTGGTAGTTGGTAATTGGTAATTGGTAATTGGTAATTGGTAATTGGTCATTTGATAATATATCAAATATGGATCGATATATACATTATTTACAACCTGTTAATACAAGCAACAATACAAGCAACAACATGATATCCTCTCCCAAGTCTAATCCAGATTCTAATCACTCTATCTTATCATCCACTTCCACGTCTTCTTCACCAAGAATAAACAATCACACTTCCAATTCAATTCCACTACCACCAACTTCCACAATTGAAACGTCAAATGAACCTCCAAGAACCCTTTGGATGGGTGATTTAGATCCAAATTTTGATGATTTGACCATTATGGAAATTTGGTCACATTTAAATAAATCTGTTATTATTAAATTAATTAAAGCAAAGAAAAATATTTTAATACCTTGTAGTACTACTACTAATAATAATAATAATAATAATAATACAACTGATTTATCTATACAAAATATATCTACAAGCTCAACAGAACAAATTAATATCAATGGGGTTTCGTTCATCGATCCAAGTATTACTCCATTACATCATGCTGGTTACTGTTTTGTAGAGTTTCAATCACAAAATGATGCTTTATTCGCATTATCATTAAATTCAAAACCTATTCCAAATTTTAAGTCAATTTCTACAGGTCATTGGACAAACCCATTGGGTACAAGAACTTTTAGATTAAATTGGGCCTCGGGGGCAACTTTAACCTCATCAATATCAACAAAACCTGAATTTTCTCTCTTTGTCGGTGATTTATCCCCAATGGTCACTGAAGCTGATTTATTAACGCTTTTCCAACAAAAATTTAAATCGGTTAAGACGGTAAGAGTCATGACAGATCCCATGACGGGGGCTTCACGTTGTTTTGGGTTTATTAGATTTGGTAATGAAGATGAAAGATCAAGAGCTTTAATAGAAATGAATGGTGTTTGGTGTCAAGGTAGAGCATTGAGAGTGGCATTCGCGACTCCAAGAAACTCGGGAGTTTCCTCATCTAATCAAACAAGTATTTTACCAAAATCAAATCCAATTGTATCCTCGTATTATAACAATAATAATATTACTTCCACAACTACATCTATCCCATCACCACAAAGTGATATTATTAATATGATGGAATTAAATAATAACACCCATGATTTACAATATATTAATAATGATTTACAAAATACTACAATCTTTATAGGTGGATTAAATTCAAATTTAATCAATGAATATAAATTAATATCATTATTTCAACCATTTGGTAATATCTTATCGGTAAAGATACCATTAAATAAAAATTGTGCTTTTATTAAATTTCAATCTAAGATCGATGCAGAGGCAGCAATGCAAGGTATGCAAGGTTTTATTATTGATGGTCAACCAATTAGATTATCTTGGGGTAAAAACAACAACACTTCACATAATAATAATAATAATAATAATAATAATAATATTCAATTACAATCAAATAATAATGATATTTATTATTCATCATTAAATAATAATAATAATAATAATATTAACACAAGCTCAATGTGGAATGATCCAATCAATAATATTAATTATTCAACAAATAATAATATCTTAAGATCATCAAATAATAATCAATTATTTCAAAATGATTATTTTAATAATCAAACGTATGGATTAAATAGACAAGATTTATTTCAACAACAACAAAATTTACAATCAAATAATAATCAATTTACAAATGATTATTATCATTATTTAAACCAAAATTATTCACAACAACAACAAAATCATAATACTATATTCCATTAAATATTTATTCATATATATATATATATATACTCTTTTTTTCATTTATCTTCTTGCAATTGTTTTTAATGCATTTTTATTATATAAACTATATTAATATTTTATTTTAAATGTTTTTTACACCCATTACAAAGAAACAACACAAGATGAAATCGTTACAAGTAGCACATCAATTGGTGGGCAAAGATGTATTATTGATTGGTGGTGGTGATGTGGCAATGACAAGAATACCAAAATTATTACCCACAGGTTGTAAATTAACATTAATTTCAACCAATTTACATCCAAATCTGAAACAGAAATATTATAAAGATTTAAGTGATAAATGGACTCCACAATCTGAATCCATCTATAAAATTATTGAATCCCCATTCCAGGATTCATATCTAGATCAAGCTATCTCATGGTCATTAATATTAACTTGTATACCAGATAAAGTGGAATCAAAAAGAATATTCCACTTTTGTAAAGGTAAATATGGTCCACAACAAATGATAAACGTAGCAGATATCCCAGAACTTTGTGATTTTTATTTTGGTGCTAATGTAGCATTAACTAAAGATGGTAATCTACAAATATTAATTAGTTCAAATGGGTTATCACCAAGATTTACTGCATTAGTGAAAGATGAAATTGGTAATATGTTCCAAGATTGGGAATTAGATGGTGCATTAGAGAAATTGGGACAATTACGTGCCAGGATACGTGGATTGACTGAATTAGATGTTGATATTAAATATAGAATGAGTTGGATTAAAAGTTGTACAGATACATTTGGTTTGAAATATTGTCATTCTATTGATGTTGATAAGTTGGTGGGATTGTTTCAATCCATGGCATCTCAAGAACCAAGAAGTTTAGAGTTTCCATCAAAGACAGTGATGTTAACAGAGTATTCTACAAAGAACTGATCAATATATCATCGATTAATCGATGATTAATCCTTCAACACGACGATTTGTTAAATACTTCCAAATTCGCAAAAAAACATGTTTTAAGGATAAAATAATTTCATTTTGATGGAATATTAACGATTAATTTACAACTTGCAAACATTGACAACGTTAAGACAGTAATAAAAAAACTGTTAATAGATATTTATCACTGTTATTAAAAACTGTATATTTTATATTATCCTTTATTTTTAGTTTTCTATATTTTATTATAATTTAATAGAATCATATCAACCCCCCCTAAGAAAACACAACAAAACATGTCTCATAAAATTGAATTAAAATCTGCTGAAATGACTAAAGCTGCATCAGATACATTACGTGAAGCTGTTCATGATCCCAAATGGGAAAACGTCCCCTTGGGTACATTAATTGAAACAAATAAATTAATCTTTGTTCCAGGTTCAGTCTCTGTAGAAGAAGCCTTTAACACTTTAGTGAAAAATCATTTAAATTCTATTCCCGTAGAAGCTGTCCCAGGTGATATGAACTGTTTAACTTTTGATTATAATGATTTAAATTCATATTTATTATTAGTCTTAAATAAGATTCAAGTTAATAATCAAAAAGTTACTGAAGATTGTCAAAATGGTAAACCTGTCCCAGTGGGTGAAATTGTTAAATTAACCCCTAAGAATCCATTTTATAAATTACCTGAAAATGAAACTTTAACCACTGTAATGAAAATTTTAGGTTCTGGTGTTCATAGAGTCGCTATTTGTAATCCCGAAATGACATTTGTTAAGGGGATCTTATCACAAAGAAGATTAGTGAAATATCTTTGGGATAATGCTAAACAATTCACCTCATTAGAATCTTTATTTAATTATTCTTTACAAGATTTACAAGTTGGTGTCTTAAATTCACAATATAAAGCAACATCAAGACAATCAAGAGTCATTTCTATTCATGGTGAAGAACCATTAATTATGGCTTTGTATAAGATGTATACGGAAAGAATTTCATCAATTGCCGTTGTGGATAATCAATATAATCTTTTAGGTAATATCTCTGTCGCTGATGTTAAACATGTGACAAGAACTTCACAATATCCATTATTACATAAGACTTGTCGTCATTTCATCTCTGTGATCTTAAATTCAAGAGGGTTAGAAACGGGTAAAGATTCTTTCCCAGTGTTTCATGTATATCCAACTTCATCTTTGGGTAGAACCTTAGCTAAATTAGTCGCCACTAGATCTCATAGATTATGGATTGTTCAACCACCAGAGAATATCTTATCTGCTCAGTCAACTGGTAATTCAATGACAAATCAATCAATTAATTCTGCTACTACTAATTTATCAAGTTCACCAACAAATAATTTAACTTTACCAAGTGAATCACAGCAACAACAAAATTTACCACAATTGAGTCCAACTGTAAGTAATACAAGTAATAATCCACCATCATCACCAAATTTATTCGAAAAGGAATACAGATCTGGTAAATTAATTGGTGTTATTTCTTTAACTGATATCATTAGTTTATTCGTTAAAATGACTACCGATTATAAAGAAGTTGATCCACAAACTGCAAGAAGACAAAGAGGTAGTATCGTATAATTAACCTTCATCTTCTATCTGTTTTTCTTTTCAATTTATCTTTCTGTCCTTTTCTTTCTTTCTTTCTATCACGATCATTTATGATTTGTTTAAATAAGGTTGTAATCATGATCATATAACTCCTTATACCAGTATATACATACATATATATATAGTTTCATATCTTATTTATCAATCATCTTTTAAAAACTTTCTTTATCATTGCTACTTTTTTCGATTAACATTTAAATATAATTTGAACTTTATTTAAACATATAAACAAACCATTTAAAGCTATTTGGAAAACATAACAACCCCAGTTAAAAACATAGATACACAATACCAATCTCACGATGGATCAAGAAGTAATTGTCATTGATGATGAAGCATCTGATCAACAACAAAAGGTTATGAAACCTAAAACCAACACTACAACAAAATCAATAAAGAGAAGATCTACTGCCGATATTCCAACGAAGATACCAGTTAAAAGATCAAAAAAGAATAGTACTGTAACAAGTTCCACCACTACTCAATCTAATACAGATGTTACATCCACAAATTCTACTCCGTTGTTATCCACAAATGAATTAATTACAAATAAAAACTCAACTATTGTATCATCTGTATCCATGCCAGGTTCACCATCAAACGATGTAGCACATAATGGTATAATGAATATTGCACAAGAGTTGGCCATGAATAGAAATAATGGGACGAATTCAATGTCACCAGAATTACCACTTACCAATTCAAGTAAATCTGATCATAAACAACCTGTTAATGTTGCAAATACAATTTCATCTCAATCAAATAATGTTAAACAAGTGAAAATATCATCATTATTATCTACTACTGTAACACCACCACATCATAGACTTTTAAATCCTGGTAATGGTTCGATGGAACAGACAAACACGGTGACAGCAACAAACTCAAAGGTTTCAAACTTATTTCTTAAATCAATGCAATTATTAAATAATAATAATAATAACTCACAAGAAACTAAAGAATATATAGCGTCTTCCCCTGTGGCTCCTGTACTTTCAACAAATTCGAATCCAACATTACCAAATCCACCACCTATTACGAAGGCGGTGCCAATTACTACTACGACTGCAACGCCTGAAACGTCCGCAACGCCTACCACTAATAAGAAGAACACAAACACTGCAACAAAGACTAAATCAACCACCCCCAAAGCAACAAAGGCTAAGAAAACAAAATCACTTAGTGAAAAGCCATCAGCAAGTAAATCAACAACTTCTAAATCATCCACAGCACCATCAACACCAAAAACTGCTGCTACAAAGACTAATGCACCAAAGAAGAAGAAAGCTGCCACAACTAATAATACGACATCAACAAAGACCAAGAGTACCATTGCAGCAAAAGTCAAGAGTCTACCCACTTTGAAACCGAAGCCATCTTCATCCAATATATCAAATCCATCAGATTCTAGTAAACTCGCTACAAATTCAACTACTCCTGTAGGAACACCAAAACTTCAGTCCGCTTCAACTCAATCAAAAGCAAAGAAGACGCCTTCTTCCACTGGGACAACTACTAACACAAAGTCTAAAGGAACAACAAAGTCTAAATCAGGAAACACACCAAAGATTACTGCTACAACCAGTAATCAATCTGCAAGTAATACTTCTAGTATAGGCACATCTACAGATAAAAAGAAAGTAGTACCAAAGACATTAATACCGTCTCCTGCCATTAATCCACCATCTTTAATCAAATCTACATCTGTCTTAACTGCCAAAAATGATATTATGTCGGATGATAAGATAGATAAGAAACCTGTCAAAGAAGAGAAGGCAATAATCTTGGATATTCCATTATATAACACAACTTCTAACGATTATTTAGATGAGAATGGAACTGTAGTGATTAACGTATTTAAATTAATTGCTTCCAAAGAAGAGGAAGAAAAGAAGAAGAATGGTGGAGATAATAAATTATCTTTAGAAGAAGAGAAATTGAAAAAGAGAAATATGTTTATGAATAAAGATGATGCAACAAAATTAGGTACTGATGAAGAAGATATTGAAGCCATTGATGACGATGATGATGAAAAGACTGAAGCTAATGCCGAGCCTAAGAAGAAGGCTCATCCAATGAAGGGGAAAAGTCAAATTGGTAAATATGATATTGAAGATCCTTTCATCGATGATACAGAACTGTTATGGGATGAACAAAGAGCCGCCACCAAAGACGGATTCTTTGTATTTTTTGGTCCGTTAGTTGAAAAAGGTGAAGTGCCAAAGATTGAAAGAGCTGCTAGTTCATTGAAAAGATCCAAGCGTTAATGAACTCATTATTAAATATCATATAGAAAATGAATGTTTATTATATATTATTTTACATAGATTATCTGTGTGATTACAGAAGTACATAGAGATCAGCGTTCACATGTTATTAGGGAAAATATTCATTATTTAAGTTTTATCTAAATTGGTCATTTTCTTTATGCTAGTAGTTGTTTTAGTTTAGCTTCAACTTTTTCATGGGCACGCAAGGATTTGAAATCTGGTTCAAGAGATTCTAATAAGTCTTTGCTCCATATGGTTTTCATTGATAAAAGAAACTCTAAATATATTTGTGCAGTCTTAAATTCCTTATCCTCCACTTTTGAATTTTTGGCTTCTTTAAGGGCAGCACTAATAATTTTTGTTAATTCAGACATCTTCTTTAATGTTAAATCAATAAATTTGGTGGTAACTAGATCAGAATCATCGATCTTTAATTTTGATAAGTGAGCTGCTAAATCATCTTCTTTAGATTTATTATCTTTAATCGCAGCAAATTCTTTACTCTCTCCTGTAGTTTGCTTAGGAAATTTAGTTGTGAAAAGCTGTTTTAATATCCCAATTATTAGATATTTACCTTGAATATATGGGAAATCACGCAACACATTACAAATAAAACGGAATGACATATCTTGAGGAGCACAACATAATAAACGTGTGAATAATGTAAACTGTAAAGTTTTATCTGCAGTTAACTTTTCAACTGATACTTTGATTAAGAAACATTCAAAGAAAGATTCTAAGATAAATGGTGATATCGTAGACATTTCTTTTCTAAGTTCTAAAGAGGATGCTGTGGACATATGAACCCACATAAAATATCTGATAGCACCATCCAATGCACAATTAGAATAAGTTTTAGACATAATTCCCATGGACACAAATCTTAAATATAAATAAATTGTATCATTTAATGGGATTTCTGGACATAAATGTTTTTTGGACACCAAATAGTACAGACTTGAGAGAACAATAATACCTTGTGGATGTAATGATAAGCTTGTATCATGTGCCATCTTTTGTAGTTGGTATGAGAATGATAATTTTATCGCACCTTTGGTAATTAATCTTTGTGCTTCTCTAGTTGGAACATCTTCAATTTTAGGTAAAGCTTTGTATATTCTCTTGGATTCAACAACACAATTGATCAATTCCTTTTTCAAATCAATGTCAAAGGATAAAGCTAAGTCATAACATCTTAATTTAGTGTCCACTAAAGTTTCATAGAATGGAGTCTTTGGCATTTTTTGTTGGGCCATTAAATGATAAAATTGAACTTCACTACGATCCATAGAGCCGTTTAAACCTTCACCAACAGCAAAAGTACAAAGATGCTTTAATAATTTACCTTGTACAACTACTTCTTTGTCAATAATATCTTGTAGAGTAGCTCCTTCCAATTTAGTACCATCTTTTAATACAACTTCTTTTGGTGGGTCATTTGGCATGTAAGTTTTACAAAAAAGATACGCTCTACGTAGAATAATTGATGGATCTTCCATGGTAATTGCATTAGTGGTGATAATCTTTTCAAAAGAAGTAACCGCAATGTTCAAATATTTGGAAGGATATAGAGTGTCAATTCTTTTGAGACTAGTATAGACCAATTCATAAACCATATGCAACTTTAATCCAACAAAGAAATCACCTGGACTTCTTTCTAAATAAAGATCGTTGTCTATTACAATACCTAAATCTGGGTCATCCTTGGTAACTCTCAAATATTCTATGGTTTCTTCTTCAGCGGAAAGACCACCCAAGATTTCACAACCGGATAATAATAACTCTCTTGGATCACCATGGATGGTAATGGACATGAAGCATTTCATGATAACAGGTAAAACCTTGTTAAGTCTTAAAGTTTCGTAACTCTTAATATTTTTCCCTGAAATCCATTTAAGTAATTGTTTAGGCATATCCCAACTAACTTTGAAAGTGACATCCTTTTGTGTTTCTAATTGTTCGGCTAAGATCTCTAAGAATTTCTGTTTATCATCTAGAGTCCCCTCTTCATCTAGTTGATCTGCATACATTTCAACTAAAGCCACTACAGAAACCGGATCTTCCACCCCATTTTCAAAGACATCTAGGATGTCTTCTTCTATATCGCCTAAATATATCATTTTCAAGCAATTTTTTAATAGCCGTTTGATTAATTGCAGTCCTTAACGTTGCCAAGTCCGATTATAAGGTTATAACTATCTTTAATCATAGTCACCAGGCTTCGAGTTATTGAAATAATTTGTTCTTCACTTAATTTTTTTCACTCCAAAGTTAATTAAGTTGAAAAAAAAATTAGAAGATCAATTTAATGCCTAAAAGCAGGAATTGCAAAGATATAAACTGTTAAAGGACAAGTTATCCAAAGAATTGATAAATGAGCGGCCTTTTGATTGAAAGTGAGAATGATTCAGATGAGAATACAGTTTCCAGTAAAGAAAGTATAGCCTCTAGAAACAAATTTGGTCCGAAACTAACACAGGTAGGAAATACACATCTTTATGATGGAGCGCATGAAGTCTATAAAGTCCAGGAGAAATTAGAGAATTACACTAGAAGATTATCACAGTTGGGTCTGGGACTTGATAGTGAAGGAAGTAGTGAAATTTCTAGACCCTCTTCCTCAATTGCTCTCAGTCCGACACAACATAGTCATACCCTTAATTCTGGTGAAATATCACACCAACCTTCAATACATCCAAAATCACCAAATAAATCTAAAACACACAGTCCCACACCCCGATTAAGAAGGTCAGTTTCTTCTAAAAGCCCTCAAAGCACAAAGATACAAATAAAATTTCAACCCATTGGGTCAATCCCACAGTTAAGACCAAATACATGTAAAATATCATCTCATAAACCGTTCTCAACAATAAATGTATTCCTTAAAAAACGTCTAAAAGTGGAGAATGTATTTTGTTACATTAACAATTCTTTTGCTCCAAGTCCCAATGAAAGGATTGGTGATCTTTGGGCCCAATTTAAAGTTAATGATGAACTTATTATAAGTTATTGTGCAATTGTGGCATTTGGTTAGTTTTAGCTAAAACTTAAATCATAGACTAAGATCATATAGGTCTTTAAAATAAATACGTGCATACATTCATATATATACTTCTTATTGAGGATGGATATTTTATACATTTTAGTTGTACAGAGAGGGATATAAAAGTAAAAGTTCTATTAAAATAAATTACATTAAAGTTATTATGTGGTAGTACATTATTTGGTTTCTTCTAAAACCACCAATAAATCAGAAGCATCAACATTTTCACCACCATTGATTAAGACTTCCTTGACTTGACCATCAGTTTGAGCAGAGATGATCATTTCCATCTTCATAGCACTTAGCACAGCAACAGCTTCACCCTTCTTGACTAAAGAACCCTTGTGAACCTTCACTTCAACAATGACACCAGCCATTGGAGCACCAATTTGGAAGGGATCATGATTATCAGCTTTGGGTTTAGCAACAGTTTCAACCTTTTGAGATCTATCAATAGTACGGATCTTTCTAGTTTCACCGTTTAATTCGAAGTAGACACCTCTGATACCGGTTTCCTTATCTAGATCACCAATAGCTTGTAACTTAATGATTAAAGTCTTACCTTGTTCAATAGTAACTTCGATTTCTTCACCAACAACAGCTGGAGCCAAGAAACTTCTAGTTGGTAATACAGATAGATCACCATATTTTTCTTTGATCTTTTGAAATTCTTCGTAAACCTTTGGATACATGTTATATGAGGCGACATCACATTCAGTAATTTCATCACCGAATCTGGTAGTTAAATCTTCCTTGATACTCTTTAAGTCGAATGGAGCTAATTCTAAACCTGGACGGACAGTCAACTTTCTTCTCTTGTTCTTTAAAATATCAGTTCTTAGTGGTTCTGGGAAACCACCGTATGGTTGACCAATTAAACCTTCAAAGAAGTCCATGACAGAATCTGGGAAATCTAAAGAGTTAGCTAATCTTCTGACATCATCGGAAGTTAATTTGTTACTAACCATAAATTGAGCTAAATCACCGACAACCTTCGAAGTTGGAGTAACCTTAACAATATCACCTAATAAGTAATTAGCTTCTTTGTAAGCTCTCTTAGTTTCAGCCCATTGTTCACCTAAACCTAATTGTTGGGCTTGGAATAATAAGTTGGTTAATTGACCACCTGGAATTTCATGCTGGTAAACTTCTGGATCTGGACCCTTTAAGTCAGCACCAAAACAAGAATATAATAATCTCATTTCAGCCCAGTAAGCATCTAATTCACGGACATGTCTCTCGTTGACATTAGTGTTAACTAAACCATCTAAAGAGGCTAATAAAGCATTGACAGAGGCTTGAGAGGTTAGACCAGACATAGAGTTGATAGCAACATCAACCACATCAGCACCAGCAAGAGCACAGGCTGCATTAGAAGCAACAGCGGTACCAGCAGAATCGTGAGTGTGGACGTGGATTGGTAAATCTGGGTATTTTTCTCTTAAAGCAGAGATCAACAATTTAGCGGCAGCTGGTTTTAGAGTACCGGCCATATCCTTAATACCTAAGATGTGAGTACCCATTTGGACAATCTTTTCGGTAATTTCTAGATAATAATCTAAGTTGTATTTCTTACCTGGTTGTAACATGTCACCAGAGTAACAGATGGTAGCTTCGACAACACCACCGGCCCTCTTCACAGCATCGACACCAACCTTTAATTGTTCTAAATCGTTCAAAGCATCGAAGACTCTGAAAATATCAACACCATTTTCTTTAGCTTGCTTGACAAAATGGTCAATAGCATTATCTGGTAAAGAAGAGTAAGCAACACCATTAGCACCTCTTAATAACATTTGGAATGGAATATTTGGAACTAATTTTCTTAACTTTCTTAATCTTTCCCATGGATCTTCATGTAAGAATCTCATAGCAACATCAAAAGTGGCACCACCCCAACATTCTAAAGCGAAGGCACCAGACCAAGCATGAGCAGTGGTTGGAGCAATGGCAACGAGATCAGTGGTTCTGACTCTAGTAGCTAATAGAGATTGATGAGCATCTCTCCAAGTTGTATCCATTAATAAAGTACCATCGAAGTTTCTCACTTGCTTAGCAAAGGCTTCAGCACCTTGCTCTAATAAAACTTGTCTCCAACCAGATGGTGGGGCAGTGTTGTTAACGTTAATAGCATCACCACTATTAGAAGTTAGATGTGGAATGTCTGGGTTCTTGTGTAATTTTGGAACACCGACTTGACCCTTAATAGAAGAACCATTGACAGCTAAATCGGCTAAATAATGCAGTAATTTTTGAGCTCTATTTTGAGATGACACCATTTGGAATAATTGTGGAGTATCATCAATGAAAGTAGTCCAATATTCACCAGAGATAAAGACTGGATGCATTAATAAAGTTAATAAGAAAGGAATATTAGTCTTAACACCTCTGATTCTGAATTCAATCAAAGCACGAATCATCTTACGACGGACGATTTCATAAGTGGAACCAGAACAAGAACATTTCACCAACATAGAATCGTAATGTGGAGAAATGACAGCACCGGAATAAGCGTTACCACCATCTAATCTGACACCATTACCACCAGCAGATCTATAAACTTCTAGTCTACCAGTATCTGGTTGGAAATTCTTGGCAGGATCTTCAGTAGTGATACGACATTGAATGGCGAAACCTCTAGTAGTGATCTTATCTTGTAATAAACCTAATTGTTCTAATGTGGCACCAGCGGCAATTTGAATTTGAGCAGCAACAATATCAATACCAGTAATTTCTTCAGTAATGGTATGTTCGACTTGAATTCTTGGGTTAATTTCAATGAAATAATGTCTATTTTGATCATCAACTAAGAACTCACAAGTACCGGCATTCTTATAACCAGCTTCTTTAGCTAACTTAACAGCATCAGTTAAGATGGCGTTTCTCACTTCTAATGGTAAAGTCTTAGCTGGAGCAACTTCAACAACCTTCTGATGTCTTCTTTGAACAGAACAATCTCTTTCAAATAAATGAACAACATTACCATGATTATCAGCTAATAATTGAACTTCAATATGTTTTGGTTTGTTTAAGAATCTTTCAACGAAACAAGTACCATCACCAAAGGCAGTCTTAGCTTCAGAAGAGGCACGGTGGAAGGCATCGGCAATATCTTCACCCTCTCTAACGACTCTCATACCTCTACCACCACCACCGAAGGCAGCTTTGACGATAACGGGATAACCATATTTGGCCACAAAATCTTTAGCTTCTTGAACATTTTCAATTGGACCTGGGGTACCTGGAACGACTGGGACATTGGCTCTAGCAGCTAAATGTCTTGCGGAAACTTTATCACCAACAGCATCAATGACACTAGCTGGTGGACCAATCCAAGTGATACCAGCTTTAGCGACTTTATCAGCAAATTCAGAGTTTTCAGAAAGGAAACCATAACCTGGATGAATGAAGTCCACACCATGTTTCTTGGCAATAGAAATAATTTCATCAATGGCTAAATAGGCACCAACTGGAGTGTATTGATCTTGTTCACCAATAACGTAAGCTTCATCAGCTTTCAATCTATGAGTGGATAAACGATCTTCATGAGAATAAATAGCCACGGTTCTCATGGACAATTCATGAGCAGTTCTAAAGATTCTAATTGGGATTTCACCTCTGTTGGCCACAAGGATCTTGTTCTTTTCACCCAATAGACCATTTGAGTCTCTAATACCACCTAATTTCAAGGTAGCCATTTCTAATTAGTTTGTTGTATGGTTTATAGAGTGATTTTGTTGTTTCTATGTTTTCAATTGAACCGACTAAGTTGGTTTTATAAACAAGAACTAACTTACTTTCAACTTGAGTTTATTAACACAAAGGGGGAAAATGAAATAAATAGGTTTGAAAAATAGTTGCTTCAATCAATATAAATGATAGTAATTCAAGCGTAGATAATTAATTCAAAAAGCTCGAATTAAAGACCTCCCAAATTTGTTCCAAACACAATAGTTTCAATGGGGAAAAAACAGCGATACTTGATGAAGTCACTATGCAAACAATTGTGTTTCTAGGAGAATCCCATTGTCAGCTAAAATTGCATTGGGATCGTCGTCGTCGACAGCTTCAAAGCTTGTTTGTGCTAGAATTAGTCATTGAATTGGGGTCACGTGCAAACGGTGAGTTCCGTAAACGGCAATGGTTGCTATGTTTCTGTGGGCTATCTTTGCCCATCTTGAGGATGACTTCCTTATGGAAAAATGTGAACAATACTGTGTTCTTGATATCTTCATCCTTTAGCGTGTCCATGACCTTTTGTTTGTGACATTTTTCCAGATAACGTCTTATGTTAGCGGTTGTATAACCTCGAGGAATTCCCGCTTTGGGAAGTGACAGTAAGGCAAGAGGCTCAATCTGCTATTGTCGACGAATAACATCGGATAGATAAGAAAGATGATGTTTAACTTCTTCTGCTCGAGAAGCCATCTCAGTGTTTTGTGTTGTTGTGTGATGATGTTTCTTATGTCATCTTTTGTTTGGATTAAGCTAGCTACAGAGAAAATGAATGATGGGTTTTCCTTTGATGAGCTTCGTAATTTGTAAAATGAGTTCCTATATTCACTATTATCGATAGGGGAAACGTTGTGACATGTTGGCAGGAAAACTCCAGATTCCTTATAAACAACCAACCTCTCTTTTAACCTATTTTTCTTAGAGTTAACAATAGATGGGCTTTGAATGTATTCTACTGTTCTTGATGACATGACTATAATATTGTTCCTAGGTCATCATTAGCATTCTCCTTGTTTATCCCACATCTAAATTTGGCTAATAGAGAAAAGTTTCTATTTTACGAGAATATAACGCCATTCTTTAATATTACTTGGAACATATCTTAATCATAGTGTAATTTTTTAAGCTTACAACAGATTTTGCTTTGAATCATCCAAGGATAATATAATATGTTGCAAGTCAGTGTATTTCACTTGTTCCCAAAAATCACTAATGGAGTAATTTAACATATATGTCTTTTGTTTTACCTCAACCTTCTTTACTTGCAACACAGGAAATTTTTATTGCGATATATTCGAAACAAATACATTTCCTTCAACAAATCTTGAATGTTTTGTAAGAAAGTATATCTTCTTTATTGACTGTGTTGTAAACTTTTAGGATCTTTAGGGTATCCTTAAATCTTTTTAAATTTTAAAATAATCCAAAAAGCATATAACGTTATTTGCCGCCCAAAACCTAGTGAGTTATTAGAGATAAAAGTGGGACACTTCATTTAAAGTATTATTATATCTCATGTCAAATCCAAGCTTATTTTTAAACTTACGCTAAAGGGAAATCAATTACATCCTATTTACAAGAAAGAATTATAGATATAATATAATTTCAATGTTTATTTTTTAAATTGTATAATGTTATATAACAACTAAGTACATCTCCATGCACTTACTGGTAATAGTTGTAATCTTTGTGCTTGTCTCTTTAAGAAAGTGAAATATAATACTAACCCAAGACAAACACATAAAGAATTAACAACATAATAACCATCAGTGATCATAGTCACTTTGGCAAATGGATCACCTGAACATCTTTCGCTAGAACCTCTAAGGATATAATCTTCGTGAGTAGATGAAACTTGACATCTTGATACGGTGAAATGATTAATCATGGACATAACAATAATTCTTGGCCATGTACCACCAAAATTACTTAAAGTGTTCAATAATGTCATATATGTACCACCTAATACAGGATCAGCAATTCTAGTGTGGAAAGCAGAAATACCCACAAATTGAACAGTATTCATGAATGAACCTAATAAATGTTGGATAATAACTAAGATGAAATAACTAGTTGTCACTTCACCATCAGCTGGGAATCGACTAACCACATAACTACCTAAAGCAGCAGAAGTTAATCTACCCAAAAACCCATATAACCATGGGGTCAATACACCAGCATTACCCACTAACAGTGAATTGATCTTTTGAATAACAGTTCTTTGTTTTGATCTAGACATCTTTTCATGTGGATTATCGCTATTTTCCGATACCTCATCAGATTCATCATGTTTACTATCAGAACTCCATTTAGCAACATAATAACCAAAAATAATCTCAAATGGTACATCAATCAAAACAGTGACAGCTAAGTCTTCTCTCTTGAACCCCCTTTCTAATAACTTCAGGTTTGTAGCACCTTCATTACATTGGAAAGCAATTTTTGCGACTAAATGGATTAAAGATAATGTTTGAATAGATTTTAATCTTAACACTTTACCAAAACAACGATAAATGTAACCGATATTTTGTGTCTTATCATTAGAAATCACATCACCATCATTATATTCAATAAGTACCTTCTCTTCACCCTTGATAGAATTTCTGTGTTTTAATAAAATATGATTGGATTGAGATTGTCTTCCTGGATGTTCTGTGGTACAAAATATCATATAGATGGTTAATATTATATAAACATAACCTGCAAATTGCATATAACCACCCAGGCTGATAAGCCCATATGATTTTGGAATGGATCTAAAATATTTATTAATAAATTCACTTGAATTTAATGAAATGAACACCGTAAATGAAAGGAAATAACCCATATTCAAACCCACAGTTTGGGCAGTAGAGGCATATGATAAAGATTGTTTGGATAAGATAGTCAAAGCCCACCCGTCTACACAAATATCTTGTGTAGCACATAAAAACACTAATAACCCAAAATACCATACTAAAGACATAATATTAGTATGGCTAACATCAGTGGGTAACCCATGAAACGCGTTGTCTACACCTTGGAAAATATAATTCTTACCTATGGCCCAGCCAAGAATAATCAATATAACACCACTGACTAATTGAACTGGAATAATCCATGATCTTCTTCTACCTATCTTTTTACTATAACATGAGTCCACAATGGGAGACCAAAGGATTTTCAATGAATATGGATATGTAGCCATGGAAAAGATACCCAGAGAGGTAAATGAGGTTTCTTTAGCCATAGATTTTAATAAAAATGGGATAGTACCAAAAGCTAACCCCACAGGGATCCCCTGAACAAAATATAAAGCTACCAATAGAAAGAATTGAGGTAGATCATGACGCGCCAACTTGTTGGAAGATCTCTTTTTTGGTTCCATTATTTCAGGCCTAACTTATCGCGGATTTCACACTGTACTTGTATTGATAATGAAAATACTCGAGCAAATGAATCGTTACTGTCTTGATTAATATTGTATGTACACGTTCGTTTTAACTTGTTTCTTGTCTTTAATTCAAAGCCTTCGTTGTTATTTTTGTTTCTTCTGAAGTCTGTCAAATATTAAATGTAAGATCAAAATTGTGTAAAATTTTGAAATTCATTGACATAGACCAAATAACTGATAAAGCAATCGATCCAAGACACAGTAGTCAATTAGAATTGAGAATATATTGGTACGTACAGTAAATATATATATGAGATAAAAGAGAGTAATTATGAATGGTTATATGAAAATGATGTGAGAGAGCGTGGAGGAGAAGAAATGATAATAGAATAGCAAATGATAAGTTTCAAATTGTAATTTGAAATTATTCAATGGATAAAGATTCCTTCACAGCCTTGACAATGGTAGGAGCATCTGGGAAGGCAAAATCTTCTAATTCTTTAGCATATGGAGTTGGTACATCAGCACCAGTAACTCTTTGCACTGGCGCATCCAAATAATCAAAGGCTTCAGATTCCATAACTTGAGCGACAATTTCAGAACCGACACCGAAAGCAGGGAAAGTGGATTCCACGGTGACTAAATGATTGGTCTTCTTGACAGTCTTAATCAAAGCATCGACATCTAATGGTCTAATAGCTCTTAAATTGATGACTTCAGCAGAGACATTGTATTGTTCTTGTAAAATCTTAGCAGCTTCTAAGGCAAATTGAACATTTCTAGTGTAGGTGACAATAGAAACATCTTTACCTTCTCTTTCAATCTTAGCTTTGTATGGTAAAGTGAAATCTGGAGATAAAGCCTCTTCGGAAACTTCAAAGGATTCATTGTATAATAATTCATTTTCCAAGAAAACAACAGGGTTTGGATCTCTGATAGCGGCTTTTAATAACCCTCTAGCATCTTCAGCAGAATATGGAACAAGCACTTTCAAACCTGGAATGGAACCATACCAGGCAGAATAATCTTGAGAATGTTGTGCAGCCACACCGACAGCAGCACCATTTGGACCTCTAAACACCATTTGACATTTTTGAGTACCACCAGACATGTAATGAGTCTTAGCAGCAGAATTCACAACATGATCAATGGCTTGCATAGAGAAATTAAAGGACATAAATTCCACAATTGGTTTTAAACCCTTTAAAGCAGCACCTACAGCAAGACCAGTGAACCCATATTCAGTAATTGGAGTGTCAACTACACGACGTTCACCAAAACGGTCTAACAACCCCTTAGTCACTTTATAAGCACCATTGTATTGTGCCACTTCTTCCCCAATGATAAACACATCATCATCACGATCTAATTCTTCAGCAATGGCAGAATTTAAAGCCTCTCTCACGGTCATAGTCTTTGTAGAGGACAATCTCATGGCCATAGGTCTTACCACAGTATTAGCTCTCATAACTGGGAACTTTGTGACAATGGCCCCTTGCATGGCTAATTTTCTAGCAGATAATTTAAACATCCTTATATATTGTTGTTGGAACAAATGACAATTAAGCTATCAAAACTTTTCAAAACAAAAACGTTAACACTAATTAATTTGGGAAACTCACAGTGGGGTCTCCTTTGATGGTTCAATTGATGTGTTGTATATTGATAGCTTTTATATACCCCCCTCTCTTCAAATTATCAATGCTGATTCTAATTAAATTACCTCTCGGTCATGTTGTTTTATCTTTAAATATTAACAAAATATCCCAAAAAGCCGGGTATATATCAATACATAAAGTGAAGTTAGAGAGATAACATAAGATAAGTTGACAGGCCGATAGGTATATAGATATATATATAAACATGTATACATGGAAATGGCATAATCACAATTTACTCTTCTTGGAGCCAGCAAAGGTTTGGGCAATAATACGTCTTTGGATCTTACCAGTGGCAGTCTTTGGTAATTTTTCGACAAAATATATCTTCACTGGAATCTTAAACTTGGCGACTTTATCACTCATGAATTTAACTAACTCTTGAGAATTTAATTTAGTATTTGGTTTCAATACTACAGCGGCTTGAACCACTTGACCATAGACATCATCATCGACACCAAAGGAAACAGCTTCATCGACATTTGGATGAGATAACATAACACCATCCAATTCAATTGGAGATATCTTTTCACCACCTCTATTGATCAATTCTTTAATACGACCAGTTAATACAAGGAACCCCTCCGGATCAAAGAACCCTTGATCACCAGTTCTGAAGTAATTTAATCTCTTTGTGAAATTTTCTTCATTAGCCTTGTCATTATTCTTATAACCAAGGGTAACATTTTCACCACGAATAGACACTTCACCAATAGAACCTTGTGGTAGGATCTTATCATTATCATCTAAGATAACAACTTCAACACCTTGTGGTTGACCCACAGTACCTGGTTTACGTTTACCTGGTGGTAAGTTATTAGAAGTCATTTGATGAGAGGCTTCAGTCATTGCATAGGCTTCTAAGACGGGGGCTTGGAATTCAGATTCTAATTTATGGAAAATTGCAGGTGCTAATGCGGAAGAACATGATCTAATAAATCTAATCTTTGGGAATGGAGTTGGTTTTGGAACATTTAACATGATCATACTAATTGTTGGAACACAACTGAACCAATTACAATGAGTATTCACGAAATGAGACCAGAAAGTCTTTGGAGAAAACTTTAATGGGATAACACAGGACCCTTGAACACGGAATGATGATAATAAGACACCAATTAACCCATGGACATGGAATAATGGCATCACCACATATGAACGATCTTGACTGGTCAATTTATAAGTCTTCGCAATGTTTAAAGTACTACGAACAATGTTTAAATGTAATAATGGGACAGTTTTTGGTAGTGAAGTGGTACCACTAGTGTGTAAGATCATGGCAACATCACTAGAACGTGCAAACCCTGGAAATTTCACTGGATCATGGTTCATAAACTTTGGTTTATGTTTAGAAGTGTAAATACGTTTATTATAATTGTCCTTTGGAGTATAAATATCATATTCAACAATAAATCTTTCTGGGTTGAAATATAATTCCACAATAAAACATTGAAATTTCTTAGCAGATTTAACAATTTCAGCAGTATTCTTTTGTGTAACGGTACCCTTTGGCATAACAATAACACGAGATTTCAAATCATTTAAATAGAAATTAAACTCCTTTTCCTTATAATTGGGGTTTAATGGGGCGCCAATCTTAGCATCCATGGTAGCCCCTAAGAAAGCCACTACAAATTCTAAAGAATTTGGCATAGAGATGGCCACAGTGGATTGTCTCCCAACAACATTATATAATGGAGATGCAGAATCATTGAACAATGTTTGGAAATGACCTGTCATGTGAGACAATTCACGATATGTAACTTGAACATTATTTTCTGGGGTAATGATGGCTACATTATCAGATACATGGAAAGTATCATTGAACGTGGCAGTATTAGTGGCACCGTATCCGGACATCTTGAATTGTTCTGGTTAATTGCTTCTCAACAAAACTAATCTCTTGGCAACCTCGTTTTCTTATCGGTATCCTCAACCTCCCTTCAAATACTTTCTCGATGGCTCCATATTATAAGTTCTGATTCCCACAGTACCTCTGCTTTTGGTGAAATTTGCTATGAAATTAATAGTGTGGTGGTCACGTGGCAAAAGACAATTTTTAGTATGGCGATCCAGCGGTTATTCAAATGATAATTAATCGGAAGTTACACCAATCTCACATCGATCATCCGATGTCAATGGTGTCGTCTCATTCATCAGTTTTGTTTGTTTGTTCAACTAGTTTGGAAGGAATGCATGGATCTATTGTAACATTCGTCCGTTTCTTTAGAATATGGAATAATGGGCAAAGTGAACGGTACAATGACACTTCCGTCAGTGTCTCTACCTCTCCCAAGAGTATCACCTTTATACACTAGATCTGTGAAACTATAACATTTCAACTTGTCTTTCTCGTCTTTCCTGTTGATCAACACACCAACTTCATAATTTCTCGGAACACTAGTGATCCGACCCCAAGCACTTAAACTTAAGTTTGAAGAAGTATAACAACACCAATCTAAATCAGGAAAACTTGTCACAGTGTCCTCATTGGTGGAGCACAAATAGAACTTGGAATGAGACGGTAATGGGCCACGTCTAAAAGAAACCTTTTCGGGATCTTGTTTATAAAAAATCTTAAATTTATCCTTTAACATGGTATAGTACGGTATATTCTTTTCATAATTGAAATTAAACCAACCTTGGGCCATATACCCACCTCGTGCAGTTTTTATTTCTTCAACTGTTGGATAAACAATATATGGTTTCACTTTTTCATTTCCATACATTGATTGTAACTTGTTTGTATCAATATATTTTATTGTCTTATCGTTTTCATTGACTTGACACATATTACACCATATAGGAATCATTAGATGAGTGAAAATATTTACAGGACGTGATTTCAATAAAGTATTACCCATGGACGAAGTTTGACAAAGAAAGTGTTTCGTTAATTCCTTATCTTTAGATATTATTAATCCTTTTTCATGTAATGTCTTATTCAATAAATTCAATCCTGAAGTAACCTTTTTATTTGTAGTCGAATAGATTAAACTGATTTCTTCATCATTTAATGGTGAGAAATCAAGTTTTCGAATTTCATTAATCATTGGATGTTGTCTTAAATCTCTTTGGTAATATGATTGTAGATAACTTATTAAACTTTGTTGAAATTTATTATATTTGGCTTTGCCTTCAGCCGGACGAAAAATTGGACTACACCAACATACTTGCTGTGGGAAATTTGCTTCATAATATGTTAAATTTGTAGAAGGTAAAAAGATTTGACAACTCTTATCTTTATAAAAATTAATCATCATCTTTGAATGGTGACAAGCGTAGGGAGCCATTTCAAATTCAATAATTTTGCACTTCTTTAAAATAGATATATACTTCCTACTGGTTAAAGGTTGAATGGTCCCTGTTTGAGCCACTATGGTGACCTGTTGAACTTTGGGGTTTATCTTTGAAAAGAGGAAATCAAAATTATATTGAAAGCTAAATATCATTGTCCTTTCAAGATTTGGATCCTTAAGTATATCTTCTAATGTAATAAAATAACGTGAATGGACTGGTTGTGGAAACACTGAATTTGATCCATCATATGCTTCCGATTTCATTAATTTAAAGCACCAAGAGTTTAGGTTTTCTTGTTTTGTTCCCTTTATTTCACGAGATTCTTCTTGCACAGTGGTGTTAATTGTCAATTCATGACCTTCAATATCCGTTTCCTCTTCCTCACTTGTGTCGGAGGTCAAATCAATAACCTCACTGTTTGTTTTTAATCGAAGAGTCTCTTCTTCTTGTGGGGTTGAACTACTTTTATAATCCATTTGCCGCCATCTATTTGCCACGGCTTCTTTTGCACTCAAAGGGTTCATTTTTATTGAAAACTTAAACACTGAATCCTTTATTTCCTGGATCAATCTTAAATCACCATACCAGCCTTCAATATCATTGTTTCCCTCTCTATCTTGAACATCAAAAGTGGCAGCCATTTGCACTTTGAAACGATTTTGATTCCAAATTTCAAGAAATTTTGCAAGAAATTCAAATTTTGAATTTTAATCATCACTTAAAAAGGGTAAAAGTTTATTTTAAAAGCACTCTTGTGAGGAGCAACATTACATAAACATCATTGACAAGTGTTATTGAACTGCAATAATTATATTAACTAGCTGGCTGGTCTGTTATAATTGCTATAGATCCATTTTTTTTTGCTTGGTTTACCGTGTCACTATTTGTTTGTTTGTCTTTTTTATTTTTAACCCCAGATTGTAAATAGACTCCCTGTTATTTATAAACGAAGATATACATTAATCTTTTAATTTACAAAAGAAGTATTATAATATAAGCACCTATAGGCTCGTATAATTTCTAATTACACCATCGTGATACATTTTTTACATCAATCAGACTATTCAAAATGTCGCAGAATTTAAATAAAAATTCCGGGAGCAATAAAGATCTGCTAGATCCAAGTTTAGGACGAATTCAAAGTGGGAAAGGTTTACCTAAGTTTGATATAAGTAAAATCTCTTCCTCCAGTGTATCAAGTAATAACACATTAAGAGATGCATCAGATCTTTCCCATCCACATCCAAGTTCTTCATTATCTGTGGAGTCAAGTACAGCTGAATCATCCTCCCCTTCACTCATAATCCCACCAAGTCAAATAAATCCACGTATTCCAGCAACCTCGTCTATAAGTAAAGGTTTAAATCAACCGCCATCCATGGATAAAACTGTGGAAAGTTTACATACATTCAATCTATTTGAGAAAGATCCATATCAAGAACCTATATCAAGAGGATCTGCAACTTCTCTAAAAGAGTTCCCCAAACCACAAACTGAAATGTTGGATCCAAGAGAAACAAGTCTCAGTGAGCAAGCATCAATTAAATCTTCGCTGGCAGGAGGTTTAAAAGGTATTCATGGATCCACAAAGAGAATTGCTGAAGTACAAAACTTATCAAAAAGATGGGATTGGAATATATTACCGATGAATGATGCACAATGTCTTATTAAAACTCCCAAATATAATATAATAAATATTGAAATTGATGGTCAGATCAAACAACTGAAATATGTTCCCTCATATAATAATAAATTGGCTCTGTTGGATATTTTTTGTTCGTTTAATAAAGAATCCAAGACAAGTGATAGTTTAAAATTTTCGAAAGAAAGATTAAGATCATGTACTCAGGTAGTCGTAAAGGCCTTACGAATAAAAAAGGAAGTTTTATCGTTATCAGATCAAGATTCAATTTCACCAAAAAATAATGTTTTGATTTCATTAAGTAAATCTTCTGTGGTGGATAGTTATGTGAAAGACGATGATGAAGAAATGACAGATGATCGTTCACAAGTAGATATAGTCATTCATTTATGGCATTTACAATTACAAAAGTTTCTTCTACAAAAGAATTCACTATTTTATTCTAATGAAGCGCTACAAAATTTGATGCAACGTAAAGCTCTATCAAGAAAATCTATAAAACAACAAAGACACCATTCAAAGAAAGATAGTACTCCGATAGCTGGTGAAAATGTTTTGTATATTCAACCAGTGGATGATGGAGAAGCACATAAAGTTTCCCCTGTTATATCTGATAATATTGATGAAATTGATATATTAGTGGTGAGACCTCCTTTGGCATATTTGACTGGGTTACAATTAGCATATGATGAACCAAGTTTGAATGTTGCCGATTTTCAAATAAATTCTATTTCATGGCTTTCAACAAGTATCTCAGAAGATACTGTCTTAGATACCACTGCAAAGATTGGCAAGGATCATTTATCTAAAGTCAAAATTGTGTCGGAAGAATCGGAATTAGAATATTTATCTAAGAGCAATGCTGACCAATACATTGTTGATTGTTTAGGAAGACAATATCATGAGGGTTTCTTTGGTGATGACAATGAAAGTATTGGAAACTCTAGTGATTCTAGTGGACTTTCTGAAAGTACCACGGAACTATTCTCCGCTCTACCTCAATTAGTAAAAGAAGAGAGCTCAAATACAAGCATGAGATTTTCGTCGAATCCGTCTTTAGCTGAATCTACTGGATCAATTAAGGAAGAACATCCTCTTCCAAAAAAGAAGCCATCTAATAAAAAATCTAGTATTGTGAACTTCTTTAGAAGAAAGCATCATCAACATCAACCAGAAGAACAACAAAGTAAACAGTCACTTATTCCACCTACATTAAACAAACAAACATCTCAGAGTACTGTTACGACTAGCAATGTTGGTTCTAGTGCTAGATCATCTGTGAGAAAATATAATCCATCCATATCTAGATCATTTCAGTCTAGTAGGTATTCAGCTGCTCAAGACCCATCATTACACCAAACATTGTGGTTAGAAGATCATTTCACTGATATGTTGAGTAACTATAAGAGAATAGATATGCCTACACAATATTATTTACCAAAAGATTGTGGTTCTCCATTATCACCTAACGTCTCCTCTTCTGAAGAAGATTTGGTAAATAAGACATCGACCAATAATGCATCAACAAATAAATCTGAGGAAAATATTAAGACAGGTACATCATATAACCAACAATTTTTGCAATTAAGGCTACCATTTGCAGATAATTCGATACCTGCAATCTATTGTCCTTGGGTGTGGGGTATTTTACCAAGAAAGAGATGGCATGTTTTGGCCAAGGAACTTTTTAGAATTGTGGAAAGTGAGGGTTATGTTCTTGCTGTTCAGTCTGATATCAGTCCAACTAATACAAACCCAGTGGAGAGTAAATTTAAAACTGCTTTAGAGAAAGAAAAAATTTTTGATAGTGTTGCTATAAATGCAATCAATCAAAATTTATTCATCCATCCAACCAAACATTTATCAAACATTTTCAAAGAACATGGTTTTACTAATATTAAAGCCTCCTCTTTGAGTTTAAAGTTAGGTGATTGTGTTACAGAAATGGGTTGTTTGAACGAGTTTGCATGTTTAATGGCCATTAATTTTGTCTTTAGACATGAGATGGATCATCGTGAAGGTGAATCCAAGGATCCCGCTGTTGTTTTAGAACAATATATTGAAGAACATTGGGGAAAAATTGATGATAATGCTGGCACGTTTAGAATATCATACGTGATAGCTCAAAAACCCAAGAAAATCATTAACATTTAAAGGAAATATTAAAAGAGATAATTATTTTTTCCCATTTTAATAGGAATACTGTTTTTTAGAGAAATATTTACATCTATGCCGCATTTGTATCTATATAACTTAGTAAATATGTACATGTATTTCTATGGTAGTCCTTTATTATGCATTAAAAAAATCATGAGAATTAACAACTTTGGATGAAATTATAATAATCCAAAGATATCTTGAACAGGATATTTATTAATCTTATTTTTTAGAGTTGGCGTTCTTCCGTATAGTGGGTGTTCTTCCAAACTCTTTATCTAAAATCATACCCAAATTTTTGTCCTCTTCATAAACATCCTTGATTAAATCGTCCCTTTGCCCTCTGGAATAATACTTAGCATCCACATGAGAAGCGAGAGAGTATTCAGTTTGTTGTAATGAGTCCACAGTTGATTCAGTGACGAGAACGTATTGGATTCCAGATTCTGGACAATCATAGTTAACATTTAATAAAATTCTTTCCATAATACCTCTTAAACCTCTGGCGCCGGTGCCTTCCTTTAGGGCAAATTGAGCCACCTTTTTCAGAGCCTTTTCAGTAACACATAATCTTACACCAAATTGTTTGAAAATGTATTCATATTGGTCTAACAAAGCATTCTTTGGTTCCTTTAAAATGTGGTATAAATCATCTCTTTGTAAAGGTTCTAAAGCTGTAATTATTGGAACTCTCCCAACCAATTCTGGAATTAAACCAAAGCTAACCAAGTCGGTTGGAGTGGCTAAAT
Source organism: Monosporozyma unispora (assembly GCA_003708525.3). NCBI lineage: Eukaryota > Fungi > Ascomycota > Saccharomycetes > Saccharomycetales > Saccharomycetaceae > Monosporozyma > Monosporozyma unispora. The sequence goes on along the minus strand of PPON03000023.1, from coordinate 60,571 downwards.
TCAATGCCGATACCCTTTTACCATTAGGTAATTCAATTTCCTCAATAGTATTACTAAATCTCAAATTTTTTATATCGTCATCCTCTTTCTTCTTTTCCGCGGATGATTCAGGTTCTTCTTTGTTTTGGTTCTTTAACTTCTTGATTCTTTTCGCAACGTGTTTATCTAAACCAACAAATGCACCCATAATCATAAATAAAATATTAGAAGTGTCGATGACAAAACTTTCATCCTTCTTGACTGTTTGTTTATTACTCTTATCATCTATACTTTCTTTGACAGGTCTTTTCACCACCACTTCGACTTTATGACCTTCAATGATTTTCAGTAACGACTGTTGAACCCCTTCACCTGACACATCTTTAGTACCAATACTAGCGGCTGGTTTAGCTAATTTATCAATTTCATCCAAGACAATAATACCTCTTTCTGCTTTAGCAACATCAAAATTAGCATTCACTAAAAGACGTTCAATACAAACTTCGACATCTTCACCAATATAACCAGCTTGTGTCAATTGAGTACAATCAGAAATAGCAATTGGCACATCCAAGACTTTCGCCAATGTGGTGGCCAATAAAGTCTTACCAGATCCAGATGGGCCTACCACTAAGACATTACTCTTACTTAATTGTAAATCTTCATCATCATCTTTGAGAGCATTCTTTTGAGGTAGCTTGATATCCTTCAACTGTCTTTGAATATTCTTCAACCCAGCTTCAGCTTCGCTTCTAGGGACCAATTCTTCGTCAAAATCATATTTATCCTTCTTATCATTAGCATCTTGTAATTCCCTTACTCTTCTTTCTTCTTCAGTTCTAGCATTTAACTCCAGGGCTTCCCTTTCTTTAGCTAATTCTTCCTTGGCTAATTTATCGTTGATTCTCAAGTAATGATTATACACTGCAACACTTAACACTTTCTTCCCCGTGTCTTGGCCAATAATATATTCGTCTAGGAACCCTTTCAAAGCTCTAGGTGATGGGATCTTTGGTAATCTAGAATTAACTAAATGACGTGTAGCCATAGAACTTGCACCTACACTGTAGGCTCTGATTAAAATATTACATCGTAAAAATAGCATTCTGTGAGGTTCTCAACAATCGCTTTCTTATCAATCAATGTTGTTCATGAGATAGCTAACCAGCTTTAACAGCTCTCTAAAATTATGATCTTGCATTTAGAGATCATTTTATATGTTATCCTTTTAAAATTTTTCACTTTGAGATGAGTAAATAACTACGAGAATAATATTCAATTAGTCATCTTATAGTAAATGGGGTGGATCAACAACACACTAAATGACAATATTGAAGTGAAGTGAATACCATCAGTGTGATTGTTAAAGAAAACTATGTCTGAATTTACGCCATTTTATTGTTGCTATTTGTTGCACTCAATTAACAAGAAACAATCATTTTATATTGGATCCACACCAAACCCGGAGAAAAGGCTAAGACAACATAATGGTTCACTAGTCAACGGTGGGGCTTATAGAACTAAGAGATTGGGCGCAAGGCCTTGGGAGATGGTTATGATTGTGTATGGTTTTCCCAATCGAATCACAGCTTTACAATTCGAACATGCCTGGCAACATGGTTATCAAACACATTTTATTAACCCGGAGGAACGAGTTGTAAAACACAAGAATGGTGGTAGATCGTTGAAACATAGACTAGGTTTGGTTATGCTGCTGTTGAAAAATCACTTCTTCCGAAGAATGAATTTAAAGGTTCACTTTTTCAATAAAGAGACTATGGAATGTTGGAATAAGAACGAATTTAAGATTAATATAGATAAAGTGATTACAGAAGTTTCTCCAAATGCCCTGGAGAACATGAAATCAAAGTCTGGCTTTTCTGTAGATGAAGTCTTGGATTATGCCCAGAAAAACCATGATCTTGTAGGCAAGCTTTACAGCAGCGATAAAGAGATCTTTGACATGACGTTATCTCATTTCTTAGATATCTTATCAAACGGTTTCCTAAAATGTGATCTTTGTCAAGAAGAATTTGACTATACATTAGAAGATTCTGAATCGAAACCATTCATTGCGTTTTGTCTCAATTATACCTCTTGCAACTTTCATTGCCATCTTAAATGTTTATGTGAAAAATCTTTGTCACAGGAAGAGGGCACATCTGATAAATTTGTACCCCTAATGGGGAGTTGTCCACATTGTCATGACAGAAGAAGTTGGGTAGATATATCCAAATACTCTTGTGCCCTCAAAGTCCAACATGGCGGGCCAGATTGAATGTTTTAATAACATTTATGATTGTATTTATTTTTGTTCTATAGAAGATAAATACTTATTGCATGGTTAGCATATATAAATATTCTTTTAACTTAAAAAGTGATACACCATTCTTGATCGATATGCACTAATGGGTTTGTAATTATAATCCGGTTGCCATCATGTTGAACATCAACATTCCATTCCTCGAGACCTTCGGTAACTTTAACTTGTTCGTTTACGGTAATATGATTTAATTCACTTGTTGAAATGATCAAAGTTTCAATTAATGTGTTACCAACAGTTTCATACTTGCTATTACTGCCTGGTAAATGCGATGGTTTATTACTAATAACATTATTGCTCAATTTAAAGTTTGTTTCTAAGTATTGACCTTCTTTATATTCAAATGACTTACCATCATCAACATATAGGCTACCGTGAGCTTCATCGTTAACATCAGGGGCAATGATTAAAGTGTATGGATCCCTAACCATTAAATGTGAACTTCTTCTATATCTCTCCTTCTTGGTAATAATATGACCACCTTCGATAAAGGCAGGAACTTTTTCTAATGGAGCCTCGACTCTAAGAGTTTGGACTTCTTCACCAGAAATAATGGTAGCATTTAAAGTCTCCAGATCATAGTAAATACCTGGAGCAAAAATCATTGCTGTCACATCAGTTTTACGAGACACGATTGGTTTCACAATAATACCGGAGTCACTTAAATAAAATTGATCATCAATATCATACATTGCTGCGAAAGCAGACTTTTCATAAAACATTGGATTCATAATTGGGTAACCATTGACACTGGCTTTGTGGAAAGCTGTATAGAAAGTTGGTAGTAATTTATATCTTAATTGAATTGAATGTCTGACAATTGATTTAATTGGATCTTCAAAAAGATATGGTTCTCTTCTCTTTGTATCAATATGAGCGTGAGCTCTAAAGAATGGATACCATAACCCAGCTTGATACCAACGGACAATTAATTCAGGATCTGGATTACCAGAAAACCCAGCAATATCAGCACCAATAAATGGCAACCCTACAATATTATTAGTTAAAATCATTGGAACAGAAATCCTTAAATACTCCCAATTAGCAACATTATCACCAGTCCAAGTGGCAGCTGAACGTTGAGAACCAGCAAAAAAAGCTCTTGTTAAAACAAACGGTCTGGTCAAGTTTTTGTAATCTTCCTTTACAGCATCGTAAGTTGCTTCATGAACACTTAACCCATATAGGTTATGAATTGATCTTTCTTCTAAGTTTTCATCATGTAAGATATCCTTTGGAGCCGTAGTTTCTGGACCTGAAAACACAGATGGTTCATTCATATCATTCCAGAAATGTAGATTATTACCCTTGACATCGATAACAGGAACATATTTAGCTACAAAATCGTGGAAGATATTAGACCATTCAATTTGACCCAATTTACTAATAGTATCAATCCAAATAGATTGACCTGGCCAACATTGGCCTAAGAAAGTTCTACCAACATTACTTTTAACTTGAGTACCAGATTTGATAATTCTTTTACTCACTTCGGACTTACTCATTAAATGTGGATCGATTAAGATGGCTAGTTGTCTTCCTAACTTACTCAATTTGTTTAATAGTCTAGTAGGGTTTGGAAAGGCGTCTGGATTCCATGTAAAATATTGTTTCTTATCAGTATAATCTAAATCTAACCAAATAAAATCAAACGGGAAATGTCCTTTATCCATTTTACTTTCAACAGTTAAAACATCTAATTCGTTGTTATAATTCCATCTACACTGATGATAACCAATGGCACTTAATTGAGGTAACACTGGAGAACCAGTCAATTGGATATATTGATTCGTAACATCTTTTGGATGTTTACCAAAAAACATTGTAACATCAATAATACCATTTTCAGACATCCAATGTGTCTTTGTATTATCAGAAGAGTAATTAACGTCAATCCAAGTATCAGAGGGATTTAACCATAATAACCCCATTGAAGAGCCAGGTTTGGCAGCAATCATTAATGGAATAGAACCATACATTGGTTGTTTAGAATCTACATTGTATTCGAATACATCGACATTGAAAAGACGATATGGGTCACTGTTTTCTTCTGGGTTATGTTTTTTTGAAAACTTCCTCTTTGAAATAGTGTTTGTGGATTGTGTATCCTTTAATCTTAATGAATCTGCATGTTCTGGGATACCATAAACGTTATCATAATTGACAAGTGTGAAATCAAGACTAACTGATTCAGGGCCTAATGGAATGGTATCAAATTTGGAATATTCAAAATTATCAGCAAACATATTATAAGTAGATTCAAATGGTAAAACATTTTGGAAATTCTCTTTTTTACTTCTGTGATGTTCTAAATTAAATAATGATCTTTCATTTATAATAGTTTGTAATACATTTTTGTAATAAACTTTCAAGTGGAAATTATTTATTGTTAATTCTACTTTGATATCACGTTGCTTATTCTCAATAATAATTTCTTCATCATCATCATTGGAAGAAAACCAACCATGTTTTGATCTAATAGAGGAAATTTCCCATGAAAGTGAGTCTTTGCTTGATTTATAATTTTCATTATGGTATTTATCTAGCACAGCCCAATTCCAGGTTTCATTAAATCTGTTACAATCAACTCTATCAGTCTGACAGTTTTTTCTAAGTTCATTCACAGTGAATCGAAGAGCATTTAAACCCTTACATTGATCATCAGAAATGAAAGACATAGTGAAAGGTAATGTAACTTTAATATCATCAATATCTGATCTTTCAATTGTTTTAATTAGATTAGCTTCGAAAACACCATTCTCACTCACTGCAATACTACTCTTATCCAAACCATATATCCCATTATGTAATAATTTGGCTTGTTCTTCGGCATAACGTCTATTTCTATGACAGAAGGCATCCTTTTTACAATCTTTCAACAGATAATCTGTGAAAGAATAAACGTTTGAAAGTAACGTTAGCAATAATAAACTAATTGAAAGTAACTTCATAACTATTTCTACTTATTTATTTACCTTTTCAATCGGTTTTGTAGCTGTTCTGCTTTAAACCTGACAATAACCTTTCCAAAGTTTGGCTAATTTGGAGTCTTGCCTTATACTTGAAAAGTTTCAAGGTAAAAAAAAAAAGCTTGAAACCTTCACAAATTGCAATTGAGAGGCTGTACAGTATGAAGTTAAATTAAAAGATAAATACATTAAAGGAGGATTAAACGATATATAAAAAGGTAGATAAATAAATTGATACTTAATAATAGATGTTTGGTAGGTAGGGGAGAAGCGATAGTTAAAATGGTAAAAAAACACTGAATTAATTAATATAAAAGATTATTCAGACTTCTTATAATACTTCTTTGATAGGTAGCAGTCTAAGGTTAAGAAAGAGGTGGCACCAATGATAGTTGTCCATATAAATGCATTAGATTGACCCTTTAAGAATCTCTTTTCGTATTTGATATAGCCAACCAATAATGTAGATATGGTACCAACACCAATTAAAGAATTGATTAAGATAACAGGGTTCTTTAAAGCAGTGATTGTAAAGGTAATTGTGTTAACAGCAGATGTATAAATACAAGTAGTACTCTTTTTCACACAATTGCTTGTGGATTGGAAACCATGGTACAATCCAGTCTTAACAGAATTGCAACAATTACTGAAAATCCCACAACATTTCTTAGCTGAACTCTTTGGTGGCTCTTCAGTTTCTTCATCAACAAAAGGTTCATCTCCTAATCTAGTGGTTTGGTTAATTGGGTCGTTATTTTTAAATCTACTTAAAAAGATATGGCATAAGGGAGCCAGTAAATCGTTTGTTAGTATTACGCGTTCGAAAATGACATATTAAAAAAAATAGAAAGACGTTAACACACATACTCTTCAGACATATTGAGCTTAACTTGTCTTGTGTATTATGGATGATTGTTGGATATATATCAAAGTTTTGTAAGAAGTAACTTGAGTGTAAAAAGTTACAGTCCGAGTTACAAGAAGCTTTAATTTGTTATTGATATTCTTAATTTATTTAAAATTGAAAACCCTGCGACAAGGAAGTATCGCAAACAGGAGGAACCATCAAATAGTGAACAAGTCTTTTTTTCTATTTAGCAGTGATACTAAGAATCCACCCTTGATGAAACAAGGGATCTTAATTTCAATAGCGGTCAATAACGTTATTTTTGTTGCTGGCTAGATAAATCTTGTTATTATAGCAAATTCCATTGGTTTAAAAACGAGAATGAATGGCGTTAGCAACTATTTTAAAGGGAAGTCAGAAGTAAATCCTGCTATTCACGGCTATGTAAACTCTCCCTTAGATGTCGTCTCTGTCGTATCTGCCAATGGCTCGTTAGTTGTTATTTTACTGATAAGGGTAAAAAATATGTATTGTTTATTGGCAAGAAACAATTGGTCCCTGACATTTTATTGTGAATTGTTAGAATAATTGAGGGGAAGGACATTCAATAAGGATAATTAAGTAGTTTTTACAGTAGGCACTATTGTAAATGCATATTACAACAAATCACACTAGATTATAGGAGAGTTTTGTAGTGGTAATTTGGGGATTTAAGCCGTAATAACTTCTCATTTAGAGAAAAAAGTATAATGAAAGAAACTAAACAGGACCGACTGGTTATTGTAGAGTTTGAACCTGGGATGAAGAGGAATTAGTAGGGTCCCAGGATCCTATATTGTCCCCTCCAGTCAGGGCAGTGTCGCCAGCAAAAATGTAATATCCCGAATAGATATTACTGTAGTTAGTATGAGAGAGGATTGGGTAACCGAGCCTGTTCATTTTTCTTTGTGAACATCTGCAAAGCTCTTCGAACGAGTGATGTTATATCAAGACACATCAGTTAGTGATGGGAAAGGAGATAACATCAGGAAGGAGAAGACCAAGAAGGTTTGAGATCATTCACAACTATGTAGATATATTTAGTTGTATTAGTTTCTTAAGTTAGATTATAGATTAGTTAATAAATATTGTAATAGATATCGTTACAGCAAATATCTATATTTTTATCTAAATCAGGTTTAATTAAGTTTAGTGTTGAATCTTTATACTGTGGTGTATTAGAAATAAAAAAAGTTAAAAAAGAATGAAACGGACAGGAATTGAACCTGCAACCCTTCGATTGCAATTGTTTCCGAGAAAATCCAGGATTTAACTGGAGTCGAAAGCTCTACCATTGAGCCACCGCTTCATCTTGAAATTTTAAAAATAAACTGTTATTTATTAATAGCACATTCAGTCATGTTTATTTTTATTAAAATGGACATAGCAAGATACCACATGAATATTTTTAAATTTTTATTAATAAATTGATTTAGTCTAACTATTTTCTAAACTATGATATTTGATTTGAAAACTTTTGGGAGTTTTTTTGCTGAAGATTCAAATTTGTAAGAATAAAAATGTTTGTACCATAGGATTCTAACTCATATTTACATTGTACAACAAAACATCATATATCGGTATAATGTTAGAGATTTAAAGTTAATGTTGTACGTTGTCTAAAAAATTATTTTTTAACTTTGAAGAAATACAACTGGTTATTAAGCTTAACAATATATTTAGAATTCAAATTGGAGTTTATAATATTATTGTTCAAATAAGAAATCAATTAATGGTAAATGCAATTCTCTTTTTCTTTTTCAATGATAATACAGGAGTGGCATTGGACTAAAGTTAGTTGGGTCTTAGAACCCTGCAACAAACTTCAAGCTTTCAAAAAAAAAATATCTAATATTTAAATTAAATATTTTATATTATATATGTGTGAATATATACTGATATGTACTGTTGTACTAGATAAAACAGCGTTTGATCATAAAAAGTACAGGCAATACCGCTAGAAGCTAAAAGCTCTATATGCCACCAATAAAAATGATATATCTTACTCTAATTAAAGGGAATTTAAATATAATAATAATTAGTTATAAGTTCCATTAACTATTATCCTACAGATATTAATATTGCTGGTAATGGTTTCTACCAATTAGAATGGGAAATGATAAAGTTGAATATGTTTTCTCATACTATCTTCCAAAGAAAGGAGGCATGATCATTAGTGCTCACCGCATTAGAAGACTATGTGGTTATTCCCTTACTGAAGATTACTTAACATCGAAGAATAATTCAAATAAAATTGCTGCAGTGATACACAATGATACCATTTATGTGAGAATTAAAGATTTAATTGTTGACATGAGACTAATAAATAATGAGAAGACAAATCTAAATTAAGGCAGAAAAAAGGTGTCAGAAGCAAGGAGAACAGCAGCCTTATAGAAGCTCATCTCAGATTAAGTCATATTCTTGCAAGCAACATTCGAAACAGTATTAAATATAATATCTTCGAAAATGTTGAAGGTATCAAAGAAAATTTAAGTAAGAATAACCTTTGGTGTGAAGCCTGTTGTTCTGGAAAAACAAAGAAGAAATTCACTATACTGGTTCAATGAATTATTACATTGAACAGAAACAACCTGGATCATCCTGGAGTATTGATTTATATGGTCCTGTACCAAATGTCTCTGCTACTACAGACAAATATGTGTTCCTTATGGCTGATAATATTAGTCGGTTTATTTTACTTTCCACTCATAGAACAAAGGATGGTGATACTATCTCAAACCAAATGAGAAAGAACATTCAATATGTAAAAACTCAATTTGGTAGAACGATAAAAGAAGTGACTATGGACCACGGTTCATTATTTATTAATTACTCATTCCAAAAATTTATAGAAGCAAATGGAATTAGAGAAGTATACACCACGGTCGATGAGCATGCCGGAAACTCTCGAGCTGAAAAAAATATTGGTACCATTAGTTATGATACAAAAACCTTATTATTACAAGGAGATCTATCACAAAATTTTCGGCCATATGCAGCAAGAACAGCTGTAAATATTCGAAACTGTACCTATAATAAACGAATTAAAAATACTCCGATTAACGTCATTTCTAATGATACAGTTAGAATTATTTTAAAATCATTTTTACCGTTTGGGGAACCAAATATGGTGTATGACCACATGGTTAAAAAGACAAAGGCTGGAGGGGAAAGAGGTACCATTTTATGTAAAGATCCAAATGGTTTTGGTTATCTAGTTTATGTCCCAAAATTGAAGAAAGTTATATTAACAACAAAGTTTGACTACCTAGATCTTGATCCAAACAAACAACTTGATAATGATCGAAAAATTGGAAAATTTATGAACATTTCGATTACAATGATTGGTGAATACAACGATGATAGATGTAATCCTGAAGAATTAGAATTGACCTTTCCAGAAGAATTTGGTATTGAAGGAAATGAATTGATATACACTACCGTTGATGATCTTGTTGGAAATTCTAGAGCTGTAATATGAACATTATCACAAAACCCTAGTTCCTTAGGGTGTAATACCCAATGACTATAGCTGATTATTATTATATTTGGATTGGTCTCATTAAGTAGAGACTGATGTAGTATATCTTGTTTGTATTTCCAATTTCAATATACTAAAATAAATGTTCAACTAAAAAAAGAAAGCGGCCTTTACAATTTAAAGTGACGCATTTATTGGCAATTACAGCCAAAAAGTAATGTATTCTAAGATTAGAAATATATTTCAGAATAAAAACAACAAACTAAATAATCTTTTACTTTTGTTGTGCTTTTCTGTTACAGTTTGTTTTTTTTTTAATTTGAATGGTTATTGTTTAGTTGGATCACTTTTATTTCGTTGGAAACTTCAAGAATGTTGATTGTTACAGAGGTTTTAAATTTGAGTTTTAGAACTACATATCAATTGGATATTAAAGGACTTCTTGTTATAAGTTGGTCGTGAGTGGGACCTTAGGTCAAGAGTGCAATACGTTTATAACAGTTATTACTCACTTTTTAAATATCAAATTTAGACATAATTATAATAAATTCGGAGAATACTTAGGTGTAAACTACAATCATTTATGGAGATAGATAAATTACTAGATTTTGCCAATGTTGTTGTAGTATATATAAAGTTCAACTAATATATCTTCTTTTTCTTGACCAAGTATCCTATGTTATATTTAGCTATCTAGAACAAAGCACACCTTTACATAATACTCAATCAATAGAAAATAAACTTTAAACAGAAGAGAAACTTAGAATTGAAAAAATAAAAACATATCTATTCGAAAATTATAGAAAAAAATATTATATAGATATAAATTAAAAGTTCATTAAAATTATTATTAAAAGGAGTAACAATGATCATCAACCATAAAAATTAAGTTAGATAGAAAAAAGTTGATGAATCATTAAAATTAAAAGATGGATTCATAAAAAGATTAAAAAAATTGAGTTCAACTCGAAAATTTATTTTAATGAACGAATCTATTTACCAATCATTCTCTTGAATAATGGCTTGTCATCGTTAGCTAAAGCTTCAGCATCGTAAGAAGCATCTCTCTTGGATGGTGGAACCCATTGGGCAGACTTCCATGGTAAGACACCTTCTTCCCACATGATGTTGACTTCTTCTAAAGATAAACCCTTGGTTTCTGGGACAAAGAAGAAAACGTAACACCAGGAGAAACATAAACAACCCATGAAGACGTAACCATAGTAGAAGTTAATAGCACCAGTAATAAATGGAGTGAAGAAACCTAATAAGAAATTCCAGATCCAGTTAGCAGCAATAGATAAAGCCATACCCTTAGCCTTAACTCTTAATGGGAAAGATTCAGAGACAATAACGTAAGCAGTTGGAGCCCAAGTGGTGGCGAAACAGAAAATGAAGAAACAAGTGAAACAAATCATACAGTTACCAGCGCCCTTAGAAGAGGCATGAGATTTACCGTTTGGATATAATCTAGTGACACCAACAGAGGCAAAGACAACGAAACAACAGACCATACCAGCAGCACCCCATAATAAACCAGTTCTTCTACCAAATCTTTCGACAATGTAAATGGCTGGGAAAGTGGAAGCAAAATTGACAATACCGATAACAATAGCAGTTTCATAAGAATCTGGTAAACCGACAGCTTGGAAAATTTGAGTACCATAGAAGAAGAAATAGTTAGCACCAGTCAATTGTTGTAAAGTTTGAATAGCAATACCCATAATAGTTCTTTGTAAAATCTTACCCTTAGTGTTGAATAATTCACCCCAAGAAGCGGAACCTTCAGCTCTTTCAGCTTCAATACCGGCAGCTAAGAATTCAACTTCAGCAATAACAGCTGGATCATCAACTGGTAACTTGTTAGATCTACCGACAGAGACCTTAGCATCTTCCATTCTACCGACTTCAATTAAGAAACGTGGAGATTCTGGAACGAATAACATAGCAGCAATCATGAATAAACCCCAAGCGAAACCTAAACCTAATGGAACTCTCCATTGGGTGGAGTTCGTGTAACCATGATCAGTACCGTAGTTAGCACAGTAACCTAAGAAAATACCTAAAGTAATCATTAATTGATAACAAGAGACTAAAGTACCTCTAACATGTTTTGGAGAAACTTCAGAAATCATTAATGGAGAGTAGACAGCAATACCACCGACACCAACACCGGAGATAATTCTACCGATGAAATATTGGTACCATTTGTCAATAGAAGCAATAGAAATAATTAAACCAATCATATAGACAATAGTAACCCAGACTAAAGCTAATCTTCTACCCCAGATATCACCAATTCTTGACCATAATAGACCACCAATGGCACAACCAATATTGAAAATAGCGACAATTAACCCCATTCTTGGATTAGAGAAATAATAAGTACCATCCTTATGTTTTTGACCAAATCTTCTTTGGAAATCAATATGGTTTAAAAAACCACCGATAGTACCAGTATCCCAACCGCAAACGTAACCACCAAAAGCGATCATAAGACATAGAATGGAAGAAGTCACATAAGCGGAAGCTGGCTTCTTTGGCATTTCAGCTGGAGCAATTTCATTGGAATCGACATCGTTTAACTTATCGTTGTCGATCTTGTTAGAATCATGAGAGATAATGGATTGAGAACCACTTTGAGTGGCACTAATTTGTTCGTCAACCACTTCAGACATTATAGTAATTATAAGTGAATGTTGTTGTTGTTGTAGTGTTTGTTAATGGTTTTTTATAATTTATAATATGAAAGAGAGAAAAGAGGAATAGATTATTTGTTCAGTTGATTGAATCTAACCCGGGTATTTATATGTTTTTTTTGGACTGACATCTCAAATCCGGGGTCGAGAGAGATCTTGAGTGTTAAAAAACTTTTGTATTGTTTCTTGCTCTCGTTTCCCCAGAAAGTAACATCATTCACCACCACCTGAAAAAAAAAACTGCTGATTGAAAAGTTTGTTGTTTGTTACTTGGTTGCTTTAAGAGAACAATAGCAGTTTTTTTTTCTTTTAACCAGTTTGAATCTCAAGCCATAGTGAAAAATGTGAAAAGAAATATGTTGTATAGGAAAGGCTAGGTGTCAACAATAAGAAAATCCCCCCTGGTATTGTTCTCCGAGCGGCATACAATTGAACCCCTCCCCCCCATCAAAAAATTTGATGTAAAAAAGAAAACCGATTAGTGGGGCAGGGGCTGGAAGGAATCGGAAGTGTATTGTCCGAGACAATAGTTTCTATTGTGTTTGAAAACTCATATACAACGGATTATGGGGGGGGCCCACAAATTCACATTTGTTGAGCTGTTACTAATGAGACAAGAATAAAAAACAATACCCAAGGAGAACCTGTCGGATCAGAGTGGGCCGGACATGCAACCCCGCGGGCAAGAATTTCCCCGTAGCTTTCCTGTTTGGGCAACCGCAAACAATAGAAGCGGCGTAACAGTGACTGGCCAGGCGGAATAACATTTCCCCTTTAGGAGATAACACAAACATAATCATCTGCAAAACGGTGGAGAAATTATTCGCAGAAACACAATAGAAACACGAAAGGAACAATCCGCGGGCAAATTCACTTAACGTTGAAACCGACTGTTTTCTGTGGTTTTCGTATTGCTTTTCTGCAGTGCGCCCACACACCGCATACTGAATGGCGTTAAATATGCCCAATAAGCCCTAACAAAGAATTCGGAATGGCTATTGTTTAAGACTAAATTTTAATCAACAATGGAAATAAAACTCGACTGATTTTCTTTTTTTAGAATAATTACATTATCACAAAATTGTTTAACAACGTCGATTACTAGAATTTACACACTGCAAAACTCTGGGGGTGGGGGCGGGGCGAATTCTATTATTGTTTGTTACTATTATTCGTTTATGAAGTCTATTATTTGAAGAGAAAAGTTCAAACAAAAAAGAAATGTTAAAGTTAGTTTTTTTCACAAGGAAATTTGAACGACTTTACCACACCATAAAAAAAATCTTATTTCCATTTTATCGTATCCATGCAATATAACATTTTTGCCTAAGAAGGGGGGTAGTGATAGAATAATGAAGTAATATGTTACTAAGAATGGTAAGTTTTTTCTGTTTCTCATATTGAAGTGGGAATAAAGTTTGTTGAGCGATGAGAAAAGTTTACAAACTAATTAAATCCGGGGAGGGGTGGTAATAAACATGGTTGTATTGTTATAAAATTTGGACGGTGAACACTGGTCCGAATAAGATAATACAATTTATAACATTTGTTAGTAAGTCAATTTGATTAATTTGATTATTAACAAGTGAGGTAGAATGGCATGGGTTTGATTCTCCATAAACTATAAAGAATCTGGGGTAAATTTAATTTAATACACTTTTACTCAATAGAAGTTGAAAAAAAATTTAATCTTCTTCTTTCATTACATTTCCCCTTTGCGGTTTCTTTTTACCTGAAGAAATAATGTTTTGCATTTGTTTTGTTTGATTGTTAAGGGAGGGGGAGAAGAAGTCATAATAAAAATGATCCTATTCTGTAATGAGTTTAAATTTAACGAGGGGTTGCTAAATTTGGCATATGCGTTCCCCACAAACTAACTTCTTGAAATCATAAAAAAAAATTGCATCTCCTCAAACTTCTTATTCATGTTAAAAGTCTTACTTGCTCATCGGGTTGCATTACGTTCTTTTATTTTTTTCTTTCCCTTTAGTCTTCTTTTTTTTTTTTTGGTTGATTCAATTTACTCACTTTAATGAAACCTTGCTAGCATATATTGATTCAAGAATGAATATATTTATAAAGTATTGCATTTTTGATTAAACTAATACAAATTAATGGCACAAGTAATCATATAGAATAGAAAGAAGTTAAAACTTAATCTAAAGATTACTTTTGTAAAAAAAAAATAATCAAAATATGGGACTAAATCAAAGTAAATGTATTAATATAAGACAGTAAGATTAGCTCTGTACAGTTAAAAGCACATCTTTGTTTCAAATAGCATAATATCTTATAAATTTCAATTTTTTTTATGAATTTTATTAATTTGTTTAAAAAGTTGAAATTGGAAACTATGTTAAAATATAAACATATGAGTAGTAAAATCAACAAGTGTTTAAACAGAGACAATTGTACAATTTCTTCATATTTTCTTTCATTAATTCCTATATTTATTGAGGAGTGGTTAACAATATCATAATTAGTCCTACACTAACTGTTTTGAAAGAAGTCTTAATGTTCACTATATAAAAAGCTAAAATTTATCTTGTTTTACTGTTAGACCAATATAATAATACACCATTTTGACAAATAAATATTTTTATCACTCTTGTTACTTTTTTCTTTAGCTCAACGGACTGAATCGTTTTACCCTAATTATTTCTTTACTTCCAATATTGATACATACTTTACTACCTTTTACAAAGATCCATATTTTTACTACATTTAAAGGTTCACACCCTTAAAACCATTGATATTATGTATAGTAGTTATTGAACAGTTCACTTTTTATTACCTAACGTTTTAATGTTTTAGTTGAGGTTTACTTTCCCACCGCCAGCACTTTTCATCATTTTCATTCTAAATACTTCCAATAAGCACTGCAACCACAGAGGCACTAATTATAGATGGCTTCCATATATATATATAAACCTCAGGGGCTATTGACTTTTAAGCCACTGCCTTTGTATTGTGACACTTTACGCTGTGACACCCGGCTTTCAGAATTTCAGAATTTTAGAACTCTTTAAAAAATTACCGCCATTAACAAGTGACTCACAGTGAAGACAAAATTTTCCACCTAAAAAAAAAACACAAAAAAAACGCGGCGCCGACCGAAAAAAGACACAAAATGAGTCAAACATAGCTTTGTCATATTAAATATTTACTGTCATATATAACAGTGTGATGAAATGAGTATTGCAGATCTGTACTGTACCTTCCTTTCCTTTATATTCTTTTCTACTACAATTTCAACTTAAAACCACCAGTAATAATATAGAATTTTAAAATAACAATACAATAAAACATAAACTAATTACATTCAGAATCATATTATTACAAAATGTCCTCATATAAATTTACAACCACAGAATATTATACAAAACAAACTTTACCAAAACCATGCAAAATAAAGAACTATTAGAAATCAAAGAGATTATTTCATCAAAATTAATCAAATTGGTTCAAAAACCATTATTGAAATATATCAATATCTTACTAAAAAATTTAATAATATTCAATTTACAATATCAAAATTCCACAAAACAATCATCATTACAGAGAAATATTGAACAATTTCAATTTACTTTAAAACAAATTAAAAAATTGATCATTGATTGTTCAAATATTAATGATGTTAATACAATTTATAATGAATTACTTATCTTTTTAAATCAGTGTGATTCTTTAGATGATAATAGATTCAATGTCTTTCAACCATTAATTATAAAATTCCATTATTTCCAAATTTTTTTTGAATCATTTAAGATTATCAATGATATTAATGATAAAGTTAATAATGGTTCACCATGGAATGTTTCATTAAAGAAGGAAATGAAATGGTTTATCAAGTTTACTGAAGATTTATTAAATAGATTAACCATTGAATCACAAAACAATGATATGATTGGTTATAATAATATCATTAAAAATGATTCAAAGATACATAATAATAAATTATTAACTAGAAGATATAAATTAAATACATTATAATATAACATATTATATCAATTAATAATACAAGACATTTAGACATGTACCTTTAATTAACACCAAGACAAATTTAATTTATCCGTTCTTAAAAAGTAGAGGACATACCCAAATATTTAATCCACAGCACATACATACAAAGTTATTCTCTACAATACAAAAGCCCTCATTTTCAAATATCTCTCTAAATAATATGAATGAACCCATTCAGAATATTAGTTAGAAAAAAAAATAAAAATAAAATAAAAAGGTGATGATAAGTTGAAAGAAGCATCAAGCTAACGATAATATTGAAGAATAAATTCACAATATTAAATGGAATCAATGTTACCACTGAAACCATCGTGTTTATGTGACAGAAAGCGAAACTTCTAATTATAAAATCAACAAAAATATCAGTATATCAATCACAAGAGGTGAAAAATTAGGAAGTCTTAAAGGATGAAAAATTCCACCAAAGTTTCAGATTCCAATCTTTATAATCACATCAATCCTGGAATAATTTCACAATACTAGGATGAATACTGATCCGGATTGTAAGTTTCATTCTCCATTAAATCTTTGCTGAAACTCACCATACTTAAAATCCAGGCTCTTCATAATCATAAACTCTACTCATCTCATAAGATAACTATAAAACAAAATAATTTCATTTCTAAAAGATCATAGCGGACAAACAATTACATAATCTCAAAACAAACGTTAAAGTAAAAAAAGACTCAATTTAAATAACCAAAGAATATCATTTCAAACATGTCTGGGGGTTAAGCAAGCTTATCCTATAACATCCATTTAGAAAATGGCAAACCAAACATATTCAAAACAACAAGCTATCTAAACTGAAAAAATTTTCAAACTTCAAAATTCGTAACAAAATCACAAAATCACTAATCACAATCTTTCAAACTCAAAATCACCCCGTTCAATAAAAATCAAATGAAACAAATAAAGCTCACAAAAATGAAAAGTTGATCCCTTCATCTAAATAAAGAATAACAGATCCAACCTAACTTTAAACGTGCCAGAAAATCATCAAACCACAGTACCATAGCCCAGAATTCTTCTATTACCCATTAAGGATACAATATGAAAACTCAGTGAAACCATATATTAATAGAAACCCTTGCACGAGGCAGAAAATCCCAAAAAACCTCTCAGACAATCCCAACTAAATCCTCTCGTATTTGATACACTATAAGTGATACTTGTTAAAATTATAACCACTTATCATCTATTTTTAAATGAATAAAAATAATAAAATTTTTTTTCCAAAAAATGTGTTTGTAACAAAAATAAAGGTAATGAACCTCAATGAGGTCATTTCAGTTGTTACACTGAAAAGAACAGATACTACACTTGATCTAAGCCAAAAGGCAAAGAGATTTGGTCTTTTTAAACAAGAATCATAGAAAAAATTAAATTTTTTCAACATTCAAAAGTGTATGGAAAGAAACATCTTGCCACTTGAAAATTTGTTCTGCCTTTTATAGTTTTTTCACGGAATATTAAATATTTTCAATTTCAAAATTTGACAGCAAAGCTCATCGCGAGTTGACAGTGCGGTGTCTGGGTTTTACACAAATCATATATCAATATTAATACAAAAACTGTCAGAAATTACTACAAAACTTTATAAACAAAAAGTGGTTGAATGAATATTATGATCATTGAAATGTTGTTAAATTTATTAAAAAAATTAGTGGCTATAAATTTATATATGGTAGAGTTTTATCAGGGAATTAATACATGAATTCAGAGGCATGAATTTTGGGGAACCATATTGCTATAGACTCCTTTTAACGTAGACCCCAGAATTTGAAACTGAGTTTACTACTTGGCTGAAAGAACAAGTTCCCGATCCTCCACAACTAGACAAATTCACCTATATTGAACAAGTATGTCTAAGACAGCACCAAATCGAAGAAATTAAGAAAGACAGGATCAAGAACAATGTAACCAGAAATGAAGTGAGAAAGCAAGTTCGTCACGCTTTAGAGAATAAAGATACACATATCCAATTCTGTAAGGGTGATTGGGCATCCCATAAAGAGGAAAAGTGAAACTCCATGGGATGGCCCATACCAAATTGAACCCGTTGTAGGTGAACACCCTTATAAACTAATTGATCTCCACGGAAAGAGAAGGGAAGATACAGACCATGGTACTTGGTTGAAAAGAGCCTATAGTCAATATGATTCCCCAATTTTGCATACCGCTGAATCCACATTTTTATTCGCTGCTAGAATGCTATCATATCCTTTAAAATTTTATAAAACCTGGCTGAAATCTATGGATGAATCTAATGAAGAGATCACAACAACAAACCCAGCCTATGATGACTTAGCGTATAAAAAAAAGCGACAAATTTGAAATCTCATCTTTTATTTGATGAAAAGGTATCTCTAAGTTCACCTTGCATCATACTCTCTTCAATGACAGGGCATCCTCTCCATAAATCAGCAGTACAGCTGGATTTGTATTCGAATAAAACGATTTACTATCCTATCTTTTCCATATTTGGATAAGAATGTAGCTACTCATAAGACCACACTTATTTATCTGGATTGTTGTTGTTGTTGTTGAGCTTGAAATTGCATGGCTAATTGTTTTTGTCTTAACTCTTTATATTGTGCATCTTGATTAGATTCCACACGAGAAAGGAAATCTTGTTTGGCCAAATAACCATCTCTATTATTATATTGTAATTCATCATTAATACCTTCTTTATCCACATATTGAACCCAATCTAACTTCGATTTTTCTAATGTACTTAATTTGGGTTTTAATGAACCGGATATGATATCCTCCAGGATGGGAGGTCTTTTTAAAGGTCTTCTTAACTTTGGTTTATCACTCTCAACAGTGTCTTTTTCATCGTTGTCTTGTTCCATTTTCTCTTCGGTTTTAGTAGTAGCGGTTTCATCTTTAGCCTTGTTTGCATCGAATTTTAAACTGTTTAAATATTCTCTTGCCACTGCACTAGATTTAGGAACCCATTTCTTTTCATGGATAGTCTCACCAGCAAATTTATATGTTCTCTCTATCAGTATTTTTTCTTCCTCTGTATTGGCTGTATTATCTGTTGCAACATCATCACCCTCAGCCACTTCTTCAGAGATTACAGAATGCCTAGCATTCTTACCATCTACTAATCTTTTATTACTTTCATTTTGCAGTTCATCCCATATACTGGCAATCTTTGAAGGAATTTGTGAACCTGCCACCATTATATTATCATATTTATGTTTGGCCATATGTTCCATTTCTAATTGACGACCACGACGAGTTTTAATCAGACCACCAACATCACTTTCTATCTTTGAATAATCCTTAGATTCAATCACATTATCCTCTTCTACATCATCCGCTTCTTCGTCTTCACTGGCATTGTTTGTATCTAAATTTTGATCTGGTACAAAATCTTCATCCTCTTCTTCAATGTAATCATTCTCATTCTCGTCAGTATTATGCTTAGTATTATTATTTGCTTCTAATTCGTTGTTCATCTTGTCATATATACCTAATCGTTACTTTTCTCTTATATTAACCTCAATAGACTTACCAACAACAATGCATTCTTCTTTAACGTGTCTTACCTAAGATTTCTTTATTTAAAATTCAATTTTTCTTAATAACTGGAAAAAAGATGAAAATTTTTATTAATGTTTAAATTCAACCTCATCGCTAATCTTAAAGAGAAAGAGAGAGAAGTTTCAATTTACAATAGGACACAGTTACAGCGTATTGTCAATTCATAAATCAGACATGAGATTTTTAATCGGATGCCCAGAAAACGGTTCTATTAAAGAAATTATTTGTAATATTGAAACTGATTCCTCTAAGAAAGATTCTATTCAACCTTTCCATTCTGAAAATTCCATCTCTGAAGGTTCAAACAATAAAATTGATCTTTGGTATTCTTTAAAGAATGACAAGGGTAAGATGATTATTTCTAGAAATAATGGTGTCTTACAATTAGTGAACAGAAAGGATGAGCTAAAAGAAGTGGAAGAAAAACAAATTAAATATAATGTTAGTCAATTTGAAATGTTGGATTTCATTAATGAAGATGATTTATTAAGCAATAAGAGATTGGAACCATTATTTGCTAAGTCAAAGAAAAGAACCAAGTTATTGGATGCCTTTATTTGTATAAGTCCTTTGAATAAAGAAGAAACTAAATACCTTATTGGTACCAAATCAGGTTTGATCCATATTGTTGAGTTAAATGACACTTTCACAAAGATCTCTAAGACTATTTCTCACGAGGTTAGAGCTCCATTGGAGTTTATTCAATTGTATGACAATGAAGAATCTAAGGATGGTGATTACATCTTTGCCCTTGGCGGGGAAGAAAATTTGGTTAAATTATTCAAGTTAAGTTCAGATTTCCAAACCGTGAAACAATTTTGGGAAGCCAAAAATGTCAAGAATGATAGATTAGATATGAGGGTACCAGTGTGGCCAATGGCTCTCAAATTTTTGAATCCAATTGCAGATGCTAAGGAAAAGGATAAGATCAATTATCAATTTGTCACTATCACACGTTTCTCTCATCTAGGTGTCTACCAAACTCAACATGGTAAGAAACCATTACATTACATCGACATATTACCCAACAGAGATCCACTAACATCCTTGGAATTCGTGGCTGATGCAGAACTTATAACACCTTCAGGTAATTTAAAGTCATCTGATATTGATAATTTCACTTTTATCACCACTGATACTAGGAAAGATGTCTTGAAATATACAAATAAAGGTAGATTATTAGGTAAATACGGTAAATCGGACATAGTAGGTGCTGTTAACTATATTAAAAATATTTCTGGTGATAAATATTTGATTGAAGTTGGTTTAGACAGATATTTACGTGTCTTCGACATCAACAGTTTAAAGACATTAATCAAAGTGTATGTTGGTGCCAAAGCTCATTTCGTTGAATTATTAGACGACGAAGACGTGGAACTACCTCAACCAATCTCCAAGAACCCTAAGAAGAGATCCAAACAAGCTATTCTAGAGGAGGCAGAAAAGGATGAAGATCCAGAAGCCCTTTGGGACGAATTAGAAAAGGGTCCAAAGAAAGCAAAGAAATCCAAGCAATAAACGTATACATAATCAGAAGCAGTTATTTATAGATTGTAACATAACATAAGTAAATATATATATATATTAACCTGGTCTTGAAAAGACTAATTCTTCTATAAGATCCACTATCGTTTACACGTTTGTATTACTTTTCGATAAAGAAGTGCTTTCGATAAGCGCCTAAAGAAAGAAAAAATAAAACTGAAAAATAAAAGAAGCTTTAAGACTTTTCAATCGATAAAGAGCAGCACAGGGATACCAAACGAGAGACACATTCAGAGTCAGAGGGATCGTAACGAGTATAAACCACTGACCACACACTAAGAATATATTAATGGTCAGTAAGTTTTATAAAATACCGGGATCACATAGACCCACACACACTACAACGTCGACTGAGGCGTCCTCTTTATTCTCAGGAAGAAGACAAAGTGAAACATATTTCAGTTATCAAGCTACTCCAAGAAGTCGAAAAATATCATCCAGATATGATCTATCCAATCCATACAGAGATAAGTTAGGTACTTATGATGGTGTTTTTGTGCCCACGGCTCTGAACGTTCTTTCTATCTTGATGTTTTTAAGATTTGGGTTCATCTTAGGACAATTGGGTATCATCTGTACATTAGCATTACTTCTTCTGAGTTATACTATCAATTTACTTACCACATTAAGTATTTCTGCTATTTCCACCAATGGTACCATCAGAGGTGGAGGTGCATATTATATGATATCAAGATGTTTGGGTCCCGAGTTTGGTGGATCCATTGGTCTTGTGTTTTTCCTAGGACAAGTGTTTAACAGTGGTATGAATGCTGTTGGTATTGTGGAGCCTTTGCTTTATAATCTAGGGGCAAGAGGTAATAATGTGGGGGAAAGTGATGGTGTCTTATTAAGTCTTTTACCAAGAGGTGAATGGTGCCAATTTGCTTATGCTACTTTCATTTTATTCATATGTCTTACCGTGGCAATTGTTGGTTCACAAACCGTTTCCAAGGCTGGTAGTATACTGTTTTTTGTACTATTTGCATCTATTATCTCCATTCCAGTATCAACATTTACTAAACAAGCTTTTAATGATGGTTACATTGATTATACAGGTCTATCATGGGAAACATTCAAGGGTAATTTATTTCCACATTTCACTAAAGGAGCAGCTGGTTCTCTCCTCTCAGGGAAGGAATCCTTTTATAGTCTTTTTGGTGTGTTTTTCCCAGCTACTGCTGGTATCTTCGCTGGTGCTGGTATGTCAAGTGAATTACGTAAACCTTCCAAATCCATTCCAAAAGGTACTTTATGGGGGCTTCTATTTACCTTTTTATGTTACGCTGTTGTTGTGGTCTTTATGTCTTGTGCTATTCCAAGAGGTTCTCTTCACAAGGAGGTTCAAATTATTCAATTGGTAAGTTCTGTACAATGGTTAATTTTTTTAGGTGAATTATCCACTTCAATATTCTCTATTATTGTAGGTATGGTGGGAGCTGCATATGTTCTCGAAGCAATTGCTAAAGATTCAATCTTACCTGGGTTAGGTGTTTTTGGTAAACACCCACTAGTTTCCTTATTGTTTACCTGGTTCCTAACGCAAATCTGTTTATTCTCTGATGTTAACAAAATTGCATCTTTGATCACAATGGCCTTTTTATTGACGTTTATTGTCATGAATTTAGCATGTTTCCTTTTAGAAATATCAGCTGCTCCAAATTTTAGACCATCTTTCAAATATTTTGATAGGTACACTGCTTTTGCAGGTGGTATTATCTCTGTTGTGGCCATGATAATTGTAGATGGTGCAACTGCCTCTGCATTGATTTTTGGTATGATTGTTTTATGTTTGATAATCCATTATGTATGTCCACCAAAGTCTTGGGGTGATGTTTCACAAAGTTTAATTTACCATCAAGTGAGAAAATATCTTTTAAGATTAAGACAGGATAATATCAAATATTGGAGACCCCAAATCTTACTCTTTGTAGACAATCCTCGTACCAGTTGGAATTTAATTAGGTTTTGTAATAATTTAAAGAAAGGTGGTCTTTATATTTTAGGTCATGTTGCTGTTATTCCCGATTTCCAAAATCAGTATAACGAAGTTAAAAAGCAACAAAGTGCTTGGACTAAAATTAGGGATATGACTAAGATAAAAGCATTTGTTCAAGTTGGTACTGGTCCATCAATTTCTTGGGGAATTAGAAATGTGTTTTTAGGTTCTGGACTTGGGGGTATGAAACCCAATATCACTGTTATTGGTTTTTTTGATCTACGTGCTGAACACGTCGATGATCAATTATCAGCTCATCATGACAGTTCGGCCAACAATATTTCCATCAACATTCCTGATTATGCTTCAAATTTACCCACAGATTCTTGTAGAAATGATAAGAAGATTGATGTTTGCCAATGGGTACAAATATTGGAAGATTTGTCCTTGATGCAATCAAATATCGCAGTGGCTCATGGTTTCAAAAATCTAGTGTTGCCAAGTAAGGAATCAATCAAAGATTCCTCTCAGAAACGTATTATTGACTTATATCCAATTCAAATGTGTGCTACAATGAATGCAAATAATGAATATCCAGCCATGATTTCATCCAATTTTGATACTTATACTCTAATGTTACAACTTGGTGCAATTCTAGTGACCGTTCCTGAATGGAAAAGTACGCATATCTTACGTGTTATATTATTTGTTGAAAAAGAATCTGATAGGGTTGCTGAAATTGATCGTATGACCAAACTATTACAGATTTTGAGAATTGAGGCCTCTTTGGTTGTAGTTTCATTGGATCAATTCCGTGTGTACAATACTATTGTTAAAGGGGATCCAATATCTTTCAATTATGTTTCAAATAAGCTGAAAGATAGCAAGTGGTGGACCGAATTAACTGAGGCAAGAAGAACACTGGAACCAAGACGCCGTTTCTCGACAAGCAGACCGGTTGCAGTTGGACCAAATGAAATGAAACCTAAGAAGTACGATACATCCAAATTACAAAGAATGGGAGTTTCATTCAAGATGAGTTCTACAGTACCAACAGAAATGCTTAACACACCTGGTATTAGTGATCCGTCAAGTGATGAAGATGCTTCTTTAAATGAATCACAGTTATCAATCAATCAAGTTGCTGTAAAATTGGATAAATTGAAGAATAAACGCAAGTCCGTCAACAGCATTCAGAATAAACGTCTACCTCCAAATAAGTCAACCCATAATTTGAAACCAGTTTTCTCTAGTAATGCTTTGCCTAACACCAAAGTGCTAGAAGATGGAACAGGTGATAAACCCACAATTGTTCCAGTTGCAGAAGATGGTGTTGAATCCGTTTTATCCAGGAATCCTGTGGTTCCAGAGTTATCTCCTTGTAATTCAGAAGCAAGTCTAATTGAGGCAATGAACAACATTGAATTTGATGATTTACCAAGTAGAGCTCAGCACTTGATCTTGAACGATATGATGGTTCAATTATCCAGGGATTCTGCTTTGATATTTTCAACTCTTCCTATCCCTCCTTTAGGAACGCATTTGAATGAGGAAGATAGTTTTGAGTATGTCCAGGATCTTGATATGTGGCTGGAAAGATTACCTCCTACTATGTTAATCAATTCCCAAACAATGACGGTGACAACTGCGTTGTGAGTTGAGTTATTATACTATAATGAAACCTACGTTTACATTAACATCTAATTTTTTACTACCTTCTAAGAATGTAGAAAAAAATAACTTACATAATTTGCATTTTGAGACTGTTCTATCATAATTGAACTTCTCAATATTTTATACTTTAATCATATCATATGATTAATATCGTTAGTTCCCTATGTTTTACCAAAAAAACTCTTATTTAAAATGTTACGGATTGACAGTTAAACCGAGACTTTACTCATCAGATATATATTATTTACTTTATAAAATGCTTCAAAGTCTACTGGGGCTCGACATAATCTTTAACTTTACGGAATGCAAATACAGTGTAGAAATAAGCAGCTGCTTCCTTCTCATCACCTTCAACGCCAAATTTACCATCTGATCTTTGAAGACCTTCTCTCATTCTGGGTGAGAACCTATTCACCCATTGTGGAATTTCTTGAACAAAAAATTTATTAAATGGCATTTGAAGTTCTAACTCCATCCCATATTCATCTGCAAGGCTTCTTAGAGTTTCAAATGGGACTACATATTCTGGAACGTTATCGATGGCATCTTCTAACCAATAGGTATACATTTGACCAAACGGAGAAGGGAATTCATTGTCGTTCTTTTGATAATCATTATTTTCAAATGTAACTTTGTAAATGGAATTACCCCAAGAAGGCTTTTCAACATCTTTACTGAATTTATTTAGTTTGTAACGAATAAATTCAGAATCAGGTATAGTACCAAAAAAGTGGCCACCAATTTTCAAAGATTTAGAAACATTTAGAAGTGTTCTTCTTGCCTTTGCTTCAGTTTCAAAAGCATAGTGTAGACAAAATTGAGTGGAGACGATATCACAGGGGAATCTACATTCTGGAAATGGTTCTACAGCAACCCCCAACGATTCACCAAAACAATCACCTGTTATCAAAATAACTTGATACGCCAAATTTCTCATTGATCTATATCTTTTATGTGCCTCTTGAATCGATGCATTTGAAATATCAATACCAATAAACTGAGAAATGCCCACATTACCATACTTTCTTAAATCACCACCTTTACCACATGCCAATTCCAACACAACAGCACTCGCTTTGGTATACTTTTCTATCAACATATATTTAATAGCATTGTTAAAATTACGAAGTTTTAAAATTGGAGATAGATACCTTCTTGTCTTGTTCGAAATGACTGTTCTTTCATTATAATGTTCTCTAACTAACTGGTCCACATTAATTGTCTTATTTGCCGTTAACTGGATTTCATGTTTCTTAAACAGCTCCTCTCTCTTCTTTTGTTTGTCTTGGGCTTTCTTTCTATCCTGTAAATCGTATCTTTCATGTCTACGTTTCTGAATCCTATGTATATTTTCAGCAGATTCATTGCTATCAATTGAACTACCACGAATGTTATTTGATTCAGCGGGGCCAGACGGGATCAAGCTGGGGGTGGCAGATGCTTCTACAGAACTTTTATTTTCAGCAAGTTCACTTTCCTTTTTAAATTTACCATACTGTTTGTCATAGTCCTCTTGGGACATCCAAACTGGCTTTTCAATATTAGCAGACATAATTTTAAAGTTGAGTTCAGTGCTAGGTTACCGTTACTTTAGGAGAATAAAGTCTTGAAATTGTTATTGCTTTCTTTTGATCTCATTTACTTAAGGTCAAATCTTTAAATTCAAAATTTTTCAATCATCTTTAAATCCCAGGAAGCAATTATATCGTTGAGCAGTCTTATAAAGAGTTTAAACCAAGAGTTACCACAAGAAAAATTATAGATGAAATCAGTAAGTCACAACCCACCACAAAAGTCTAAACAAGAGTTGCTGGAAGAAAGAAGAGCAAAATTAGCTAAATGGAAGCTGAAAAAGACTCAAAACCAAACGCAACCCGAAATTAATGAAATAATAAAGAGTGAAGACTCATTAAACCACAAGCAAAATACTAACAACACCCATGCTAAAGAGATTTTGGTAGAGGATTCAAATAAAGACACTAAAGATGATAAGACGCTTTTGAGGCAAAAAAAATTGGAAGAGTGGAGATTGAAGAAACGTCAAAGAGATGAGCTAAAGAGAGAACAAGACTCCACAACTAACCAAAAGAAGCTCAAAGGAGAGGAACCGATTGTTACCGTTCAGAAGAAGCAAAAAATAGTGAAACCAAAACGTAAAAGGATTTTATTTGACGATGAAAATGTTACTAAGTTTGGAATTTTAACATATAGTAATGAATTATTCAAACCTATAGCACCTCAAAATAATGAAGATTCTAATAACTCAGCTGGAAACACTCAAAGATGGGAAGATGTTGATATGTTTGAAACCTTAATGAATACTTTAGAAGAGGAGGAAACAAAGCAGGAAAAGCCTCTTGAAAGTTTAAATTCTCTTGATTTAATAGAATATGAAGACACCAGCAATATCTTAGACGCTGACCAAAACTCTGAAGAAGATAAAGAAACAGCGAATAAGATGAAGCGAATTGCAAGAATGAAGAAGTTAAAGACAGTTGCGAATATTAATATTGATATGAATTCTTTAGATCCTATTCAAAAAATCTTTTACCAAGAGCCAGCCGAGTTGAAAAGATTAACCCTGGAGGAAGTTCAAGAACTTAGATTGAGTTTAGATAATATAAAAATTAAGGGAAGAGAATGCCCCTGTCCTATTTTAAGATGGTCTCAACTGGGTCTTAATACAGCTACAATGAACTTGATTGAAAATATCTTTCAATTTCAAAACTTAACTCCAATTCAAGCTCAAACTATCCCTGCAATTATGTCTGGAAGAGATGTCATTGGTATATCTAAAACTGGTTCAGGGAAGACAATTGCTTATCTTTTACCTTTAATCAGGCACATCAAGGCTCAAAGAGAGCTAAGCAAAAGTGAGACTGGTCCTATTGGTTTGATATTGGCTCCAACTAGGGAACTTGCCTCACAAATCCATGAAGAAATATTAAAATTTGCTAAACATGATGAATCTATAACATCAATCTGCTGTACTGGCGGTTCAGAGATGAAGAAGCAGATTAATGACCTGAAAAGAGGTGTTAAGATTGTTGTTGCAACCCCAGGAAGATTTATCGATTTATTAACTTTGAATAACGGTAAGTTGGTGAACACATCGAGATGTACATTTGTTGTTTTAGATGAAGCCGACAGATTGTTCGATTTAGGTTTTGAACCACAAATCACGCAGATTATGAGAGCGATCAGACCAGACAAACAATGTATTCTTTTTAGTGCTACCTTTCCAAACAAACTAAAACGATTCGCAGTAAGAGTGTTAAATGACCCACTAAGTATTACTATTAATTCTGCTAATATGGTCAATGAGAACGTTGAACAAAGTTTTGTCGTCTGCAATAATGATATTGATAAGTTTTCAATATTATTAAATACTTTAGAAAGCCATTTTAAACAAGTCCAAGCATTGTCTGACAAAGACACTGATGAAAAAGTAATTATTTTTGTTTCAAGTCAACAGATTTGTGACTCATTATACACTAAATTTGATGGGACAGGTTATGATGTCTTTTCTATTCATGCTGGGAAATCCTACCAAGAAAGAGTTTCCAACTTAAGTGATTTTAAAAATACTCCAAATGGTATCCTAATATGTACTGAGGTCCTTTCTCGTGGTTTGAATGTACCCGAAGTTTCCTTAGTCATCATTTACAATGCTATCAAGACATTTGCTGAATATGTTCATACTACAGGGAGAACAGCCCGTGGTACAAATCATGGTAAGGCAATAACGTTATTATTGAAAGATGATTTCGCCTCTGCATATATTATCAAAAAAGCTATTCGCCCAAAGGAATTATCTTTCCTTGATTCAGGACAGGTTGAGCTACTTGACGGAATGGACAAACAATTTGAGGCAGGTTTGAAGAGCGGTAAGTATAAATTATTGAAGGGTTTTGGTGGTAATGGTTTGGAGAACATTGAAACTCAAAGGAACGAAATTAAAGCTAAGGAAATATCTACATATTATCCAAATGATAGTGGGGATATCAAACCTGAAATCACCATGAAAAGCAGAAATTCTGCTCCTGATATATCTGATACTGATGGCCTCAATATTCCTAAGTTAGAATACAGTACAGAAATGAATAAAGAAAATGATGGTACTACAACTTTAACTGTAAAAGTGAATGTTAATGATTTACCTCAAACCATCCGTTGGGAGGCCACGAAGAATACAACATTAGCATTTATTAAGAATGAAACAGGCTGTAGTATTACCACGCGTGGTAGATACTATCCAAATGGAGAGGGGCCAAAGGAGGCAAAGGATGAACCCAAATTATACTTATTGATTGAAACAAACGAAGAGAAAAATATTAGACTTTGTATGGAATTGTTGGAAGAAAAAGTCAAAGAGGGAATTAAGAAGGTTGAATATCAAACACTTAAAAGTTCAAAGTTTTAGACAGTGCCCTAACTATTTGTATTTACATTTGCAATAATTAATTAAAACTGCATACACTTTTTTTTATGTAGAGATATTAAGTAATATAGAAGTGCATATTTAGGAAGTGTGTAAAAGCGAGTGCTACCGACTTGTGGTAAAAAATTAGTATACATTAAAAATAACAGTTTCTATACATATGATGTATTGAGTATTATATATTAATTATAGAATTAACTCTGATAAAAATTGACAAATTAACGGGTGTTTAAAATAGAAATGTCTTTATTAGATGAGGATAAAATAAATAATAATTTTGGAATGATATTATATTGTTTATAAGTTTGAATATGATGATATATTAACATAAATTTTTTTTTAATGCTAAATGAAAATGAGAATATTTATACTTCATAAACTTAATAAAAATAAAGTGGAATGACGAAAAAAAAGATTGTAATGGAAGTAAAATAAAGTAGTATTATGAATTGAATAACAACAACAATAATTCAATTAGGTTTTTAATTTGTTTAAATTTTTTTTTAGTTTTTTGTAGGATTTTTTTTTAAGGCATAAAATGGTTAATAATCATGTTTAAACACAAGTTGGTTTCAAGTTTTGCAATTGTGGAATTGGGATATCAGCAACTTCTAAAGCTTGGAATTCATTTAATACTTCTTGTAATACAGAATATTTAACTGCAGTACCAGTAGTCAATCTTGCTAATTGTCTTGAATCTCTACAATATGGAGAGTAACGTTTAACAATCTTTAAGTATAAGATCATTCTGTCTTCAATAGTTGGGTTACTGTGTTCATCCTTTAACAAGGACAT
The DNA here is from genome assembly GCA_003708525.3 of Monosporozyma unispora. Classification (NCBI taxonomy): domain Eukaryota; kingdom Fungi; phylum Ascomycota; class Saccharomycetes; order Saccharomycetales; family Saccharomycetaceae; genus Monosporozyma; species Monosporozyma unispora. The sequence goes on along the minus strand of PPON03000023.1, from coordinate 30,259 downwards.
TTGATTACTTGTAGTTGGAGTCACAGTGGTACTTGAAGAAGCAGTTTCAGCACCCATATCATCAAACGCACCAGAAGCATTTAAAGCTTGGAATGCTGGATGAGAATAGAAATCCATATCGCTAACTCCAGTTTGTGGAGTTGGAGAACCTGATGGAGTCGGTGGAATAGTGTTCATAACACTATCAGCCATGTTAATAGTAGCTGGAGAGTTATTGTCCCTCTTTGATTGAGTCCAAGTGACAGTAGCATCTCTTAAAGCAGCCCAATCAGCATTAGCAATAAACCTTTGACCAATTTCATCAGATTTACCTATTAAATTAATCCATCTTTGTAAGATTTCTTCATTAGTAGCATCATCTACGGAACCCATAGACTTCAATAAAATTCTATAAGCGACAATAGTCTTTGGAATATGATATAATTCATAAGATTTATCGATATATTCTAAAATCTTTCTATCATGCCATATGGTACATTTGGCCAAGATGATATTAAAGAATGGTTCATCAATATTTTTAATATTGTTATAAGTTTGAATCAAATTTTGTAAACTTTGAAAACCTTGAACTTTATTATTAGCATAGTTTTCGAAAAAGATATCAAAGAAAGTATCATTTAATGATGATGAAATACCGTGATTAACATTACGACCATAATGTAAAGAAGATTTGTACCAAATTCTATAAATATGATCAAAATTATGAGTTTGAGACCAAATATTTCTTAAAAATGATTTAACATAAGAGACTTGTAAATCAATCTTATATGGCATTTCATCATTTAAAGCTTTGTCGAAAAAGGTTTGAGCAACATTTAAATCTTTACATTCACCAATGAATGAAAGATGAGTTTCAATTAAATAACCATATTTCATTTCAGTAGATTCTTCACATAATTTTTGAAATAGTTTTAAAGCCATTTCATTTTCATTAGCAGATAAAGAAGCTCTAATCATACCAACAGATAAATTAGGATGGAAATAATTAATCATTGAAGATGATTTTTCATAAAGAGATTGAATCTCTGGGTATGAAACACCATTATCATATAAGATTGGTAAGATAACACCAACAACTCTTGGATTTAAGAAAATGTTTGATGTATAAGTGTTAACACCATTAATTGCATTTTTCCAAATTTGTACAGCTTCCTCAAATAATAATAATTCTTTAAATGCGGTAATTAAATGCATGGCACCATATTCATTTAATTCCACTTTACCATTAAGAACATCATCAGAAATTTCCCTTAATGATTTACATAAATAATTTGTCATTTCTTTATGGAAAGATTGTGAATCATAATCTGGCTTCTTGTTCATACGAGTTAATTGATTTCTATTAGCTCTAAGACCATTATGTAATAAATGAACTAATTTTGAGACACGATCAGAATTTAATTCTGGAGTATTCATTAAATCATGATATAAACCCATGGCTCTACCAATAGAATCCCAAAATAATGGATTAGCATTAGAATTTGGATGTTCAGACCTATGTTTAATATTTTTACGTCTTGGAGTTTGTGACATATATAAAGTTTGTGAAACACATTCTTCAAAAGCACAAACCTTTTGAAACCATGGAGAATCTGGACTAATTGAATTAGTATTATTTGAATTATTTAAATTAGTACTGCTACCATTTCTAGAACCATATGGAGTACCTTGATGAGATCTATTGTTGTTATGGTTGTTATGGTTGTTATGGTTGTTATGGTTGTTATGGTTGTTATGGTTGTTGTTGTTGTTACGGTTATTATTCTTTTGTGGAGCATGGTTATTTTGAAATTGGAAAGGAGTCTTTCTATTATTATTATTGTTGTTATTATTGTTATTATTATTATTATTATTATGATTTTGTTGAGGTGCCATAAAATTCATAGAATTTAAATGTGGAACTGAATTTGAATGATTTGACATCAAACCTTTATTATTATGATTAAAAATAGCAGAATTAGTTGTTTGCATATTATTATTATTATTTTGTTGAATATGGTTTAAATTATCCATGGAATTAAAAGAATTAAAAACTGGTCTATTATTATTATTAATATTATTAGTGTTATTATTAGAGTTATTATTATTTTGAATGTGAATATTAGAAGAAGAATTAGTATTATTCATAGGAGAAGGAGTTTGAACCATATATTGGTTTGGAGGTGGAGAAGGAGTATTTTGTTGTTGTTGGAACCTATACATGATAAATTATGAATATGACAAATATGTGATAAAATGGAAGATAAAAGATGCGTATATATGAAAAGATAAATGCTTAATAATGCGTTAAAAAATAAAAAGTTTCTATTAGATTTTTTCTATAGTGATAAAAAAGAATGATAAAGTTCAAAAAAGTGTTGAAGAATAGTATCAGAAATTAGTTAAAGGTGCTGTAGACAAACAAAGAGAATAGTTGAAATAAAAAACCAAAAAAAAAGAGAAAGATATTATTGTTTATACCTTTTTTTTGTATTTTTAATTTTTTAATCTTATTTCAAAGTATGTATGAGGTTATGTTTTCCTTTAGATTATCTTGGAATGACAAAGGGTAGAAAAGTTTTAAAGATCCACTATTGATATTTCAGAAATAAAATCAAAAAACGAAAAGAAAGAAAAAAACTCTATCCAGGGATGATACACGCACAGCTGGGATTAATAATGGTTTTAATATTATTATATTTGTCCTTACCTATTTGAAAGTACTCAAAAGATCAAATTTGATAATGTCAAAACTGAAAACTGTCTTATATAAACACTTTCCCACATTGAAATATTTATTTTCAATTTTTCATCCATCACAGATTGCAAGCAAAAAAAAAAATAACATCGTCGAAGGAAAAATGATGCGATGAGTTTTTTTTCTTTTTTGGAAAATATCAAATTTTCCTTTAGGCACCAATTTAACACAAAGACAATAGACAGGTTTTGCAAGATCATTGTGATCAGATCTGGGAAACAATAGATTTCAAAAAAGCACCTATTGTTTTGGACGCCGATTTTTTTCCTTCAAAATTACTTTTTTTCTGCGTCTTTTTGAGGGAATTTCCTGTTCGTGCAGTGTGATGTTGATCAAAAACCAGCTGGCAGTTCTCGGTTCGATCCTTCGCTGCGGACGAGAGAGTGATAGAGAGATTATAAAATTGGCATGAAATTACCCAAGATCATTAAAGGTAATCCAGAAATATCTCTCTTTAATGTCCACATACAACAACAATTGATGACATTACCCTTGATAGGTGATAATATACGACATGTTTTCATGTTTTCCGTACCTTTAAAATCCTTATATGCGACACTAGAAAATGTCTTGAAATAATCTCTTACACTTTCATCATCCAAGATCTCTACAATGAAGGTCATCTTGTTTAGTAATTCTTCACGCTTCCAACCGGTTAAGATTTCAAATTCTTCATTAATATACGAGATCTGTCCATTACGTCTCCAAACACATGTTGGTGTACCAATTTGTTCTAAAAATTTTGCATATTCTAATAAAGTACGTTGATAACATTGTTCCATAAAGATCATATCCTCTTCTGTCAATGTCACAGAACATGCAATGAAAATAGGTCTAAATTCTGCCATGGATTGACACATCTCCACAATGTCTTTCTTATTAAATCTACTTCTCAAATACATCAACAAATGATGGAAACCTGGTGTATGCGAAAAGGGTTTATTTATCATCGTATAAATTTCCATTGGTGTCGAGTATCGTAATGAATGCTCCCATTCTGGGTTACTTCTAATATGTGTAATCTCTGGTGAACTACATTCTAATGCAAATGAGACACGTAAATCTGGTGTTGTTGAATATGTTGATTTCACCTCGGGGAAAGTCATTGTCTCTTTATTTAAATATATTTGATTAATCTTATTATTTTTTTGTAAATCTCCATGTTTTATACTCGGATCTAACGCAATTAATCGCTTAAACGCAAGGGAATTGTTTCCTGGCGAAGTGGGATCTACAGGAACTAAAGGGAAATGATGTGTGAAAAGATTAACTTTAGAGTTTATAATCTCTTTAGAATGAGGCCCTAATAATATGGAATAAACATTTTGAAATGATGATGGATATTGTTGTGCTGGAATATCAATTATATTAACACCAGTACTACTACCCGTAGATTGTGGTGTATACCCGCCCGTGGATCCATTACCATTGGGACTTATAAGTCCACTTTCTGTTCTTTCACCCGGACTGTTAGAAGTTGATAAGGATTGATGTTCTTTATTCAAGGCAACTGCACTAGGTAATTGAGATAAAAGATTCGTAGCACTAGAACTTGCCCTCGACGTTTCTCCATCATGATATAACATATTATCCACGGGAATCTTATTAATTAACCCATCTTGTTGAATCATACTACTTAACATAGAATATTCTGTGTCGGCGGCATTGGACAAAAATTTAGATTTATGAACAATATGTTGTGGATTATAAAAGTGTTGTTTCTCCAAAGAGACTTGTATTTGTGTAGGTGGTGGTGACATTAATTGAGGTGCTGGATGAATTGTAGAAACTGTATCTTCTTGTACACTTCTGGGTAATACATTAGCTGGAACACCAATTAAATACTTACGTCGCTTTCGTGGAGCATCTATACAACTATCTGCAATCCCCTTATCAACACATCTCCTACAGGGTCTATTCGAATCACAGGATAAATGACATCTTGAACAATGTACACATGCTACATTAGTATTCTTCTTTCTGCGTGGCTTTGTATCTTTTGTTTTCTTCTTACTATTTGTAATCGGTTCCACAGGTGGAGCCACTCCAATGTCTCCCACTTCACTCATTGGAATCGCTATACTGGTTTATATCTATATGTACTATCAACTTAATTTTTAAACTCCACCTTTAACTGTCAAATCTTAGTCATGAACTGAAATTCGATGTTTTAATTATAGAATTTTCTTAAATTTGAAATAAAATTGATCTGAGATCTCTTAAAGATACGTATTTGTGAGGGTGTTGAGTAAATAAGAAAGAGTAAGATAGGGTGTTATATGAAGTAATATAATATCAAATAAGTTAATAAATGTAATTAGCTCCCTTAGCTTTTTTTTTTTGGCAAAATGGCCTTAGTTTATTCCTTCTCTTTTTTGTTTTTTGAACATTGTACTCTCGAACTTTATCAAAACTACCCATAATCTGACCTAAAAAACAACACAAACGAATGGTTGAGTGAAGTTCAATCAACTGCAACCCATAATGATTACCAAGAGCCATGTTCACATAGTTCCAATACGAATATGTCATTACTGCTAAATAGCCGCTATCGTCGCAGACCCGTGTCTAACGATTACATCCTCTTATTGTGAATCCAAAAAAATTTGATGTTAATTGAAATGTCAATGATAAGAAAGATAACTTATTTAATTGTAATGCAGTTAGGTTTAATGCAGGTGGTTCTTTGTCTTTTGCCATTCAATTGAAGTTCTAGGCACCATATCAAACAAAAAAACATTACATTTACCATTGCATTATGTCTGAATTGATCACCAAGTTTCAATCTCTTACCATTGCTAAGCAAACTGTTACGTTATCCAAAGAACAATTAGCTTTATCATCTCAATGGGATTCTGTCTTAAAGTCCGGTCAAGTTGAACAAAATTTAGATAAATTAAACTTATCTTTAAGAGATTCTACTTTCTTAGTCGCCACTTTACAACCAACTGTCACTGATGTTTCCATGTTTGAAGTTGTCTTCCCATTAGCTAAACAATTAGTCTCTAGTACAAAGGATATCAAAGAAGTTTATGCCAAATACAGACATGTTTTTAGATGGGTTGATTTCTTACAACAATTATTAGATGTCCCAACTGCTAATCAATTAATCTTAAATTACGATTTAGAATTACCTCGTGAAATTATTGAAAAGAAGAAGAAGGGTGAAGAAAAGGGTAAGGCTGCTCCAGCTGCTGCCACTCCTGCTAAGAAAGGTGGTGACAAACAACAACAACCAAAGGGTAAACCAGATGAAGAAACTTTAAAGAGATTGAGAGAGGAAGCTAAGGCCAAGAAGGCTGCTAAGAAGGCTGCTAACGCTGCCAAGCAAGCTGAAGCTGATAAGAAGGCTGCTGAACCACCAAAACCATCTGTTATTGATTTCCGTGTTGGTTTTATTCAAAAGGCTATTAAGCATCCAGATGCTGATTCTTTATATGTTTCCACCATTGATGTTGGTGATGAAGAAGGTCCAAGAACTGTTTGTTCTGGCCTTGTGAAACATTTTCCATTAGAAGCTATGCAAGAACGTTATGTCGTTGTTGTTTGTAACTTAAAACCAGTTAACATGAGAGGTATTAAATCTACTGCTATGGTCTTATGTGGTTCTAACGACACTAAAGTTGAATTTGTTGAACCACCAGCTGGTTCCAAGGCTGGTGACAAGGTTTTCTTTGAAGGTTTTGGTGCTGATGAACCATTAAAACAATTAAACCCAAAGAAGAAGATTTGGGAAGCTTTACAACCACATTTCACTACTAACCAAGATTTAGAAGTTATCTTCAAGGATGAAGAAAACAAAGAAAAACCAATCTTAAAGCTAACTAATGCTAAGGGTGAATCATTCAAGGTTGCCACTCTTGTTGATGCCCAAGTTCGTTAATCTTATGTGTTAATAAATAAATTAATTATCTTATAATTTTGATTATATAAAACTCGCATTTTTATTACTACACCCCCTCCTACTTATATATCTGTTTTCTAATAGATTCTACTCAATACTTCTAAGATTTTTTAAAAATACACCCATAGTCATTTTAAATATCTATAAAGTTGTTTGTTTATTAATTTTTGAATGTTTTGTTATTCAATCTATAAAGTTTTTATCATTATTTACCGTTATTTTTTGTATGTTTTTAGTTATATATACCAGCATATAACAGAGCTGCGACTTTTTCGTTTGTGTTTTAAAAATCATATAGTTTGTATCGTTGTAGATAATTCTGTTATCTTATTTACATCTCTGTAAAATTGTTCATTGCATTTAGATTGTAATTGCCAATATTTTAATTGTGATGTTGATTCAGTGATATCTTCATTTAAAGTTAATTGTAATGAAATTTTATCCTTCCATTTACCAACAAGTTTATCTGTAATCATTGTATCTAATTCAAAAGTTAAACCATCTTGATATGGATCTTCAGATTCTAAAAATGTGGTGATCAAATAATGACAATGATTAAAAATTTCACAAGATTCACTGTGATTTATTATGAAATTGATTAATGGATACATTGAATATTTTAAATTATCTTGTGTAAGGAACCATTGTTCTAATTGATGGAAAAATCCAAGTTCATTATAAAACCCATGAAGTACAACAATAATGGTTAATCCAACAATTTGTAATTCTTTATCTAAAGAACCCATATTTAATAATTTATCAATATATTTTTCAGCACCAATCAACTGTGTATCTGTTAAAATTTCATTAATAAATTTTTGTGATTCTTCTTCATCTTGACCTAATTGTTTCATATGATTTGAAAACCATGTAGCATATTCTTGACGTGATAATATCATATTATTTGTACAATGTGTTAATAAAAGGTTGAAAGTTTTTCCTTCCTCGGTTTCAATCAGAGATGCTAATTGTGTAGTAGGGGTCTGTAGATATGAATATGATAAATTTGGATCCATTACTGGATGTGAAAAATCAAAATATGAATCTTCAAAATGATTTAATTCAAGATCAATTTTATTTATATGTGAAAGATAATCCATTTGTGGATCTACCACTGTATCATGAGACATATCAGAACCGGGAGAAAAAATTGGTGATTCTATGTTACTAAGACTTTCATCAAAGGGATCAGTTTCACTTTTTACAGCCTTTTTGATAGAACTATCTTGTGATAATGTGTGAAACACATTAAATGGACCTTGTTGACATTGAATACAATTTAATTTACTTGAATCTTCCACAGTTTGATCCAATTGATTCAACAGTAGAGTTAATTTTTTGTCAATTACCTTTTGATCATAAATCCTGGTACTCCTAGCACCGAATACAGATTTAATTTCATTATTATAAACTTGGAATCTTCTCACACTAATAGTGAAAGTTTGATCATTTTTCTTATTTCCATTATCATAATTTGAATTTCGTGGACCCATTGATTGTTTGGAATGAATAATATCTTTAAATTCACTCTTTGATAACCCATGTTTTCTTTGTTTAGTCACTTTATTTCTCTTCTTATCACAATGTAAAACATCCACAATATCTTCATCACTAGTCTTATAAATATTTTCCTCTGACCAAACTAAACGAACGTCATATGAACAAGGTAAATTATGTTTTGCACATAGAGAACAACTTGGTTTACCCACATCACATCTACGTTTCTTCAAACGACAAGACCAACATCCTGTAAAAGTTCTTTCCCTTTTATCTTGTTTGACTGACATTGTTGTTGTAATAGATTATTATTTATTTTCTATTAATTTTTATTTGTGACACTTGGTTGATGGAATATATTATATATATTTTAGGTCAATTGTATATTTAGTTCAATTAATGACAAAAGAATCGACAGCAGATCAATGGAATAGCAAATGGTAGAGCCAAGTACGTGATGGTTGCGTCACTTTATATATATATTGATTTGTGCAGATGTCCTTGACAAGAAGTCTATATTGATTCAAAAGGTTTCCTCCTATTTGAATACCATTGAGACAAGATAGATACAGAGAGTGATGATTAAGTTTAAAGAACGACACAATTAGCTCACAGACGTTATTGAAACGATCACCGCAAGCAGCCACGTTGAAAACACCCAGATTGCTGTCAAAGATAAGCTTTTGCAATGGCATATGGGATCTTTCCAGTTATACGTTAAAGCATTGATTGAAAATATGCGGTTAACAGGTATCCAAATTTATTCACTTTATTGACAAAATTAGCAGGCGCGCATAGTAAAATACCGAGATCGCTATTATTTATTCAACAAATTTATTGTGAAAAGCTAGTTCAGTGAACAATATGAAGACGGCAACACAATTAATGTTGATCTTCCAGGTACTCTCCCATTGTGTGGACATGATCTAATTCCAACGGTAAAAATTAATTTATTGAGTTATTCAACTATTACCCTTTCCAGACTCCTTCTTCAGACTCTGGAGAACAGTGATAATAAACAATTAGAGGTATTATTTAGTAGACCTAACAATAACCATTGATATTATCAATTTGATAACATTCTTTCACAGTTTTGACTCAACTTTGTGTCAATGAGTGCCGCATTTTTTTATGTTAATAGACGGACTCTCGAGTTTATGCGGTTATATGTCTTTTGGCAATATTCACTAAAGAGATATCATAATCAAATACATTTAAGATATAGATAGATGGATACATTATACAGTATGGTTATAGAAAATATGTGTTTAGGAAAACATGTCTTATATACATGGTTCCGTTGGCCCGTCCAAGGGGGGAGTAATAAGTATAATCGCACCACTTTTTTCTTTGAAAGATATGTAATCTACTCTTAGTTAGTAATTAGCCCAAATTTCGTCATAATTTGTCTTATTCTTTGTCTCTGGAATGTTATGGTAAATATATCTAGCAAACCACATGGCAAACAAACCAAACAGTAAATAAACGTATCCACCCATCATATCGTTTAAAATTGGGAACCCATAACCAATAATAAAGGTAGCTAACCAATTACAAACGGTACCATAACTTTGTGCTAAAGCTTTATCTTTCTTATCAGATAATTCACCAATAATTAAGAATGGGATTGGACCTACACCAATGGCAAAAAATCCAATATAAGTGAAAATTGATGTGACTAACAAAACTGCCACATGTTTTAATATACTTAAACTTATTAAAAATGACATTAATCCCATTACTATCGCAGAAGAAATTAATAATGGTTTACGTCCATATTTTTCAATCAATGTTGACGAAAGGAAGGTAACAATGACGTTGATTATGGATATGGTAAAATTAATCATAATGGCTTGTCTTGGTAATAATTTACTAACCACTTTAACCCCATAGAAAATAATACTATTAATACCACAAAATTGTTGGCCAGCAAGAATCATTGTAATTGCCCAACGTGATTTAGAATATTGTGAATTAGTTAAATATGATTTTACTGTAAGATCTGATTCACCAGAATCATCAGAATGTTCCCTTTGCCAGGATTCAATTTCTTTCTTAACTTCATCGATTGATTTAACTCTAATATGGGATAGTGAATCATATGCTGCGTTGAACCTATTCTTAGTTAATAACCATCTTGGTGATTCGTAGACAATAAACCATCCAATAATGTTCAACACAGCAAGAATAGCTCCAATAAATAAAATATATCTCCAATTGTCTATTGTAGCCCATTTAATGGCCACACTTTGTGTTAATAAAATACCAACATTAATACAAAATTGATTCATGGTCCCCAAGGATCCACGTAAATCTGTAGGAGCAATTTCATTAATATATAATGGAGTAATGACAATGTTTAACCCACAACCGAAACCAACACCAATTCTACCCATAAACAATTGTCTAAAATTTGCTGCAGAGAATAAAATTAATGAAGATATTAAATTTATTACACTAGCTAGGATAGCCACTTTTTGCCTACCAAATTTATCTGCCATTTTACCTGCAATTAATGAACCGGAAAGCCCACCAATACTGAAAATTGCCGTAACAGCACCAAATTGTTGATCTGTAAGATTAATACAATCTTTATATTGATGACTTGTCTCATTACCAGATTGAATTTTACAAGTCATTGATTGTTGAGGTGCGTTTAATTCTGCAATATGATACCCATATTGTAACGAACCCATACAAGCCACCGCAGTAGCAATTAACAGGGTTCTTGTCAGTTTACTTCTTGACTTAGACTGTTGTAATAACCCTTCACTATCAGACATCTTTATCTGTGATTAGCTTGTTCTAACTTGACTAGTTAGGACTACCACCAGATGAGCTGCAAATAGCCCTTAGCTGTCACATCTCAATTTTGAAAACTCCTTGCTTTTGTTCAAATTTCCAAGGACTGTTTTTGCAACCCATACATTTCTAAAAAACCATTTTTGTAGATCAGTTACCGAATTCAGTAGTGCCCTCCCGTATTTCCTATTTGGGTAATTTCTGGGTTGAAAAAGCGACGCAACTTTTTTTTTTGAAATTTCCAAAAAATCCGGGAATTTTTCAACTTTTGTCACTTTGAGATGAGTTTAACAAAATTAATATAATTAGAGTATATTTGAAAGTGATATACGATTGTTACAACTTTTATCCTTGAATTGTAAGAGCCCCGTCAATCTAACAAGAATCAAATATGCCTTCCAGATTTACTAAGACTAGAAAGCACAGAGGTCACGTCTCAGGTATGTAATTCCATTTGGAAGAGGGAATGAAAGAACCAAGACGGTGTCCATCTTTTTTGTGTATTTTATGATAACAAGCTTTATTTCTAGTATTTGTGTTATATGATTTTGAGAAAGCATCAATTGTTAATTATGGAAAAGATTTGAAGAAGTCTTTTTTATTATAATGTGTTTTATAGTTTATTGTTTTTAACAATTTGTTGTTACTATTTATGGATAGGGCAATCTAATGGTTATGAAAAATAAACAAAGAAACTCTTCCATCATGATCAACTTTGAATTTTAAAATCTTTCTCAAGCTTCATTAGCAAATACAAATTAGCAATAGAAATATTTTTGTTAATCACGCTTTTACGTAAAATATTATAATAAAGATATGGACCCCGTTGGAGTTCTGTTTCTCTAATAATATTAAACTATTATTATAAACCAGTTCACCAATTACTAACAATTAGTTGTTTTAAATTAAATGTTTTACATTTTGTTTTATTACTCACTTTTTATTTATAGCCGGTAAGGGTAGAATCGGTAAGCACAGAAAGCATCCCGGTGGTAGAGGTAAGGCTGGTGGTCAACATCATCACAGAATTAACTTAGATAAATACCATCCAGGTTACTTCGGTAAGGTTGGTATGAGATACTTCCACAAGCAACAAGGTCATTTCTGGAAGCCAGTCTTAAACTTAGATAAGTTATGGACTTTAATCCCAGAAGAAAAGAGAGATGAATACTTAAAGAACTCCTCTGCTACTTCTGCTCCAGTTATTGACACTTTAGCTGCCGGTTACGGTAAGGTCTTAGGTAAGGGTAGAATTCCAAACGTCCCAGTTATCGTTAAGGCTAGATTCGTTTCCAAGTTAGCTGAAGAAAAGATCATTGCTGCTGGTGGTGCCGTTGAATTAATTGCTTAATTTAATAAAAAAATATATTTTACATAATTTTATAGTCATTTTTTATTAATCAATTCATTCATTCTTTTTCACATAAACTGTATCATCTTCAAGTTGACAACTTGTCAAATTGTTCAAAGAAAATTTTATCGTCTTTAAAAATATTCTTATATAGTAAATTTTTATTTACATATTTCCTAAACAAGTAAGTTTTATTATTGTTTAAACAAATCTTTTGTGATCCGCAGAGACTTCTAGATATTTTTTTTAACTAATTCCACTTATATCTTTCTCCTAACTCTTATTTCTTGTCAACTGGCATCAAATTAACTTAAAATCCTCATCGAGTAACTCTTTGAATGAATAGTGTAAATATTTTTTTAATCAATTTAGATCAAACAACATTTCAATACTTTTTATTATTTTCATAAACTTTCATTATCATGGGTACCACAACAACTTTCATTAAAACATCTTCAAATGATAGTTTACCAACACACACTCTTTCTACAAAGGCAAAATTATGGGATCCAAGAGATAACATCCCAGAACAAACTATAAAACTATTAAGTAAACCATCACCAACTTATAGATTAGCATTTTTAAACGTCATACAACAATTAAAATTACAAAAAAGAACAGGATGGTTAGATTATAATGTCAATGATTGTGAATCTATTGCTGATCATATGTATCGTATGAGTTGCATTTGTATGACTATTACAAACCCCAAAATTAATAGAGATAAATGTATGAGAATTGCATTAGTTCATGATATGGCTGAATCTATTGTTGGGGATATCACACCAGTGCATCCAATGGGTAAAGTGGAAAAGAGTAGGAGAGAATGGGAAACGATTAAATATATTTGTGAAGAAATTGTAAATCCAATAAGTCCACTTGCCGCTAGTGAAATTATGGAAGATTGGACATCGTATGAAAATATTAAATCTTTAGAGGCACAATACGTAAAAGATATTGATAAATATGAATTATTTGTTCAATGTTTTGAATATGAACAACAATTAAATGGGAGTAAAAATTTTCAAGAATTTTTCCATTCTGTTAAATCTATTAAAACTGAAGAAGTTAAACAATGGGTCAATGAATTAATAACATTAAGAAATGAATATTTTGAATCATTAAAGAAATAAATAATCTCAATATATATATATATAGACGCATTTATATATTTCTTACATCATATGCATAATTGAAAAAAGATCATACTTTCTATCTAACGAATAGTCCATAAATTATCATGACCAAAAATAATAGATCCAATAGCATGTCTACCTATTAAAGCTAAGATTCCTACCATAAATTGTAACAATAAAATAGTATTACATAGTTGATCTTCTCTCATGGGACCAAACCAAACTAAAGTTAGGTTAATTAAAGTCATGTTAGAACATGATACAATGGATCCATCCTTTGGATGATATTCGACATCAATTAATTTCAATTTATTTAAAAGTTTTAAAATTGGGATAAACCATTTCTTTGGTGGTTCTTCTTTCAAATTTGCTCTTGATGTATATAATAAACCATCAGTTTCATTAAATTTAGGTAATCTATGTCTTGGACATGGAACGATCTTAAATAATTGTGGACATGAATAAATGAAATTTAAGATTTGTGGGATGAAAAGTAATAACATAGTCTTTGAAAAATGACCTAAGATCCCGACGACGGCAAAGACCATACCAGCAAAATAACAATATGTATCACCAACAAACACTTTTGCAGGCCATTTATTCCATTTAAATAAAGCCAGGGAAACGCCTAAGAATGGGATGATCAAGATTGCTGAAAATCTATGTGAATCTCTCGCGGTTGGAATACCCATGGTAAGGTATAAAGTGTCATTAATTAAAGCTAACATTGCTAGCACAATACTTTGACCCACTTCTAATCCATTAACCCCGGCTAAGATATTAATTGAATTTGGACAGAAGATTGCCATAGAGGCCATATAAAGATAATAAAATACACCTAAATTAATCAATTTTTTGCCATGAAACAAACAATCTTTGACAATGGTTGGTACTAGCACGTAAGTAACACCAAAATCGACGTAGTAGACTAATAATAATGGGATGGCGGCAATGGCTGGTAGTGGGAACTTATGTCTCCATCTTAAATCAAATAAATCATCACAAATCCCAATAATAATTGTACTTTCCAGACAAAGAATACTACTTAAATATTCACTTAATTTATTATGTGGGAAAAAAGTTTTCAATTGATCATTATTTAATAATTCAATTGTGGATTCACGTTGACCACCACCTTGTGTTTCAATAACCATATATCTGAAAAAGATAAATGGTATACAAAAGAACATAATCATGATATAAACCAAAGCTGCCACAGCACCAATGGTTTCTGGTAATACAGGTTTCCCTGGTTTACTCATATCTTTACCAAACAACCCAATTTTAATAAAAGATGGACCTACCCTTGGTATTAATTTATCAGTAGCAATATAACCATACAGTGAGAACCCAATGGCTGCATAAATAGCAGATTCAGTTCTAGAATAATATAACAATACAGTTGCAGCTATGAGTAATATTAAACTGAACATTGTTTGTATTTGGTTGAGATTGATACATGTATATTTTAAACTGTAGCTTTTACGTGTTACTATTTTAAAAACCTTTTGTTTGCATTGACATTTTCATTTGAAGTTTGTTTATTTTTCGATATTTGAGAAAATGTGAAATTTCAAATGAAAGCTAAGTAAAGCGCTTAACACATAGTGTAGAGAGAGAGAGAGAGAGAGAGAGATTCTTAGCCAAGACAATATTGTGTTATTATGGCGGTCGCCAGAACTCTTAACAGTTTAAGAGGTAACTATTTTGTAATACAGTTAGCACCATCCCCCCTCTTGCAATACAACAACTTAATCCTGATCTCATTCTTGACCCCCCCCAAACCTAGAGCTTTAACAAACGCAAATGAACATCACCAGAGACTCAACCCCCTCTCCTCTCATCACCACCCTCCCAGCACGTTAACGCCCCGGTGTGCCTCCGCTCGTTGAACCACACGCCAACGCAGCAAGTACCTCACACAGCCCCGCTCTCTCTACACAACAAAAACCTCCCACAAAGCTGATCGACACTTTCTCTTATCCTTCAAAGGGTCTAGCAGGCAAGTGGAACCAACAGCCCTCCTCTCCAACACTTCTGCAACCCGCCTCCCATCCACAGTCCACTTACAGCTTACTCAGACAGCACAGAGTGATCAGCGCGGCCAGCCAGAGAGTTCGGATTACCAAAGACGGGAAAGGAAAAGAGCCATTACATAACATGGGAAAAACACAACTAACAGGGTATCTCGTTCAAGGATGACTTAAAGGGTACCCAATGCAACAGGGATTATATATAAAGAGGCAATATCTTCTTGAGTGACTGTTAATATCTCAATTGTTCTTGCAACAGAAATACTAAGTAACAAACCACAGTCATAATCACAGTCACAATCACAATCACAGATATGTCTAAATTCTATAGTTTAACCCCAAAGGATAAAGCCGGTAATCCATTCCCATTCAAGGATCTAGAAGGTAAAGTCGTCTTAATCGTCAACACCGCATCTAAATGTGGATTCACTCCACAATATGATGGGTTAGAAGAATTATACAAGAAATATAAAGACCAAGGGTTAGTCATCTTAGGTTTCCCATGTAACCAATTCGGTAATCAAGAACCAGGGACTCAAGATGAAATTCAAGAATTTTGTAAGTTAAACTATGGTGTCACTTTCCCCATAATGCAAAAGATTGATGTTAATGGTGGGAAAGAAGATCCAGTATATGCCTTTTTAAAATCACAAAAATCTGGTGCTTTAGGTTTAACTAGAATCAAATGGAATTTTGAAAAATTCTTGATTGATAAGAACGGTAAAGTCGTCCAGAGATATTCCTCTTTAACTAAACCTGCTTCTATTGAATCCGAAATTGTGGAATTATTGAAATAAATAATTTTAACTTAACTCTATACGTTCAATGTATATAATATATATATATATATATATATCTTTTTTTATCTAATTTATTCTGTTTTGACCTTTTTAACTCCTTCAAGCTTTGACTCTTCAGCTTCTTTCTCCTCTTTCAAATATTCTTCACGTATACGTTTACCATTTATATCTTCTTCAGCCATTCTTTCTTTCAATTCATCCGTGATCTTTATACCTTTATTAAAACCCTTTTCAATCATGTTCATTAATTGTCCACCACGTTTAGCTAATTCGGGACTCTTCTTACCTCTAAATGAATAATTTAATGTGAAAAGTGGACTAGCTCTAATTTCATCTCTAATCAAATCATAAACATCAGGTCTATCTAACCCATATTTAAATAACATTAATAAGATAAATCTATCTTCTTCTAAGGTATAACTCTTAGAATTTGGTGGATATCTTATTGTTAATTCAGTTAATGGATGTATAAATTGAGATAATTTACGACGTAATGCTTCTTGTTGTAATTTTGTCACTTTTAATCTTTCCTCTTCTGTATCAATAAATTTAATATATTTCTCATAATCTTCCAAATATTCCATCTCGGACCAAAATACTTCAGCATACGCGGTAACTTCTTCAAGGGTCTTCCCGGGGGCTAAATCATTAGTAATCGCTTGAATACTATTTCTACCATGATTGGCACATGCGCTAACAAATTTTCTTAATTCAATCTTTGTCCAATTTGGGAACCCTTGAGATTCCAATTCAATTTTTAAATTCTCTTCCTCTTCAGACAGGGGTTGTGCATTATTTATCATTATTTTCAACAAGTCTAATAATTTTTCATTATTGTCCTTGGATTCCTCTTTATCATTATAATTATCAGGAAACATCATCTTAACATCATCCATTGTCGGAATATATTTAATCCTTTGTGTCATCCACATACGTTCCTTTTCATATAATGTTTTCAATTGTGGTGATTGGAAATGATGCGAAAAATAAAAATGACCACGAGGCATTCTGGAATGACTTGGGGTGGAACCTCTATTTGGGTTTAACACATCTTTATAATAACCATCTACAGAATAATTTGTCGTTCTTTCACGTTTTGATGGATGAATCCACATCGGGTTAACAATATCCTTTTGCACTTTCTTCTTAAAATCTGTACCGTTCCATTCATATGCTGAATCTTGATTAAATTTTTGTAAATCATCAAGACCTAATGTTTCATATTTAGCATTTAATGATTTGGTCTTACTCTCTGAACGTTGTAATAATTCATCGAGATCAAAATCTTCACCATGAATTTTACCATCTGCGTCTTTAACATGTTCATTCTTACCATCACTTAAAGCTGGTGTAGACTCGGGAGTCCCACTTTCACTCTTGAAAAGATCAGCAGCACCATGTTGAATCATTGACAACAATGCATCTTTAGAATCATTTTTATTCTCCTTCTTAGCTTTACCATATGACGTCTTATTCTGTTGAATAACTAATTGATCTAATCTTAATTTTTGTGTTGCTCTTTCCAAGATTTTCTCTTCCACTGAATTATCTGTCACCATTCTAAACACTTTAACTTGTTTCTTTTGACCAATTCTATGTGCTCTATCCATGGCTTGTAAATCAGCTTGTGGATTCCAATCTGAATCATATAATACAACAGTATCGGCAGTGGTTAAATTAATACCTAACCCACCTGCACGAGTAGTCAATAAGAAAATAAATTTCTTAGAATCGGGAGCATTATATTCATCAATGGCTTGAATTCTTAATTCATGATCTGTGGAACCATCAATTCTACAATATTCATACCCACGGAAATAACAATAATCTTCTAAAATATCTAAGACTCTGGACATTTGACTGAAAATTAATACCCGAGATCCATTTTCTTTTAACTTACCCAATAATTTATCTAACACATTTAACTTCTCAGCATTATAAATAATATGTTCATCTGTAGTGTATGGTGGACCTGGTTCAGCACCATCAAATAAATATGGATGATTACAACATTTTCTTAATTGCATAACAATATTCAATAAACGTGTCTTGGATTCCTTACCACCACTGCCGCCATTAACAGCATCAAGATCCTTTTCTAAAATCTTTCTATACCATTTCTTTTGCATTGAGGACATACCAACATACAGATTTAATTCCTTCTTTGGTAATAAAGAAGTTTCCACATCATTCTTGATACGACGTAACAAAAATGGTTGTAAAACGGTATGTAATTGTTTAACCACTTTCTCTTGATCCTCTTCAGTAGTTTCAGCAGAAAACCAATCATCAAAATCTTGTGAATCTGAGAAGATATCAGGTAATAAGAAATTTAGTAACGCCCATAATTCGTGAAGATTGTTTTGTAATGGGGTACCAGTAATCAGTAATCTATTTCTAGAGGTGAATTCTCTTAACACTTGTGATAACAGAGATTCTTCATTTTTAATTCTATGAGCTTCATCAATAATGATATATTCCCAATCAATCTTTCTAAATGATGCCTTTTCTCTAATAATAATTTCATAAGATGCGATGACCACATCAAAATCACATATCATTAATTTATCTTGAATCAATTGAGCTCTTTCGTCTTTATCACCCTGTAAAATGAATGCATTGACTTCTGGAGTCCATTTATTAAATTCTCTTAACCAATTGTTTAATGTAGATTTGGGGGCAATAACTAAGAATGGACCTCTTTTCTTTTCCACGTATCTTAAGTAACCTAGGAAAGAAATGGTTTGCAAAGTCTTACCTAGACCCATTTCATCTGCAAGAATACCCGCCAATCTATTCTTATGAAGTGATACTAACCAATTCAAACCTTGAACTTGATAATCTCTCAATTTACCATTAATATACTCCGGAGATTCTCTAAATTGGAATTCAATACCTTCTTCATCATCAGTATCTTCCTCACGCAACAATTCGGCATCTTCTTCTTTTTCACTCTTGCGTCTTCTCACATCATGGTGACTGTTACTTCTTTTCAGATTGTTTTCCTTTCTTTCCTTTAAGACCTCAAGAACTTGTTTGAATTTGTCATTCTTTTGCGCTTTATTCTCAATAAAATGTTTAAACAAATGACTTAATGATAATAAATGTTCAAATCTTTTCACGGTGTCTTTAAGGTCAAAATGCTGTGTTTCTGTATTTTTCAATAAATAACGTTTCTTATTCAATTCACTAGAATCTTCTGGAATACCCACTTTGTAAGGTTCTAATGTATCCCAATATCCTTGGGAAACATCATTTGTGGTCATTTTGCACTTATTGATAGATGATTGCTCCGTGTCGCTTATCTGATTCGTTGATCTGGTTTGGCGTCTCTTTATTCTAGTTTGTTCAAATAAATAAATAATCAATAATTTCTTGAAACTAAAGATTTTAAGATTTTTCATATTGTAAAGAATTGAAGAAGACTCAAAGATTTAAATGACATCCAAACAAAAGAGTACGTCTTTAAGAAAGCAATATCAATACTGGGAAAGTTATATCGAGAGGTGTTAAACCTAAATAATGACACTTGAAGAATCTACAGTCCAATCCCATGTTACAACAGGTTTACCGCCATGTTGCTTAAGAATATTTCGCGATAAATTTATATTGGTTGGTACATATGAATTGAACAAAGCCACAGGTGTCAGAACTGGTTCTTTAGACGTCTATAATGTTCAATTAAATTTAATCAAATCATATCCGACATATGGTGCTATCTTGGATTTGAAACTATCTCCATTCGATGATAATTTAGTAATTACCGCTCATTCTACAGGTAATATCATGATTTGGAAGATTGATTATGATTACAGTGTCCCAAAACTTGCCATGATTGCTAATGTACAATTATTTGATACCCAAGTCTTAATTGCTAGTGTCCATTTTTCACCACTAGATTCCAAGATTATTAGTGTCACTAACACAGCTGGTGAATCTGCTATTGTAAATATTGAAGCCGGTGGAGATATCGAGGCAGTTACTAGTCAAGTGATTGCAGATTCATATGCAAGAATCGATCAAAAATTATATGAAGTCCAAGGTGAAGAAATTAATGCTGTAGATGGTGTTGTAGAGGTATTTGACGAACCTCATTCATTAGAATGTTGGACAGCTGAATTCGGTCAATTATCTCCATTTGAAAACGTTTTATTTACTGGTGGGGACGATGCAACTATCATTGCTCATGATCTTAGATCTAAGAGCAAGATATGGAGTAATAACAGAATTCATGGTGCTGGTGTTGTTGGAATCAAATGTAGTACGCCAAATTTTAGAAGCAACAGGCCAACATCTATCATTACAGGCTCGTATGATGATCACATTAGGTCTTTGGATCTCAGAATGATGGGTGATATGATATACCCTGGTTCCAATGTTCCAACTGCCAAATTCTCCGAATTAAATCTTGGTGGCGGTGTTTGGAGATTTAGCGAATTACCCTTATCATTAAAGAAAAATCAATCAACTGACAAGAACACATTAATGGTATGTTGCATGTATGACGGTGCTAAGATAGTCACCATGGATGAAAACGAGGAAAACAATGGCAATGAATACTTCCAGATTCAACATTATTTAAAATCTGGTCACGAATCCATGTGTTATGGTGGTGATTGGTGTCCAGACTTTGTTGCAACCTGTTCCTTCTATGACAAATCGTTGCAATTATGGAACCCATACAATTAAATCGCAGTCTTGTAAATACATTGTGCTAACTATCACTATTATAAACATTATTAATATTACTAGCATTACTATGGAATTTATTGGTATCGTCATCGCTCCGCACGGGCCATCGCATTTCAGTGAAAAATTTCTGGAAATAACCATTTGGTAATAAAAAATTATAGATTTAATAGTAGGCGATGGCTTACTTGATGAGACAGTGTAAAGTGTAAATTGATATATTGAATAGGATCAAATAGCAAATATAGACCAATTATATAATTAGCAATTATGCCTCCAAAAGAAAGACCACAACCTAAAAAATGGAAGCCTCCAAAGGGTCCAAAACCTACTCAACGTAAGAATAAGAACACTATTGGGTTAGGTAAGGCCATTCAGAGTGCTCGTAAGCAAGAAAATTCTATTGAATATTTACCAGATGGTGAAATGAGATTTACTACCGAAAAACATGAAGCTAATTGGGTTAAATTAAGATCTGTGACTCAAGAATCTGCTTTAGATGAATTTTTAAGTACTGCAGAGTTAGCTAATAAGGATTTCACCGCTGATAGACATTCTAATGTGAAGATTATTAGAATGGATAGTAACACTGATGCTCGTACCCAAGCTGTTGGTATGACCAATGCTCAAAAGGAATTATTAAACGCTAAACAGAGAGAACATGCTAAGGATTTAATTGTTCCAAGAAGACCATATTGGGATGAGTTTACTACAAAATATGAATTACAAAGACAAGAAGGTGAAGCATTTTTAGAATGGAGAAGAAAATTAGCTGAATTACAAGAATCTAATGAAGATTTATTATTAACTCCATTTGAAAGAAATATCGAAGTTTGGAAACAATTATGGAGGGTGGTAGAAAGATCTGATCTTGTTGTTCAAATTGTCGATGCTAGAGACCCATTATTATTCAGATCTGTGGATTTAGAAAGATATGTTAAGGAATTGGATGAAAGAAAGGCTAATTTATTATTAGTTAATAAAGCCGACTTATTAACTAGAAAGCAAAGAATCGTTTGGGCTAAATATTTTGTCTCTAAAGGTATTTCTTTCACTTTCTATTCTGCTTTAAGAGCTAATCAATTATTAGAAATGGAAAATGAAGATGCTGAATTAGACAAAGATGAAATTGTTACTATTGATGATGAAATTACCGAAGGTGAAAACATTGATGATGAAATTAAAGAAAAGATTACCATTTTAAGTATCGACGAATTGGAAGACTTATTCTTAAGTAAGGCCCCAGCTCAACCATTAACTGAACCATTACCAGGTAAAGAACCAATCTTACAAATTGGGTTGGTTGGTTATCCAAATGTTGGTAAATCTTCTACTATCAACTCTTTAGTTGGTGCCAAGAAAGTTTCCGTCTCTTCCACTCCAGGTAAAACTAAACATTTCCAAACTATTATGTTATCTGATTCTGTTATGTTATGTGATTGTCCGGGTTTAGTATTTCCAAATTTTGCTTACAACAAGGGTGAACTGGTTTGTAATGGTGTCTTGCCAATCGATCAATTGCGTGATTTTGTGGGACCATCTAATTTAGTTGCACAGAGGGTGCCTAAATATTATTTAGAAGCCGTTTACGGTATTCATATTCAAACAAGAACTAAAGATGAAGGTGGTGATGGTGTGACTCCAACTGGTCAAGAATTATTAGTCTCATATGCTAGAGCTCGCGGTTATATGACTCAAGGTTTTGGTTCTGCTGATGAATCTCGTGCAAGTCGTTACATCTTAAAGGATTATGTTAATGGTAAATTGTTATATATTAATCCACCACCACATATTGAAGATGATACTCCATATTCCATTGAAGAATGTAAAGATTTTAACAAAGATTTATATACTTTTGAAAGATTACCTGAATCCAGAAAGGAGCAAATCAGAGAAGCTGCTAAGAATAAAGGTATTGAAGTCATCGATTTATCTCGTGATTTAAATAAATTGACTTTCTCTGCCCATACAGGTGGTAACGATAATAAAGAAGCCAAATCAGTGACCCATGGTGGTAAACAAGCTGCTTTATATAATGCTGCTGAAGATTTAGATAACGAGTTTTTTAAGATGAATAGTGTGGAAGGTAGACTAACAAATCCATTCCATAAACAAATGGGTGGTGCTGCTGGTTCCAAGAAGCATAACAAAAAGAATAAGAAGGGGAAGAAGAAGGCTGCTATGATGGCTGATTAATCACATGTGTTTAAATACAACACATTATTGATCAATCAAGAAATTCCCATTATTGTTATTATTATTCTTATAATTATCATCCATCTGTAGATTTTATTATTCACATTTTGCATATACGTTAGGAACAACCCAACATTTGATATAGAAACATTTATGTCTTAATAAAACACTGTATATTACATTTTTAACCAATACTGCTATTATCTGTTCTTCTTAGAACCCTACTTGGTCATAGTAACTTTAAAATTACCCGCAGAGCGCTAAAATTTTGGACTCTTTGGAAAATTTCTTGGAAGAAAAAGTTTATATTTAAAACAATCTCTGCTAAAGCTTCTGTTTAAGTTCTCTTGATATTACTTTAAAGAATAAAAACCCATGGGTCTTTTTGATCAATACTTCGATATGTTCGAATTGGGAAGGTTGGATGGAGTTAGATACGATTTCATGGTTCGATGTGACAACTTGCGGGGGTTTTCCTCGCGCGTCATTATTGAGTTGTGAGATGGTTCTTTCTTTATATAAAGTTTAACCCTTCCATAAGTCACCCCCATGCATTGAGAAATAACCAAATATGACCCCAGAACAGATCATTCACGCCCTTTTCGCTAACAATGGCTGAAATCCCACAGCTCATAGTTTGATAGTAGTGGGGCGAAAATTTTATTATGTATAATTATTCTTTTTATTCGTTCTTGTTATATTAATAGTAAAAAGTTTTATTTTGGAAGTTCACGTTGGATATATGTTTTCTAATAGTGTACACAAATGATATTTAGTCTTAAATTCTATTTATTTATAAATGGTTTATTATGTTATGTTTGTTTTTGATGATTACTCAATAATCATTGGACATCGATCATCATAGAATCCTTGGCACCAGCAACTGGTTCTTCAAATTCTCTAGATTCACCAGCTAATAGTTCCCTTCTAATTTCTGGACCAATATCCTTGTGACCTCTTTGACGAATAGTTTCTATTAAGAAATCTCTTTGATCTTGAGTGATATCATTCTTATAACGTTGAGCAAAGGTTAAAAAAGCTTTATGCCATATCACAGGTAACACTCTAGTGGCATCTTCCCCATTACTACCATCATCAAGAACTCTAAACCTCATGAAATAGTAAACACATTCATCAACAGTTTGATATGGTAAAGCATACTTTTTATCTAATAAGATCTTAATGAAAACAGTAGTGGCTGGGGAGAAGGGTAATCTTAATAAATAACTTAATGCAGCAGAGGAATGTAAAGCTGGAACAGAAATCTTAGCTAAGACACTACCGGCAATGGTGGCTTCACGGATATTACAGCCAGATTCCACTAATGGGAATAAGAAACCTTTGAAAAAAGCACTTGGTTTATATAAGGATTTCTTAATAGCACGGTAGATATGGTAATTCAAAGAATGATCATCACTAGTTTCAATGTTATCACGGAATCTTTCTAATAAGACCATGTTAATAAATTTTTGAGATTCTTTAGCAGACAAATTAGAAACAAATAATTTAGTGGCTTCATAGACAATATGTGGGGACCAAGCTTCTGGATTTGTCACATACAAGACATCTTGCCAGTTCTTCAGAGATGGAATAACTTTAAATAATTTTGGTAATTTACCATGAGTCCATGTGGTTAAGATAGACCCTACAGTAGTGTACGCTCTAATAACCTTTTCTGGTAATTCAACCCCATCCATAGGTCTTTGTTTATGTTCATGTCTTTCTTCCACGTCTTCATCATCATCCATATCGAAATCATTATGAGCTAATTCAGTTTCCTTTTCTCTAATAGAAGCCATAATCTTATCAGCTAAATTATAACTACCACCCATGGAATTAAAATCTTCAGATCTCTTGAAATATTGTTCAAACATAGCAGCATCTTCATCATCAATTTCAACGACTTCTTCTTCCTCACCGACAAATTCACCTTCTGGTTCAAAATCAGAAATATCTTCACCAGCAAATTCCTCATCATCATCTTCTTCTTCACTGTCATTATAACTAATATGTTTAAATCTAGCATCGTTTTGGTTAGCTTGTTCTCTTTCAGCATCTTCTTCCTCGGCGATTTCATCTTGTTGTTCTTTAGCTAATTGTAAAATCTTTCTAGAAGCCCTTGCGTCGACAAACTCTTCATCTTCTTCAGCATCACCATTGGCAGCTTGAGCTTGTTTCTTCTTATTGATCTTTTTAAGAGTACCTTGAGCAGTATCTAAATCCTTCATCAAAGGATCATGTCTTTGCTTTCTGTTCTTGAAATTATTAGCTCTACCCATGGTTGATTATCTAGTTAGTTGATTGTACTTCAGTTATTTCAATACTCCTAGTCTTAATGCTTTCATAGCTCATCGCTAAAATCTGAAATTTCATATCAAAAAATTTTCTTTTAAAAAAGTGAAAAATAAAACTTTAATTTGTTTCTTTATTTGTGTGTGCCCGTGCAATAATAAATAGTTCATTAGTATAAATACAAATATATAGTAGTTATGTTAAATATGAAAGAGAGGTATATAATATGTGAAATGGTTTATAAAATATTTTAATGATGGAGATGGTGAGTAAAAGAGGTGGTATTATTTAGTAATACGATCCATTCTTACTTTGAAATTGTGATTTAGTAAATATTCTTTCACGTCATTAACTGTATATTCACCTCTATGGAACATACCAGCACCAAGACATGCATCTGCTCTTGTTTCATTAAAGGCTTCTTCAAAATGAGTTGGTTTACCAGCACCACTCGAGGCAATGACTGGAATCTTCCCTGCACTCTTAGCTTGTTCGATTAATTCAAGATCATAACCTGAATTGGATCCATCTTTATCAATACAATTTAATAAGATTTCACCTGCACCAAGAGCTTCACAAGCCTGGATTAATTCCCAAACACCTAAATCTCTTGATTCTCTACCACCTTTAATGGTACATTGATACCAACACCATGTTCTTCCTTGTGAATCAGGGAATATACTCTGAAATGTTTTATTTTTAGTGTCACTTGGATTATTAACATAGACTCTCTTTGGATCTACAGAGATGACTACAGCTTGAGCACCATATGCCTTGGAAATGGTTTCAATCGGTGATGAACCATCTCCTTTATTCCCATTAGCATAATAATTCTCTGCGGCATACACTGCATCAGTACCAATAGAGACTTTATCAGCCCCGGATCTGAAATATAAACTAGCCACTTCTAATGCTGGTACTTTAGTACCATCCACATCAATAATATCTTTAATCCCACCACCAACAGTTAATGGAACGAAGACGGTTTTGGCTGCTAATCTTAAGACTTCTAACATTGGTGTATCTTTCAATGGACAATCTCTAAAGGATGTAATATTTAAGAATGTAACTTCATCAGCACCTTGTTCATAATATCTTTGTGCTAATTCTACCGGTTTCCCTAAATTTCTAACATCATTTTTATTACCATCCTTTTCACGTACATCATACTGATCACCCTTTGTGACTACTAAATCACCTTGGTCATTAGTTCTAACATCTAAACACGCAATAATTCTTCTTGTTAATCCATAATTTGTATAATCATTAGTCAATTGTTTTTGCTCTTCATCACTGTAATGTGGTAATGCAACCGATTTCTTTTGTTTTAAGAAGTTATCAATGATTGTTAACCCAGCGACTCCAGATTTCTCCGGGTGAAATTGTGTAGCAAATATATTATCCTTGGTAATCGCGGCGATAAAAGTTTCATCACCATATTTAGTTTTGGCAATTTGCCAACCTTGTTCAATTAAATCATTTTCAACTGATTTATCTTTTAATATAGCAGCAAATGAATGAACAAAATAATAACGTTTTAATGGATCCAATCCATAGAAAAGTGAATCAGATGGGATAATACTATTCCAACCAATCTCTGGTACAGGTTTACTTGTATCATTAAATTTACTTAAAGTCATATTTAAATAATTTAACCCCGTTGAGGTGGGACTCTCCACGGAACCCTTAAACATTGCTTGTAATCCAACACAAATACCCATAATTGGTTTCCCCGATTGAATATATTTATGAATTGAAGGTTCAAACCCACGGGAAAATAGGTTATCGACAAAATGGCCATAATTGCCTACACCAGGTAAGATTAATCTTTCTGGTTGACATTTATCTAATTGTGACGCAGTTTTAATTAATTCTACATTATAACCTAAATAATCGATTGCATTAGTTAAAGATTGTAAATTTCCACTTTCTACGTCAATGACGTGAACTGTTTGTTTGGACATCTTGGTTTTGTGGTTGTGATTTTGAACAAGATCTAAGTGAATGTTATGTTTTTGTGTCTTTTATATTTATATATCTACTTTGTTAATACTGACTCAGTTAGTTAAATTAAATTAATATTAAATTTTTGAATTAATGAAAAAGTTTGGGATGAGTCAGATGTATGAAATGGTTTGGATTGCAAAGAGACATAAATGGTTATTATATACATAAATATATTATAAATAAAAATGAGGATTAATTGATTAATTCTTGTTAACTTCTCTTCTAGTTCTGACTGCAGCGGCTAATTTTCTTAAGACGACATCAGTAGTTTCCCAACTTATACAACCATCAGTGATGGAGACACCGTATTTCAAAGCGGCTTTACCACCTGGCACAACAGGTTGATTACCTTCATTGATATTAGATTCGATCATGACACCGGTGATGGCCTTTTCACCCTTAGCGATTTGTTCACAAACGACGTCATTAACCTTTGGTTGATTTCTGAAATCCTTTTGAGAATTACCATGAGAGTAATCAATCATTAAACCATTTGAACCTTCTGGTAAAGCGGCTTTAGCCTCAGCAATAGATTTAGCATCATAATTAGTACCTTTCTTACCACCTCTTAAGATAACAAAACAATGTTCATTACCCTTTGTAGTAGTAATGGCAGCGACACCATGTTTAGTGACCCCCATAAAATGATGAGAATGAGACGCAGCTTGACACGCGTCAATGGCAACATTTAAAGTACCGTCAGTACCATTCTTGAACCCAATTGGGAAGGAAAGACCAGAGGCTAATTCTCTATGTAATTGAGATTCAGTGGTTCTAGCACCAATGGCACCGAATGATAATAAATCAGATAAATATTGTGGTGAAATGGTGTCTAACATTTCTGAACCAATTGGCAACCCCAAAGAGGTTAAATTAACGAATAATTGTCTAGCGGCTTGAAGACCTTTATTAATATTGAAAGTATTATTAACATCTGGATCATTAATTAAACCCTTCCACCCGACGGTAGTTCTTGGTTTTTCTAAATATGCTCTCATGACAATACATAAATCATCTTTTAATTCATCAGATAAAGCTTTTAATTTAATAGCATATTCTTGAGCGGCGTCAAGATCATGAATAGAACATGGACCGACAATGACTAAGACACGATCATCTCTACCGCTAATAATTTCAATTGATTCCTTTCTACCACGTTTAGCAGTTTCGATACATTCTTTAGTAGCTGGAATTTGAACTTGTAAAAGAGCTGGGGAGACTAATGGATCATAACCTAAGATTCTGACATCTTCGGAAGCTTCATCATTGGAGTTGAAAACAGGAGATTGAGACATTGTGATAATGTTGGGTGGTTGTCTTATTATCTATATAAAATAAAATAAAATAAAATAAAATAATTAATTAATTATGCAAGAAATATGATTAAGAAGAGATAGAATCAAATAGAGTAAAGTAATATATATTGAATGGAAATAAAGAGAGAAAAGAGTAGTGGGAAAAAATTACCTAAATTATCGAGTGAGTGAATGATAAATTAATTATTGTATGAGAATATACAATATAGAATGTAGGAACTGTAATTCCCTCGGTGAGTCAGTAATTAACTGTGATGATGATGAGATTATTATTATTATTCTGATTATTATTGAAAGATTGATTATTATTGAAAGATAGCAAATGCTCATCGCTGGCGTTCTGGAAAAAAAAAATTTCAGCGTAAGTCGTGTGGGGTGATAAATGGCAAACGTACGTCACGTGAGACACACGTGATGCTGGCAGCCCTACCCGGACAGCACCCCGGACACGTTTGGTTAACGGGGTGCTGTCCGGTTTCAAATCATCACTTCAAGAAAACTTTTTGCAAGAAGCTGCAAAAAGCCAAATCAAGGGAAACCAATTCCGCAGAGCTGGTTTCCTGTCACGCCCCACGGTCACGGTGTTTATACAAACCGGGTTTGTTTGTTCTTTTTTTGTTTTTTAGACAAAACAATACAAGAATCGGAACAAAAGGTTAAACATTATACAGTCCGTTTATTTCCCAAATTTTTCATTATCCTTTTATTACATCGTTCAGATATTCCTCGATTCCGCGGAATTATAAATTAGAAACTGAAATGATATTCCCACTTTATTTCGCCTGAAACAATACACTCCCATCTACCCGGGCACACCCAAAAGGGGTAATCTCAACAACAAAATCTCATCATAATGAAAGGTGAAACAATAAACTGGTATAGTTTAAACAGCTTGCATTGTCACATCCGGTTATTTTCCAATTTCGTTGTTATTATATTATCGCAAGTTTGACAACCTCTTATTGTCACATTCATGTATTGTCATATTGTCACAATCTCTTCATTGTCTTGTCTTACAGGAAGATCATTTCTATCTCTATTATTTGGCTCCCCCATTTGTGGCACAAATGCCCACGTTTATTACTCATTTTCACACCATTAATCTTTAATCTTTAAACTCAACTTGTTCTCACCGCAGTACTTTTTAAAAATTTGTGGCAATTAATGATGATGACAGATAATTATCCTCAATTGTTTAAAGATTCAATCAGGCAGTGGCGTTAATTCTTTATTTCCTGTGGGTTTCATTTTTATTGTTTTAAATCTGCATTATTTTTGCACTGTGTGTATCTATCACTGTGTTTAGTACTGTGGTGTTCGTATTGCGTTTTGACTCGGATATTATTCCGATTATTATCAAACAACAACTATATAAAAAGAAGCTTATTCCCTCGACCACTTTTATATACATACACCCACATATATATATATATATATATATATATATATCTACACCTATATCAATATACATACGTATATCCGTCCCCCCCCCCCCCCCC
>PPON03000022.1:0-169385 GCA_003708525.3 Monosporozyma unispora | reverse complement strand
GTGCTCAAGAAAGTCCCTTAAAATGCCGTGGCAGTACACACCATTACTATAACCAACGTTTGCAATGTGGATCCCATCATGTATATCTTTGCTTAAATGGGACCTCCCTCAACTTTCTGTGAGATATGTATTTAAACAGAGGTCGCTCCAAACAGGGTTCCCCTTATTACTTGAAAGTCCAAACCCACTTAAAAGATATTGTACATTCACATAATGAGATTACAGATAATATACACACTCCTCTGTGTTTCCAGTGTTATTGCCGCCACTGAAATTGATGACATTGCTCAAAGTATTGTCTCTCAAAGCCAAGCAGAAATAGATTTAACCACCTTGTGGCAAAAGATTGAAACTTTACAAAGCAATTACCCAATACAAGATAAAAACCTATTGCCAATGGATGGAGTTTCAATGGATAAAGAAATTGACGAAATGGAAACAGAAGGTACTAAGAAAGTAATAAGAAGTAAAATGTCATTAATTCCATTGAAAAGAGAGACCTTAGAAGCCATGATACCAGATTTGGCCATTGACGTTGCAAATTCATATACCAAGTTTGGACTGTTTTACATAGATATCAAACAAGTTTGAAGAGTCGCTGAACTATTTAATTTTTTATTTTGTATATTATCATATTTGTTCCATCAAGATATTCTTATATAGTTTTATAAACAAATGTTAGAGTAGACCCCAACAAGTAGAAAAGAATAACTTTAAAACACATTTCAACACTTCAAAACCCAATTTAACTGCTTAATATAGTTTAAAGGTAGTATAGCAATGGAATTTGGGATTGCAACACTATTACTACGTCGTTGAGAATGACTACACATAAAAACCAAATTTGACTTAAATGCAATTCTTATTGTTTTTGTATTGAAATCAGTAAGTAACCTTTAAACTCATCTCATCTCAGGGATTAACATTGGATTAAACCACAAGTGAAGTGAATAAACACACTGATATACTAGTGATTTCGTTCATATATATATAGGTGTTAGTGATTAACTACAAACAAAAAATTAGAATTAAGATTATAAATACAGTAACACATGTCCTCTAGAAAAAAAAATATTTTGAAAGTCATTATACTGGGTGATTCAGGTGTAGGTAAGACTTCATTAATGCATCGTTATGTGAATGATAAATATTCACAACAATATAAAGCCACCATTGGTGCTGATTTTCTCACTAAAGAAGTCACTGTAGATGATAAAGTTGCTACTATGCAAGTTTGGGATACTGCTGGTCAAGAAAGATTCCAATCCCTTGGGGTGGCCTTCTATAGAGGTGCTGATTGTTGCGTCTTAGTCTATGACGTGACTAACACTAAATCTTTTGAAAATATTAAGACTTGGAGAGATGAATTTTTGGTTCATGCTAATGTCTCATCTCCAGAGACTTTCCCCTTCGTTATCCTAGGTAATAAGGTGGATATTGAAGATAATAAGAAAACTGTTAATGTTAAGAGTGCTCAAGAATTAGCCAAATCATTAGGTAACATACCTTTATTTTTAACTAGTGCTAAAGATGCTATCAACGTGGATAGTGCATTTGAAGAAATTGCAAGAAACGCTTTGCAACAAAATCAAAATGATGCGGATGCTTTCGAGGACGATTTCAATGATGCTATAAATATCCAATTAGATGGTGATTCTAATTCCTGTAGTTGTTAATACTAGTAAAAATAAATAAAAAATAAATAGGAAATAAATAGAAAATAAATATATTATCATTTATATCTGTGTGTTTTTATAATATATATCCTTATCTCATATATGCCTCTAATAATTGTATAATACATCTTTTTTAAAATTTCTTGTTTATGTGTTTATATATATCTTATGTAATTGAAATGCTCTATCTCTTAAATGAAACGTTCTTACCCTTGGTACCACCTCTTCTCTTCTTGGCACCTCTAACACCTTCTTGAATTTGTGAAAATGGATCGAATTTTCTCTTTCTACCTGTGGATTGATTAGTTGCTTTCTTAGAGTCAAGAACTTTGTCTTCCTTGGAATAATCAATAATCTGTGGAAGATCTTCTTCATCACCATCGCTATTATCAACTTGGTTGGATTTACTTTTGTTTTTGTTAGTTTTAGTAAAATCTCTCTTAACTTTCTTTAACACCACAACCTCGCTCATATCTTCCTTTTCTTCTGGTTGCACATGAACATTACCAACTTGATGAACTTCAATATTTGATTCAAGAACACTACTCACCACTGGAATTTCCTCCTTTGGAGCAGGTATCGTATATTCAATATTGTTGAATTCATCCATGCGTTTAATAAATGTTTCAGAACGTGTTTCAATTTCTTTTTTTGATATTATTCTTGGTTTATCATCATAATGTAAGATATGATCATTACCAAGTAAAGGACCCAAAAATTTAGATTTTTCCATTGAAGTAATAGTGGAATTATCTTTACCCTTAGATTGAGATGCAAATTTGTCAATTAAATCATTATAACGGACTGCCATATTCTTAATTTGTGATAATGTAATAATGGCAGATTCACCAGATTGGCCATTAGTAACAGGAGGCACAACAACAGAGATAGATTTACCATTTTGTTTCATTCTATCTAAATATGACTTGATCAAATTGGCAATTTGTTTGGAATTGGATCTCACTGTATCAGTTATAAAAGAATTAACAGAAACAACACCATTAGCATCAATTGGAGTATATGCTACTAGAGAGATTAATAATTGATTTGGCATAATATATCTTGGGGATTCATCATCCTTTCTCGCCATCGTATCTCTCCAATTGTATAATTCTTCCACTAATTCTTCTTTCTCTAATGGAACATTATATTGATACATTAAAGTTCTCCATGGATTTTCTTTATCAATTGGATTGTACACATTAGGAGAATTTATCTTGGGTCTATATTTAGAATATTCAAACCTTCTCTTGGCGACTTCTCTGGAATCCTTTAAAACAGTGGCCAACTTATTATCCTTAATTAATTTATTTCTTAACTGATCAAAGATGTTTAACAAGAAATGAGTATCGGCTCTAGCATAAGCTAATAACGGTTTACTTAATGGTCTTCTTCTCCAATCTGATAATTGATATTTCTTTGAAGTCTTGAAATTGGCTAAAGTTTGCAATAAATATGCTAAACTATGTTTTGGGAACCCTAAAGCCTTTGAGGCATGGAAAGTATCAAATAAACTGACCATATAAAGACCTAAATCTCTTTGTAACCAAATAATATCCATAAAAGCACCATGGAACACTTTAGTAACCATTGGGTCAGTGAAAACTTCATTTAATGGTTGTAAATCCTCTCTTAAAGCAATAGTATCAACAATATAATCTTGATCTCTAGTACTAATTTGCATTAAACAAACAATACCATAATAGGTTCTAAAATCATGATGTTCTAAATCAATGGCTAATTCTTTATATTTGGCCAAGTCTTTCACTAAATCTGGGACTTGTTCTGGTTTATCAATCCAAATTGCTTCAGTATCATTCCATGGTTTGGTTTGGATTGGTTCCTTCACTAACAAGATATCATCATTATAATCTTGATGATCAATTTCATATTCATACGGTTGTGGGTAATGCATTGGAACATCATCTGTTTCATCAATCACCTTCATAACCTCTTCAAACGGTTTCAAAGCATGTGGTTTAGAGGTCAATAATGGTTTGAATGGGTGTGATTCACTGTTATCCACTGGAGTCTTGAAATTTAATTGTGGTTTCAAAATACGTTTATCAGAACGATCACCGCCAGCATTTTCAGCACCTGTCATATCATCTAAATATTGGAATTGAGATCCACTTTGTTGATTAGTTCTGACATTATTTAAGATATCAATGGATCTATCAGATTTTTCAAATAAATTATCAATAAAATTGGTATAATCTTTCCAACCGGGACCTTCTAATTGATCTTTCCCAGGTTCAATTGGAGAAGCATGTTCGTCAATAGATAAGATAATAGAGTTAATCATGTCTAATAATTCATCACTTAAGCCTTCTACCGAACGAGCAATATCCTTATCTAAACTACCATAGAATTCCACATCTTGAGCAGCTAAAGCACTGGAAGCTCTCACTGTCCCAACGACCTTAGTCAATAATTCTTTAAAATCGTTATTATCCTGGTCACCAGACATGTCGTATGATATGGAGCACCTTTTGTTGAGTGTGTGCTTTGTTATAATGTGTTTTCAAATGGTGTAAAGCACATCATCTCATCTCATCTCAAATTTAAATAAAATTCTAACATTAAAATTTTCCATTTTGTAAGAGGAAAAATAAGATAATGGGATGGTCTCCAAGAGCGGCTAAAAGTAAGTTAATGAGAAGTAAAGGAAGCAGTTACGTACCCTAGAGCTAAGTATGGTACTATTAAACAAAAAAATAAAGGAAAATAAAGCCAGTTGTGTTTAAGTTTGCATTTAATACTTGTGTTAGAAATTATGATTGTATTAAAGCCAGGATATGTGCTTGCCACTTCAAATAAATAATAAAGTTTACTCAAAATGAAGTAAAACAACAAATATTAACAGCTATAAAACTTTTAAGGATATCTTTACCAACCTCTATATGTTTGTCAGAACTAGGTATGTTAAAAATTTTCGTTTACAAGTGACACCTCCATTATATGTCTAAGTTTAGTATGTCATAAATGCAATACGGATTTCTGTTCTTTTCAAAGTTAAATAATAAACGTATTTTTGACATACAGTTCAGTTTTAATGTTTCATTAATTTCAAATCCACAAACCCTTATTAGTTATTTTAGGTACAGTGTCCTAATGTCTTCCAGTGACTCTATTAAAATATAAGTTTAAGAAACACATTGCTATAGCTTTGATTTTTGATATCTAAAGGAAAGAATTACAGACCCGTTCAATAAATCTTATTGATTTTCTTGAACATCCCAAGATTGTATAGGTGATTAGGGTGTCAAGGTTAAAAAAAAAATGGGGGAGTTCATAGATCGCAAGCGTTATGTAATCACTTTGAATAAAATAACAAAAACAAATGCGCAAGCCCGGAATCGAACCGGGGGCCCAACGATGGCAACGTTGGATTTTACCACTAAACCACTTGCGCTTCACGTGATTTGTTGTTTCTAGCTGTTAACTTCGTTCGCTAATATTAATCATTCGGATGATACTGAAAAACTCTAATATCTTCTGATAAACCTATCAAATGTTTTCAATAGTGTATTTTCCAGCAATTAAATGTCAAATATACTGTAAATATTAACTTTTGCCCGAAATAATACAAGTTATTAGCTATAAACAGGCGAAAAATGTTTTTTTTAATCCAATAATGATAGCCTTTTTAAGCTATTTAACCTAATTCACCTAATAAATGAGGTTGTATCAGCGTACCTGGCCCTGGTTTTTCCTTTGTCAAATTTTTAAACTTAGAAGGCTGTCATTTTTTTGTATAAAACTTCAATTTTGAAAGAGTTCTATGGATTCCAAACTACACCCCTTTCTTTACATATCCAAGATCAATGCAAAATCGGCTGTAATATCATCCATCAGATTTATTAGATCCCTTACAAAACCATTAAGTGTTTACATTTACAAGCATATATCTCTTCACCCAAGTTTCCTTTTCAAACTCCATCACTAGCGGTCAATCCTGCTGAACTTCCACCACATTTCAATTGATCGTAGAATACAAAACAACAATGCAACACCCTCCTTCCTTGACATCACTGATACATGGCAACATTGTAGTTCTAGTGGTGATAGTCATAAGTTGGTGTTAGCACTTAATGGCAACACTTGCGCATCTATTGTGTTCCATTTCCCAATCCGGTAAAATCACGAAATTGCCACATCTATTGTTCTCACTCCAAATTTTCGTGTCCGGAGTATAAGAATTTCGTAACAACAAAAGACGGAAATTGATCTTTTTGGAAAGCAAAAATTCTTGAAAGAAATAAAAAAAAGATTATGAGATGATCTAAGATCCCAGTAATAGATTCATACCGAGTTTTGGCGTTTGTGTCCTCAATTTCTTTCAATCTGGCAGTCAATTGACATTTTTCATTTTTATAGAGTTGAATCCTTCTTTAAATATAAGCAAAGTCGTGTTTTAATCTTTAAAGAGTATACCTTCTTTCCTATCGAACCCAACAAACTCATTTGATCAATAAGATACCCCATAAATACCTGCATTTTAGATCAATTAGTTATTCAATAAAAACCAACTACTATTCATTCCTTACTAAAAAATTTTAAATAAATCATTTGCTATACACTTAATTAAACTTAAGTCTTTGTTATTTATTAAATACAATAACATACAATGTCATCTTCTTACGCTACTAAAAGCAGAAAGATGTCTCCTTCAATAGCACAAAGTGCTGCTTCCAGTGCTATGAAAAGAATTACTGGTCATCATCGTACCACTACTAATCAGCCACATCATAGACCTATGTCCAATGGCCACGAGAGCAAAAAAATTCATTTAGATAAGATTATTGAATCTGTTGCAGACGCTAAGAAAAGATTATCACAAACTGAATCTGTAATGAGTAATTCCACTGGTAATGATAATCAAAATTTTAATAATAATAAATCTTCCAAGAGAAAATCAAGAGACACTGTAGGTCCATGGAAATTGGGGAAAACATTAGGTAAAGGTTCATCTGGTCGTGTTAGATTAGCTAGAAATGTGGAAAATGGTCAACTGGCTGCTATTAAAATTGTATCTAAGAAGAAATATATGAAATCATCAGATAAAAATTCAGTTAAGATGGATCAAAATAGTTATTATTCTGCCTCTGTATCTAATGCATCAACTACATTAACTACACAAAATAATCCAAATAATATACCAATTAATCCATATGGTATTGAACGTGAAATTGTTATTATGAAACTTATATCACACGAAAATGTTATGGGGTTATATGAAGTTTGGGAAAATAAAAGTGAATTATTTTTAGTCCTTGAATATGTCGATGGTGGTGAATTATTCGATTATTTAGTCTCTAAGAATAAATTACCTGAATCTGAAGCGGTCCATTATTTTAAACAAATTATTGAAGGGGTATCATATTGTCATTCATTTAATATTGTTCATCGTGATTTAAAACCAGAAAATTTACTATTAGATAAAAAGAATAAGATTATCAAGATTGCAGATTTTGGTATGGCTGCTTTAGAATTACCCAATAAATTATTAGAAACTTCATGTGGGTCTCCACATTATGCATCTCCAGAAATTGTTATGGGTAAACCTTACCATGGGGGTCCAAGTGATGTTTGGTCCTGTGGTGTTATTTTATTCGCTTTATTAACTGGTCATTTACCCTTTAATGATGATAATATTAGAAAATTATTAATGAAAGTTCAATCTGGTAAATTTCAAATGCCACAAATGTTATCGCCTGAGGCTCGAGATTTAATTTCAAAGATTCTTGTAGTAAATCCAACAAAGAGAATAAAAACTACCGATATTTTAAATCATCCATTAATAACTAAATATGAACAATTTGATAAAATTCATTATGGTGTTAAGTCAGATTCCAACTTAAATAGTATTAAGAATATGAATCCATCTATTATAAACATAGCATCAAGACAAGAAATTGATGAATCTATATTAAGAAGTTTACAAGTGTTGTGGCACGGAACTTCAAGAGATATTATTATCGCTAAATTGCTACAAACTCCAATGTCTGAAGAAAAAATCTTTTATTCATTATTATGGCAATACAAACAAAGACACGCTGAATCTAAGAATGTTACTAAACAGCCAATTATATCGAAAAAGTCTTTACCAACGCCACCTGCCTCACCTTCACCACCATCTGTTTTACCCTCAGAAGTTGAAGATCATCTAAGTATGGATTCTACTTCTGAAGAAAACACTGAAAAAAGTCAAAAAGAAAGTATCAATGAAAACACAAATGAGGAGTTTATATCGAGAAATGAAGTTTTCTTGGAACCAATACCTGAGGTTAAACTAGATGAAAAGGCTGACACTCCAAAGTTGGAGCAAAAATCACAATTCAGCATACAAACATTACTAAACTCTACAAATAATGATATTGTTGATATTCCACAATTAACTCCAACTGTTCCAGCATTTACCGTTTCATCTTCTAAAGTATTTAAGAAGAGTGGTTCCATGATGTCAATCCATTCTAAGAGATCTCTAAAGACCCCAGTGTCCAAAAAACCATTACACAAATCAGAATCTCGTAAATCCTTAGTTAAGCCAAAGAGAAGAACTTTACAAAATTCGGAATCAAAGAGGTCATTATACTCATTGCAATCAATTTCAAAACGTTCATTAAACTTAAGTGAATTCCTGACTGATGAAAATAAAGCTTTTAAACCCACCTCTGAACTCCCTCCTTTACCTAAAGTAGATTCTAATAGTGAGTTTGCTGTGCTATGTGAACAGATCTTGTTCGGTAATGCGTTAGATAAGATTTTGGAAGAAGAAGAGGGTGATGGCTTCAAATCAAATAAGGATCTTGCAAATACTTTTGAAGATAGCGATAATGATGATGAATTGATTAAGTTGATTGATAATACAAATGGTATGATAACGTCTTCTCCAATCAAAAAATCGTATGTGGCCCAACAACCAGCCTTTAATTTTATCAAAAATTCAGAACAAGAATATTCTCAAGAAACTTCCCCTTCTGGTACTTCTTCAAATGGAACTACTTCCGAAGATACAAGGTCATCTTTAAAAGGTACAATCACGCCTTTAAAGGATATCACTAATTCTTATGCCCAACAAACCCCTCAACCTGTTGAACAGGTTAAATCAAAACAAAGAATTAATTCTGTGCCCGTTAAAGAACCTCAATTTTCTTTAGACCCGCGTAGAAATGTGTCTCAACCAGTCACCCATAACATATTTGATGATCTGATGAAATCTCAAAGAAAAGGCAAGCATCTATTTGATCTGAGGAAGGATAATCAACAATGGTCTAAATACACCTCTCGCTTAAACACAAAGAGAAGAATTATTACTCACAGCCCATTGCCAAGAGATAAATCCTCGATGAATATTAAGATCACAAAAGAACCTACGGCGAATGATACCAGTGTTTTGGCTCAGTCTAGTACTATTCAACAAACCCCACTTTTGTCTCTCCCATCTACTTTACTTAATCAAACAACCACATTCAAAGACTTAACACAATTCCTTAACGAAGTTGAGGTGAATGATGACATTGTTCCACCAGCTGTATCATTGCCAAGAAGATCCAGTCAACGTCCTATTAAACCAAGTCATAGTACAAAATTTGTTCCACAACATTCTCATCAATATAGTGAAACTTTCCTTGATGATACTGACTTGTCATTAGCTATGGAAATCCCGACTACTACTATGACAGCACAACTTGTCAAAATGATACATACACCAACCACTAAGCACTCGAAACAAATTCCATCTCCATCACAAGTTGAACAATCGCAACCACCTTTAGCAGATGAGGAACCTGAATCAATTAATATATTTGAAGATGTGAGTACAATGAGTAATTCAGATGCTGACACCATGAATGAAGATAGCATGTCTAGTGATTCTACCTCCATATCACGTATGCATCACCGCAAGAAGGCTGTCTCTATTGACACTTTGAATACCTCCAATATGGTTTTAACACCACAAACCAATGTTCGTGTCAGTTTATATGCTGGTAAAACTTTGATGCCCGTGAAGGATAATATGACCATGGAACGTGAAACAACAGAAGAAATTATTTCTAGATTTCAATTAAATAATAAAGAGATTGGGAAAAAGACAGATGAACATAATCCATTTGTTAATGTTGATCAATTTGGTAGAAAGAACAGTGTTAGTGTTGAATCAATGTTTAAAGATTTAGAAGAGGACTCTGAATTGCCAGATGTCTCTGAAGAGCATGATGAATCTAGGTTAGAAGCTGTGAATCAATTACATGAAATGGATATCCAGACTAATAATTTGGTTACTTCTGACGATAATAAGAAGGATGGTAATCGTGTTACTATGTTATTCGATGAAGACGACGAGGAGGAAGAACATGACGATATTATTGAAAAGAGGGTTTCTAAAGATACAAAAACTCTACACGCACCACCATTATCACCAATTGAATCTAAAGCTACTACAATAGTTGCTGAACAGGAACCAAAATCTGCAGATTCTAAAGAACAACAAGTTGCTGCCAAAGAAGTGTTAAAGAAATCTAAGAATAAAACTACTGGACCTGCTAAGACTAAACGTGGGTCAAGTAATTGGTTCAATCGTATGATTAAGAACATGAAGTGGGGGAACAGTAATAGCCGTAGTTCAAGCAAGAAAAAAGACAAAAGTAAGAAATCCAATGCTAGAACTGATAATAAATCTATGTTACCACTAAAGAAGAAAGAATACGTTATTGAAACGAGTAAATCATCATTTGATGATATTCATGGTATTACATTAGATGAAATGAGTCGATTATCCATTGATTATACTTTGCATAAGATTAACCGTAAATCCAAGAAAGACATTGTTGAATATTTATGTCTTTATAAAACTGATGATGAGGAACAGATTAAATTTAAATTAACAATTCGTGGTGAAACCACTAAAGGCACTACTGTATCTATTGAATCATTGAATGGTGGTAATAATGCTAAGAATATTGATATCTATACCCTGATTAAGAACTTTCCTTTAGAACAAAAGATCAGACATTACGAAACTGTAAGTGCATAACTTGTTGATTGGATTTAACAGACAAAGACTTATGTATAGTTTATAGATTGCTTTTATAATTCAACAATCAAAAAGATAAAAAATAATGCTTTAGAATAGTATACAATATTTATTAGATATAATTAAAAAAATAAAACAAGTAGATTAACGCTTACGTTGTTTCTTCCATTTAAAAGTTCTTACACCATTTTTAACAATTTTCTTCTTTGAACCATTTTTCAATAATTCATTATTATAGTTCATCTTATTTTCTAAGGATAAAAGATCTTGTGATCTTTCAATGTGTCTCTTAACATTAGAAGCTAATTTTAAAGATTTTCTCTGTTTTTTCTTTAAATTTAATAATGGGTTTCGTATGTTATCTTGTGATTCCAAGGATGATAATTGTTCCATTGACAATCTATTTTCTTTTCTATTTAATAAATCTGATGTAGTATTGAAAAATTTCAATGGGTCAAAAGTTTCAAGATCCTTTTTATCTTCAACAAACACTTTATGGTTCCCTTGAGATTCAAATTTTAATTGACTTCTCAATTTATTTATCTTTGAATCCTCGTTTAATCTTAATGTTCTAATATAATTAACATCTTGTGATTTTAATAATTTCACTTGATCATTAGATAAACTTGATTCATTAGCATCATCACCATGTCTAGATTTAATTAAAAGACCATCACGACCCAAACGGGCTTTATTCATACCATGATAATATTCATCTGGATTACGTTGTTTAACTTTCGATTTCAAATATTTTAATGTAGTTTGTTTCTTATGATAATCTCTACTTCTCTTTTGATAATCTTTATGCTTTTCTAAGAACCCCAATCTTTTCCTATCATTGACTTGGGATCTTTCCCTATGTTGTTTCTTTTGAATATCATGAACAAGTTTTGCCATCTTAAAACTTGTGCCTGTTTTTAGTTGTTGTTTGCGTCTTCTCAAACTTTTGAGATGCGATGAGCTTTCTAAAAGTGCTTCAATAAATTTAATATAAAATTTTTCACCATAATAAAATATT
Organism: Monosporozyma unispora; assembly: GCA_003708525.3. Lineage (NCBI taxonomy): Eukaryota > Fungi > Ascomycota > Saccharomycetes > Saccharomycetales > Saccharomycetaceae > Monosporozyma > Monosporozyma unispora. The sequence continues at coordinate 157,651 of PPON03000022.1, read as the reverse complement.
GAAAAAAATAAAAATTACGTTTAGATAGAGATAGAAAGAGAACAACAATATAGGGAATAATATCAAAAGAATAGAACAGAACCCAGGAGGTAACGCTAAATGGATTCTGAATTGGTCTTACCGTATAAATATGGTATGTCCTGGGCATTAAAAGAACGTCGAAACATTATTATTGTTTCCTTTAGCGATGAAATCATTGAAAATAGTAAACCCATATATAATATAAGTGAGATTCTTGCCAATACAGCAAATAATTCCACATTTACAATCCCAAACTTGATTGATTGGGATGGTAAGGATCAAAAACATTTAGTTCATTATATAAATGACCATGTCAATGATAATGTGATGATTATTGGTATTATTCCGGAGATGGAAGATAGATCAAAGATAATAGATTGGTTATTACATAAATTTTGGATTTGTTGTGGTGGTGGCCATGAATCAGTGGAGACGCACTCAAGGTCTGAATCAATTCATATTAGTAATAGTTTAATACAATACATTAAAGATTTAATGATTCATTTAAGGATACATAGATTACTTGTACAAGGTAATGGTGGTGGAATTCATACGGGCACTTTAAAGGATGTAATTTTGTTAGGTAAATGCATCAGTGGAGAACTTCACGATAGAAAGTTTGTGATTCCCGAGGACATTAAACAAGCGTTGATGTGGTATGGTCCCTGGCATATGAAGGTCTTGACCAAAGAGCAATGGGATCAAGATACAAGTCTGCTTTATGGTAGCAGACCACAATGTGTTCAGCAATATTTCGACACCGTGGCGGGCGTTCGAACCGGGTCCGTGGCCAAAGAAAGATTAATTATCGCAGACGTTTTAAAGAAAGTTGTACCACCAATTTGAAAAAATAAAAAACTGAAAAATGAAAATCGAAATTTTAACAGTGTTAAGATCATATATATATAATGTTTGAGAGCTGGGGGATCAACAACAGCAGCGACGGTGAGGGAAAGAAAGATGCAAATTAGATTCATGGTCCCCTGTGCGGTCCAATGTGACCGTTGTGGTGAGATCATTCCTCCACATCGTAAGTTTAATGGTCATAAGGATCTTTTAGATGAAAAATATTTAGATACTGTAAAAATTTATACATTGACGTTTCATTGTCCACAATGTCATGCTTTATTGGTTTTACAAACAGATCCTGCCAATGCAGATTATATTATGAAATCGGGATGTCATAGATTATTTGAAAAATCAAGGGAAGAAGAGAAAAAGAAAGAAAAAGATGATGAGAAGGACATACCCATTGATAAGACTACAGAATTGGAATCAAGATTAGAGAAATTACAAAATCAACAATTACAAATTGATGAATTAACCAATTTACAACAATTACAATCACAGATTCATAAGAAAGAATTAAATCATAATACTAAAAGTGGAAGTGGAAGTGATGAGATTAAAAATGATACAGCCGTATCTTTGGAAAATTCAACATTTGCAAATTTGAAAAAACAATTTGAAACCAAATCAAATAAATTAAATAAAGAAAATAACAACACGTCAAATTTAATTAAATTAAGAACCACCAAAAATAAAGGTAAATCAGCTTCATCATCGTTATCTTCGTCATTGGGTATAGTGATTAAGAATAAGAAAAGGAAAAATAAGGTTAATATTCGTAAGATAACAAAGAAGTAATAATATGCCTAACGTTCAATACCCATACCAATTGAAAACACCAGAACCAACTTTACAATATGAATCATTCAATAATGCTAAATTTGGTTATATGTTATGGCCAGTGGCTGAAGGTTTAACTTGCAAAGGTAGAATCTTATTATTACATGGGTTTGGTGAATATACTAGAATTCAATATAGATTAATGGATCATTTAGCACAAAACGGATATGAATCATTCACCTTTGATCAGCGTGGTGCTGGTGTGACTATAATTGAAGGAATTTCAAACCCAAAGGGTAAAACTAATGAATATCATACTTTTAACGATTTAGATCATTTCATTGAATTAAATTTAAAACAATGTAAAGAATCAAATATTCCATTATTTATGTGGGGGCATTCAATGGGTGGTGGTATTATTTTGAATTATTCATGTCATGGTAAATATAAAAATGATATTAATGGTTATCTTGGTTCTGCTCCATTAATCATATTGCATCCACATACAAAACCAAATAAGATTACTTTATGGTTATCTCCAATCTTAGCTAAATGCTTACCTAATATGGTCATTGATACTGGTTTAGATTTAAATGGGTTAACATCTGATCAGAACTATAGAGATTTTTTGGCCAATGATAAGCCAATGAGTGTACCATTATATGGTTCATTAAAACAAATTTATGATTTTATGGAAAGAGGTAAGTTTTTATATGCAAATGAAAATAATTATATTCAAAAGAATTATGCTGAAAATGTTCCTGTTGTTGTGTTTCATGGTGCTGATGATACAATCAATGATCCTAAGGGTTCTAAGAAATTTATTGATGATTGTCCTTCAAAAGATAAATTATTGAAAACTTATCCTGGAATGAGACATTCACTTTTCTCTCTAGAAACTGATGAACATTTTGAGATTGTTTTCCATGATTTATTAGATTGGTTAAATCAACATGCATGAGGAGCAATTACAATTTTATTCTTTTAATATTACATTTATATATTTATATATTTATATAGCTATCTTTTAACACTAAACCATCTACTAATCCCACCACCACTACTGATCCCACCACCACTACTATTATTATTATTACTAGTGGAATTCTTTACTTCGTCATCTCTACCAATAATACGTGATGTAATACGCGAAAATCTTCTCCTTGATGTGTTGTTATTACTAGCAGTAGTGGCAGATGAACCATTACTTTTAGTTTTAACTAAGGACCCTTTCCTTGAAGGCACAGAAGAACCATTAAAGTTGAGACCTTCCTCGTCTCTCAGGACACACAATTGATTATAATTAAAAATACCTTGATGATTAAACAACCTATTGTTAACTCTATTTATACCATTCATATCAACCACTATTTCAAAGCCGTTGCCAGTACCATTAGTGTCTGTTTTGTTTTCAGTAATTTTCTTTGAATAAATAGAATAACACAATTTCTTAATGTATTCTTCATCAGTGATTATATTGTCACTTGGATATTCAAATCCTTGGAAAATTGTCATTAAATGATTCAATTTGTAATTTAGTAACATTGATTCCTGTTTAATCTCGTCTGCACTACTCTTTAGTAAATCGGGATCACTTGCACCATCGTAATCATTACTGGTATCATTGATTTTTAGTTTCAGTTTAAATTCGTCACCAAAAATCTCTGTGTTATCCTCATTAATATTTTCAAATTCTAGCTCGCCAATCGCAACTTTATCAACTCCGTTCATGTTACCTAAACGATCATCATCACCTATAATTTTGATCAATTCCATTTCATTACATTTGATATCAATTAAAAATGGATTATTGTCACTATAAACCTTACCTTTTCTTTGATTAATGAATTTTATCTTTCTTGAAGTGAAGTCTAACTTTTTTTCAGTAACCTTTCCCACATAATCAATCAATTCATCTCGATGTTGATCGATAAACTTATCGTTCATTGAGGTTAGCCATGACTCTTTCAGTCCAAAAGGGTTTAATACTGAGAAGCTTAATAAGATTTTACTGGTAATGGTTAGATTACGTCTCATTATTTCGGTACAATGGCCATTTACTAATTCAAATAATTGGGGATTCAATATTATAGGGCAGAAAAACCTTAAAAATAATAGACTAGAAATACAGTATAGGGTGACTTCTTGTAGCTTATCTTTATCTAAGCAGTTCATTTCCAAGTGTTGTCTAACCATTTTCAGGACCTGTTTAATCTCGGAAGGTAAGTCGTTGCTCGTTAGCTGGATTGTATCCCAAATCTTGTTTAGCCAGTGTAAAAGATGTTCTTCATTGGATTCGATCTGTTCTTTCGTTTGTTGTCCACCCTTGGAACGAATTCGTTGCGGATCGATTTCAAAAGACACTTTATTAGAATCATTAATCAATTCTTTTATTACTTTACCAACACTTTTCAGTAAATATTCTTCTCCTATTCTATTAAAATATTTCTCAGCTGAAATGGTAAATATTGAATTACCACGAAATATAGAATTATAGCCTTGGTCGTTGTTCTTTGAGATTGTCGTGGAGTTGTCGACCTTCTTCATCTCATAATTTATTAGATTTTGAAACCATTCGAGTTCTTTGTTGTAATATTGGAAGATATTTAACGTTATCTTAGAAATTGGTTCCAGCAACTTCATTTTTTCTTTCAGCTTTTCAGTTACTAGGGTAACTAATTGATTCATGGGACATCTTGTTAACAAGGATTCAAACTTTGAAAAATTACTATCTGATAATACAAGCTGTAGATTGTCCTGGACCTTTAGACATATACTGCCTATTTGAAAGTTAATATTCTTAATGTCACGTATTGGCACCCAACTTTCCTTAGAATATTTACCATTCTCTAAGGCATCCTGATTTAGATTAATTTCACTTAAAATATTGGATTTTTGAACTCCTGAGGGACTTATCACTTTATGAATTAGTCTTAATTTCAAATCATAAATTGGAAGATCTTCATGAACTTCAAATTCCTCCCTCCAAAAAGGTTTGTTTGTGTCGTATATTGTGGATGTGTGGGCAATAATCTGTTCATTCAAAAGTAGTTCGATTTGTAAACCAAATTTGCCAGATGATTCTAGATTGATACTTTCTAAATTAGCTTCTAGAATAGTAAGTTTTGATGAATTTGAAATCCTCAGGTGATTGGAGCTGTTAATACCATTAAGTGATAATTTCCCCTTTATGGCAAACGAATTTAAGGCTAAAAACCACTGATCCATGTCGATCTTTAAAGGAAACCGAAATACTATTTTACGTGATGCTGAATGATGATTATTATTTGGTTCATTTATTTCAAAATGGTTCGCCATTTTAAAGCGGTTTCTAAGAGATTGATTCTCACTTAATAGAATGCAGAATTCATCTGGTAGTAGAGATTTGTCAACACACGTTATTTCAGAACAAAGCAAGGATGTTGTATCAATGGAATATATTATACTACCATCTATTTGTGATAGTAACTCTACTTTCCCTTTGGAGTCCATTACCCCCATAGCTGGAAACCATCCGCATTCTTCGTCCTTTTGATTATTAATAAACTTCATTAAATCGAGACTAATATCATTAATTTCATCATTTAGAGAAGTGTGGCTGTTATCTGTTGCATAAATATGTTTATTGTTTGGAATTGGGCCATATACATTCAGTTGACACACAATAGTATTGGTAGATTTGTTCTTTTTTGCTCTTCTTTTGTTATGGTATTTAAATAACGATAGTTTATTAAATATACCCTCAGTTTTCATTGAGCTCCACCATGTAAGAACAGTCAGTAGTTCTTTGAATTTGGAAGTAGACGAAACCTTTAAATAATAGTTATTCGATTCAGGAACAGAAGTTTCAACGTGGATAATTGGTACAATGTTTCGAGATTTTAATAGTTTGATGGTAGAGCCTTGAAGGTTTTTGATAATTGCATGTCTGGAGGTATCAATTGTCATATTTAAGGGTGATAACGATTTATCCATCGACAATAGGTCCATAGAAGACAACGAATTAATTCTGGCCTTATCTTTTTTGTTAACTGAGTGGATTAACGAGCCCCTATCAGTAATCTGAAGGAAATGTGTCTTCCATTCACCTGTAAACAGTTTACTACACCATCGTACTTGCCCTGAAAATATTCCTTTGTTCTTCGTTATACAAGTGACATAATCTTCTACCGTGAATTGTTGCTGTAGGATATTAATCTCTTCGCTAACCCGCTCTACCATATTTGTAATCTAGGCGATATGTGTATCAATGTTTTCTTAGTGTATTATGATAACCTATAGTTTTACTGCTTTGGAATTGCGTCAGTAATTATATCTTTGTAAGTGAGCTTATCAGGGGATTAACGTTAATGATCGAAAGTTCCTTCTGTTAATAAGGCCTTATCCGTATGGCTTCTTTTTATTTTTATTTGTTTTCCGTTTTTGGTGTGATTTTTTTGAGATTCTTCAAAAAAAAAACTATAAAGAAGCTAGCTTGCAGGAAACATACTTAATAAAATAGAATGCTGAAACAAAGAATAACAGGCAAAGTAGTATGCTTACGAAATTTTGCTATTATACTGTAAGAGAATTATTTCTAGAGCAGATGTTTCAAAAAGAGAAAAAACCATTTCTAAATAGATTTATAGTTACATAAAAGATATAAGTGATACGTTTTCTTTAAGTTATTTAACCAAAAATGAGCTATGAGTGTTGATAGAAAGTAATTCGTAATTAACTGCCAGTTACTGTATAGTTACTTGCTAAAACAGGAAAGTATCACTTGAATAATAAGTTTAGTTGGGTATGGTAATCCAGTGAAAGGTGAATTCACAACCAATTCGTTGCTGCAAAGAAAATATTCAAATAGTGATTGGTGAAATGAGTGATATCATAAAACTTATATGAAAAATGGTTTAAAGCAGTTTATTGCTTCCGAAGTGAAAAGAAGTTCTATATATTCAATGACTCTTGCTTTCTAGGGTGTTTTTGAACCTTCTAAAAAAACAAGTTCACTTTATTTATAAAGAGATCCAATTAACTTTGTCCATTTAACACTGTCAGCTGTGTTACCATTTTATTTCAATTGTGAATGTATAAACTACATTACACAACCTGTAAGCTTATTGTTATGAGATCAAAGACCTTTTTTGCTCTCAGTCTTCTCAACTAAAGTAGAAGGTTTTCAAGTATATGTATGATAGCAGTAAAATGCTAAAAATCAAATATTATTATTTAGATAAAGAACACAGATATTATTTTTGTTTGTCACTTTCTCTTAAAGGAGTCTTTCCAATGCTTTAATAGTGTTATAACTCCAGTCTTTGTGTTCTTCTTCAGTATGTATGTTACGTTTTAGTAGCAAAAATATTAAAAAAACCTTCAAAAAACTCCTTCGTTCAGTATATATTTGAAATTATATATAAGTATATAATATTTTACGTATTTAAATTTTTTAATATTTCATTGGAATTTTTAAATAATTTATTTTTTTTTTAATTAAAAAAACGTTTTATATTTTTTTTAATTCTCACATGACTTTCAGGTGAATATCACACGTACTTCACGTGCTTTTAAAATTGGAACAGTGTTTTATTGTTTTAATTCTGGAGTTATTTGTATAAAGGTAAAATGACTTAAAACCTTGACATTAGTAGATATACAAGAGCTAACACACTAAAACATAGAGTATTTTTACCTGACACAATATTAGAAATAAGTTAGCGTATAAAAAATGAAAAGTGGTACGAGAAGATTCCTTTTAACGAAGCTATTGGATCTTAGTAGTTCCTGTAGAAGTTTAACTACCAATATAAGATTACAAACACTAAATATAGTCTAGAGGAAAAAACATTAGTACCATGAGAAAAATAAGTAGAAACTAACATTATTGTGTTAATTAAAGGTAGCTTGTGACATACCATGATGTTGGTTTGATCCAAGATGACGTTTTCGTCGGAGTAAAATCCTAAACTTTTACAGATATTTGAATAACGGTGGTTTAGAAAACTGATATGTTGATATTTACTTAATACTTGATCAGAAATAAACTGACTGCACCTTTCCTAGTGTAATGAATAAAAATGCTGACCAACGCTATTGATGGATCAATTAGAAACCAAAATTCCAGGAGAAATGCTACAAAGAGATAATTGAGTGGCCGTAAATAATTTTAGGTAAAAAACGCCTAATGAATAAATAATATTGATTGTACTATATAGAGCATTAATTTTTCCTGCGTGAATGCTACCAATAGCTTTTCTTTTAGCTTGCTCTCATTCATCTCTAGTTTCTCACAGAGATTAAATAATTTATTTTAAAATATGAAAAGTACTATTTCAGATAGTAAACAAACGCGTAAACGCTAAAGGTTGACAACGTTTTAGAGGTACCCAATCGTAAGTTAACAGAGTAATAGGATGGAAAACGAATTACTGAGAGATTACTTTGCAAGTTTGCTTTCTACTAATATCCTTTCCTGTGATGAATTTTTAAAGACACTGAGAGATTCGAATTTGGAGGCCACAACAGAACAAATGAAAGATTGGTATTCGATTCTGCAATCCCAAGATGAACTCATTTTAAATCAAACTACCGAAGATATGGGAAGTATACTTACCATGTTTAAAGAAGTCAACATATCTGAATTTTTAGAGAGAGAAATGAAACAGTACTTCACACTGGAAACGTTTATCAATAACCTTTATGATATGGGATTATTATTAGATCAAAAATTGGCATATGTAAACTCAGAAATTGAGAATTATTCTCAAACACTACAAAACTTTTATTATGAATTAAAATCATTAGGATATACTTTAGAAGACGATGACAATAGTGCCGTCATAAATGGCATGGTAGAAAAACTTAATAAATTAAAAAGCAATATTAAAGAGTTTGATGAGTAGTGTAAATGATATTACTATCCATTTTATATGAAAGGTTTGGTTATATATAGGTTGTTTCAACAGCAAATGTTGTTGCAAAGTATAGGTATATTATCAAATTCATTACCAAGCCATTCAAATACTTCATATTGGGAATTAAGAATTTTATTATTATGCATGCTATATCCATCCCCACTATCCGGTAAGAGAGCACCAGTCATTTGCATGGGTCTTACGAAAATACACCTTTTAATTCGTGAGTGAACCAACGCCATGGAACACATAGAACATGGTTCGTGTGTTGTGTATATATCATAATTCAAACATAAGTAAGAAGTCATATTCATTTTATCATTAGTTAACATTTCTCTTTGTAATTTAGCAATTGACTTAATTCCACAGATAATACTATGGTCTAAACTACATCCGTCCTTGATATTTCGTTCATCAACAGCAATAGTGATCAGATCTTTATTGAGAGGATCAACAAAAGCAGATACAATTGGATATTTGTTACCTTTAGTCAATTCCTTTTCGCTAATATTAGATATTGTTGTTAGTATCTTCTTAATGAATTCCATATCAAACACATAGTCATTTAAGATCTGATCGTTTGGATTACCATTCCACGTTAAAGGCCAATAATCTTTGGACCATTGATTGACCAGTTCCTTGGTAGATGGTCCAATAAGTGGAATTTGGGTTTCATTGCTTAATAATTCATATTTAATATTGGTGGCGTTTAATAAATCTATTACATCTGCTTCTTTTCCGATATATGTTGTAGAAATTATAACAACTTTTAATCTCTTCAAATCTTCTGTCTTTTTTATCCTTTTAATATGTTGTAATGATATTGGATCTTTGTCTTGAGTGGATCGAATAAAATCAATAACTTTTTTTGAGTCCCTGGGATCGATCTCGATGGTCCATACGGTGGTAAGATCTGGGACGTTATTATTCAATGAATGTTTTACTTGCAATAGTTTGTCCTCAATTATACATTTTTTGTAATCAATATGTAGTGGATTGCATTCCTTCTTAACCATGATTTTAAGATCAGCGATTTGTCACAGAACTAGATATAAGGGTCGTGAATAGTGTTTTACACCTGCTAATACTTTTATATATGGTCTAACAAGCATCTCATTCACATCAAATCTCAAAAAACTTTTTCTCTGATGAAATTTTCTATTTCTTTAATAGAGTAGTGTAGAATACCTTTAAGGCAAGCAAGTAAAAAAGGTAGAACGTAGGAGGAAATTCGATATGAGGAGAAGTAGTCCCTGTGTGTTTACTGCATAATTTTGAAATAATTAGAAAAACAAGTTTCAAACAGTATTCTAATAATAGGAGATTAAGCCACTTTATTACATAGCGAAAAATTGAACAGAACAAGAAAATCATTTTGTGAGAATTGGTTTTGAATTATCTAAATAAACTAATAAAAATCTAGTTAAAATAATTAAAAATAATTTATTATGTAGTCAGTAAAGATGTAGAAGTTTTTTTTAAGAATAATCTTAAAATTATTAAACCTTTTCTTTAGTTATTCATTTCTCAAATGAATATATTTAAAACAAAATCATTAATAACAATAAAAAGTGAAACTTTAAAGAAATTTCATACAAATAAATAAATTAAAAAAAAGAATAACCTTCAGTTATATTGCATATATCCCAAAATGTATTACTACCATTATTAGATAAAACTAGCAAAGTAATTTCTATAATCTTTACACCATACTTGTTAGAGGTTGAAGAGGAATGAAATTAAATCAAAAAGTTACTTATAATAACAATTATGAGATAGAAAATTTCGAATGCTTTAACAAGTATAAACATTACACAAAATACAAAATCAAATCATATTAATCATCTCTCAAAAGCTAGGACCAAAATTGTTTCTTAAGTTTGCAGCATCTTTTTCTTGTCTTTGTTTTTCGATAGCGTCAACACCCCCAGATTTCTTCAATGAAGAACTTTCTACAAAATTTCCCAGTTCATCTTTGAATTCGTCATGTTCCTTGTAAACCTTTTCTTTCTCCCAGAGTTTCTCAGCTCTTTTAATGGCATCGCTTCTACCTTCATGATCAGGATTTAAAGATTGAACAGCGACTAACATTTGTTCCCTCACTTGATCAAAAGTACCAGGTTTTAGAAGTGGCATAATAGGTGCTGCAATTTTTGAATTCGAAGGATTCTTCTCCTTTTCTTCACAACACATTTTAACCAAATCAAATGTTTGTGAGGTACGGTGTAAATCTTCCTGTAAATCAACAAGCAAGTCTTCTTGAAGAGTCAAAAATTGTTGCTCATCACAGACCTTATCCAATTGTTCTTCCCAAGTTTTTTTCCAATGTGGCTTTTCTGTATCGATGTATTTTTGCATCTTTTTAAGATCAGATTCTGCTTCATTAATTTCCTTAAATAACGATTCCAGTCTTTTACTTGATGGTGTAACACCACGATTAGCAACATCCTTTCTCATTATCTCAATGAGATCTTGTAAGTCATCTACTCTACTTAATAGGGTATCTGAAATATTACCTAATTCTTCTTGAGATTTCTGGACATACGAATTGGTTATTAGAGAAGAAGCAGCTGTATCAAAGGAGCTGGATTTAAACTCTTCTACTTTTGCAAGAATACTGCTAACTTTATCATCGGTTTCCTTCTTACTGGTAGAGTAAATTTGTCTTAATATTGACAAATTGTGCTTTATTTGTTCGATGTTTAGGTCGCTATCTTTGGAATAGCTCTCAGAAACTTCCTTAGTTTGCACGCTAGCTAAAGGTGTAACTGTACCTTGTTTCTTATTTATATCCTCAAGAACTTGAATTTGGGAGTTCTTTATTTCAGTTTTAATTTGCTTCATAAAATTGCTGAAATATTTTTCCAGTTCTGAATTTTCCTTTTGTGGTCGAAGTGTCACAACACATCCATCTTTTAAATCTGTCATATTTTGTTCCTCTAGCTCATAGAATTCAGAATATTGGGGATCCTTGATATACACTTCTGGAAAACTTTCACTTCCTAGAGAATAAGCAAATCTCTCCACAAATAATAATTTTAAACTAGTTAGAGTTGTTCGTCTTGGGACTCTACACTTCTTTGTTTTACCATCCACCCTTAAAAATAATGTATATTCTGAGCCATTTGAGGCGTGAATTTCAGTTGTACTTTCTCCCACTCGTTTATCTAACGACTTTTCTTCAGAAGTTGAATTATGTTTTTCATGCTCATCAGGATGGTTTGAGGAAGATGCATTTACAGAAGGAATATTTGCTGCTGCAATTGCATCAGTGGTAGATTGACTGGTCAATTTAGCCATATGGTAAGCTGAATATCTTTTTGAGGCACGTCTTTGAATGGTAGTTCCTTTTTTCAATTGGGAAAGTGCATCACTATCTTCAACATGTTTTTCACTATTCTTTGGGACTATCAAACTATCTTTTACATGCGTTGGTTGCTGATGTGTACCATCCTCTGCGTCATGTTTATCCTTTTCCGTTTCCTTCTCTTCATCACTGTTTTGAGAATCTGGTACAGTTGGTGTGGCCCCAATAGAGGGAGATCTAACCTTGTCTCTGCCTGTGGCTGAGGGAGAAAATGAGATTCCACTGGTCACTGATGAATTTCTTAGATGATTTTGACTTAGTCTTGCGAGTTGTTGATCTTTTTTCATAGTCTTAAGTAGTGCCTGTTTCGTTTTCAATTTATCAAGTAATGTAACAATGATTTCTCTTATTTGAGGTAAATATTTGTTTAAAGTTTCATCGCATGGTCTTTCTCGTAATGCTAGCTCTAAAACATGACGTAATTTCATAGGTACATCGCCAAGATCACTTATGTCAATTCCATGTTGGGTAAAGTATTTGGAGACTAGCTTATAGTCGTTACCTAATTGTACATATGCATCCGAAACTCCTTTGCCACCTACGGTTCCTTTAGACCACTGCGTCAATACTTGTAGTAAGTGTTTGGTAGCCATAAGAAGCTTAGTGACAGTAGTTTCAATACTCGATGCCCTAGAAGAAGTGGATGACATTCTTGAAACGTTTGTGGCGTGATCACTTTGGTTCACCATGCTTAATTGATTGATTGTTAGAAGATTCCAATTATTTTATTTTATTAATATCCACTATAAAACCACAAGAATATGCCAGTTGTACTTTGTCTTGTTTTAAAAGTGGTTTTTAATCTGCTTAAATACACTTAACTTTGTTCCTCTTTCATTAAAAGAATGTTTATTTTTTTGATATTGCTTGAATTTCGTTACTGCAAAAAAGTTCAAAAAATATAATGATGTAGGTTAAAAATATCACTGAAATATACACAATAACCACAGAGTTTATCACATAGAGGCTGATCAAATTCAATCTTAACTATACTTAAATACCAAGCAATCATCTATCTAGTGTCTGTTAGAACTGATTAAATCACAACTTTATAGTCACGTTAACCAGTAGTGCCTAAGCTGCGCCTGAATATAAAGAAAATAAGACAAAATAATATGAGTAGTGATGCCAGTGATGATATTATTCCAGATTCACAAGAGAGTGCCAATGAAGACAATGAACCCATTCTGACAATTCCAAGTGTAATAAATACACCTTCTGTAGCACCTTCAAATGGCGTTATTCTAGATAACAATAATGAGATACATAGTAATGATAACTTAGAAAACACGACTTATGTACAATCCAACGCCACTAAATCTCTAGATGCGAGCACAATTAATATATCAGGAAGATCAGCCATTACCCCTGACAAACATTTGAGTGAAAATCTTTATGCCCCTCAGCGATCTTTGAGAAAAAGAACCGCCATACAAAGAATGCCATATAGTTTAGAAAGGATCAAACACAGACAGCTACTGGAGGGTTATGATGTATCTTCTTTTGATACTGTTTCTAATCAAGTTGATATATCAGCTCTGGAAAAACGAAATGAAAATGTGATCAATACAAGCTTGATGAGAGATATCAATCAAGTACGTGACAATATGGTTAATCATGAGGATGAATTATTCGAATACAATATGGGTATAGTATCGGATGACAGCGATTTGTCATTTGAGGAAGACGACTATGATATCAGTATTAGAGATCAAAATACTCAAAGCAACAGTGATGTTTCATTATTAACCTCTTCCATTGTTCCCGCAATTAATGACGCTAAATATAATGAAGAAGATGACATTTTATTTAGAGGAAAAAGACTGAAAGTTAAAACAGGATACCGTGGTATTTTACCTAAAATGGTCTGGGAAAAGCAACTTTCTTCTGTTGGAACTAAATCTAAAACTTTAAAAAGAAAATCAAGACACCATGGCGGGAAGGGTGTTGCTGTAAAAAAGAAAACTAAAACGACCACTGGTCAAGATAACTCTTTACTAAATGAACTTATCAGTGACGGTTATGCCAGCGAGGATAGCGATGATTTTGAAATATATCACCAGGTTCAGAACCTTGAAGCACAAGAAACCCCTGCTTTAGTTGAACTTGACATGTACTATCACAACAAATATGACAACAACTATCTCTCAGATACTTCCTTGACTGATGAATTTGATGGCAATATTTTAACTAAGAGCCCCAATCTAGAATTTACTAGAGAAACTTTCTTTACTGATATGGACCATGGACAAGTACCTTTAATCCATGATGGAAATTTAAATAATGATGTTCTGGAAGATAACAGGAGTGCTTTCAACCCGTTATTGAGTTCTAGAAAGGACCAAAGTCCACCCAGGGCAAAACAATTGAAGGAAAACTCCGGTATTGTAACTAGAAAACCATTAAGCAAAAGAAAGAACATAATTAGGCGGGTCTCAATAAAAAAATACAGACATCCACGTATACGTACATCTCATGAGAAATCCACACCAATAAATCTACAACCCATGTATCCTGGAAACCATTTGAGTGTTCAAAATAATGAAGGGGCTGAAGAAGAGGAAGAGAGGGGAGACAAGAAAGAAAAAAAAGTAAGAAAGACGAATCATTACGGTTCTAATAGAAACACAACAACTTATAACACTGTGGTTGAAGCTCTAAGTGGAAAATTTGGATCAACTTCACATAAAAATAGTGGAATCACTAAAGATCATGAGATATCCAATGATATTATTATTATTCCTGAACTACCATCTTTAGAAATTCTAGATGTATTTTTCAAAAAGACTAACCTGACACCTCCAAAAACAGTTTCAATTTCCCTGAACAATGTAACATATGTCCTCTCAAGATTTAATACGAATGAAATCGAAGGTAAACTACAAAAGATATTTAGCTGCATCATCTCTCAGGGATCTACAGAAGACGAATTATTTGATATTTTTAAGAAACTTACAAATTTCTTGTGGCAGTTGAATATCCCCTCTCTTCATCCCACTATTGAAGACTTCCACTCTAAATTCAGAGGAAAATTGAACTCTCTTAGACAAAACGCTAAATCAATCCATTTTTACATTCTCGCTGTTTGCCAGTTAATGCTTTTGGAAGTTTCCAAGTATGCCAATTTGGCTTTGGTATATAAAGAAAAGATAGAAAGGGCAATACTTAATCACACAGCGTCATTTTTCTCTATTCTATCTTTATGTTACGATAAACTGATAATAGCAAATACAGAAATTTTAAATCAAAGTTACGATATTATGGCCACAATTGTTGATGAGTTAAAGAAAAAAGATGCACTTTGGACTATATTTAATGAAAAGAAATTTATCCCAGATGTTGTCAGGTTGCTTTGTAATATCTTCCCAACTAAGAAACCTCAATGGAATGTTATCAAAATCGAAGCTACTTTTTCAGGTGTTCGAAAAACACTTTCTTTAGTCCGCTATTGTTATCATATACTAAACTGGGAAGTACAAAATTCACTTATTTTAAAAATTCATGAAGTATTTAAAGTTAAACGTTTCTTTGATTTCGAAGATGAGAAATTATTGTCTCAGAAGAACAAAGTGCGAATTAACCCAGAGGCAATGTATTCTTGCAAAACTACATTTAATGGGTATTTGTTATTACTTAGCCATATGGAAGTGTCCAATTCACTCTTGGAAAGATTAACTCCCATCAGTAAATTAATCATACAAGATACCTCGTCTGCCTTGGTTAACCGTTTTAATCTACTGGTTTTGCTCGCTCACAAATCAAAACTAAACTATGAGAATCGATTTCAGCTCATAGTCACTCAGTTGATTGACCTAAAGTTTATCGCTACTTTGTCACCGCAGGACAATAATCAAGTATGTCAAGCTGTTTTGAATACCACTATATTTTTCATGCTGAATAACAGCAAGAAGCACATACCGTTGAACTGCAAGGTAGTTTCAATGACATTCATACATCTTCTTTCCAAATCTCCAATAAGAAAACAATTGTGGAAGATGTTTTTAATGAAGGCTCGTCAGATCATTTCTAAACACAAGACGATTTGGCCAAAATTTAATAAGGCCCTCTATAAATGTTTTGCTGTGTTTAGTGAAGAGACAGATGATAAGGAAATGTTTTTGCTCTTCTTAAAAATATATATAGATAATCTTAAAGAGACAAGTTCCAAATGGCTGCAGGCAAACTTGTTCCCATTGTTAAAACACAAGGCAGAAATATCTATCGATTATGTCAATTATTACTGTGAAGTAGGAGACTATCTGATTAAGAGTGGAGAACTAAACTGGTGGCAATTTATAACTTTTAATGGGCTTGAACATAATGAAAATATTAGATTTTATTTTATTTCAAAGGTTATAGAATTGTGTGATGTTGCTTCTTTTAAAAATATTGAGAAGGATTTCTACAGGCTAATAGTAAACAATATTGAAACATCCTATGACAATGACCATTTTTGGAACCTGTGCAAAGTATTATTGTTCAAAGCTGATAATACTTCTTCTACTTTTGATATAACTACGAAAAAAAATATGTTAAGTTATTTCCCGTTTTGGAAAAAAGTGTTCAAGGTTTTAGGCGATCTGAATTTTAAGGGATTAGTTAGAGCTTTGATGGAGAAGGTAGCTAACCTATATGCTACGGAAAAGATCGAAAGGACTTGCACAGAAAGAATAATCACATATCTGGATGGTAAATATTTTCAAGATCTACAAGATATAAAGACTTTTAACCATTTAAGAGCGGTATTTAATATTTCAAACAAAGATATGGAAAACAACGAATTTAAAAAATCACTTAGTGAATTACCAAACATTACAGAACAAGTGTTGCATATCGAGCAAGCTGTCTTACTGGCTGATTATGACGATGTGATTGAAGAAAAAGTTCTATCATTGTTTTCATCCACCGGAAGTTTTCATCTTAATCCGTATAGGATCATAATTACTGCAATAATGGCAAATGGCCGCAAAGAGACTAGATCTCTGGATGTGTTTATAAAAAGAATGAAGATGGCAAATTTTCTTCTTTCTACTATGTTAAAGGCAAACCTTGAAAAGTTTTATCAGTTAAAAAAGAACGAATACTTAGAGTCCATTCAGTTAGTTCGTTTCATTTGCTTATTCCACCGCTTTGACAATGTTGCAAGTATGCAATCGAAGATATATTCCAGATTTATGACCACTAGTGCC
The DNA here is from genome assembly GCA_003708525.3 of Monosporozyma unispora. Lineage (NCBI taxonomy): Eukaryota > Fungi > Ascomycota > Saccharomycetes > Saccharomycetales > Saccharomycetaceae > Monosporozyma > Monosporozyma unispora. The sequence continues at coordinate 140,546 of PPON03000022.1, read as the reverse complement.
ACATTCATATTGCAAATGTCCAGTATAAGTATGGGTTTTGATGAATCCTATATCATTGGTACATACATGGAGAACAATTGGTTTCCTTCCGATTTGAAAAATCACACTGCCAGGGTAGATCCGCCTCCTAAGGAACTTATTGACAAAATTGAGAAGATGTTAGAAGAGGATAGCTCTTCTGTAGCTGACGATTCTTATAGCAACTCTCCTAAAGAAAACAACAAATTTGCAGATTTTATAGCACTGCTTAAAGATAATCTTTAAATTTGTTTCAAAATGATTGTGAAATAATAAAGCTAAAGAGTAGCAGCCTAGTTCAGAGATTTTGAACAACTGAAATCGTTTATATGGAGAATTTTCTGACTAAAACAGTAGAGCTATAATGTTTACTTTATTTCTTACAAAGTATGAAGTGTTATTACTTCAACGGCCTTAATTCTAAAAAAATAATACTATATGTAACTCAAGTAATATTTCAAAATTATAGATTCGACATTGTTATTTATCGAATTAGAGTGAGCCTCAATCAGCTTATCTCTGCTAGTATGATTTCGAACTATAGTGAAAAATAAGTACTAGCTAAGTATGATCTGATACTAGACTATTAATTAAATTTTTGATTGTTACTTCTTTATAGGGTTATAAATGCTATAATATAAATAAATTTGAATATACATTGTCCACCAAGTTATTATGTTTTTGTCACATTAGTTTTTCAATCCTTTTTGGTTATTGGATGTTGTTTAGAATACTCCCCACGAATATTTCTCACCCCTTCAACAATACATTTGGTATCCATAATGGTTCTTTCAATCCAATAATCATCAATCTCTAATTTGTTTTTGACATGTTTCTCTCTTTAGACGTTGAGAATATAGTTAACTAGGCTTCTGATAGTTACAAATTTTGTTATAGCATCGGCTTCACTGACACTGATAAGCATGTAATCTTTAAAACTTTGCTCGGATAAACTCTGTCCTGCAATATACCATGAAACTATAGAATTTGGTGTTATCACAACTTGGTCCCGTCTGTTGGAACTTTAATGGCTCAATACCAAAATCAATACCCACCGAGACGACTTCCAGATGACAGAGACCTCCAGATTCAACGAATATAATGAGCGCTGGCCTATAAAATGCATGTCCACACCCACAATGATTCGTGTCGGTCTTTGTAAAACCAACCAATATATTCTTATCTTTTATATTGGGTAAAACATTAGGTAATGGAACAAATTGGGTTTCACCCCTTAACATAATGTCTTCGATGTCTTCTGGAATATTCAAAGTTTTACCAGAAAAGACAAATTTACACCAGCCAGTGTTTAAGGAGCAACACAATATACGCAGTGGGTCAGTATGAACACAATAAATATAACCTCTTGAAAGTGCACTATTAAAATCTTTTGAATGAGGCAAACGGAAAGGTGACCAATTTTTTTCATCCATCTTAACTTTCCTTCACCTTGTAAAGTAAACTTTAAGAAAGAAGGGTGGACCTGTGACGGAAAATAGAATACAATCTTCTATTACGGCCATCATTTAAATTAAAGATGATAGCTGGCTCCTGATATTTCCCTTCCCCTCTCAAAATTACATGAGGATCTTCTGGAGCAGCATATAAGTCTCTTAACGGGTAATCAAAATCCAATATTTGGGTATATATCATGAAGTAGTTACTTAGTACCTTTTCTTTAGCTTTTTCTTTCATTGTTTTTTCAGCACCTTGTAAAATAAGTGAAATAGATTATTACCAACTATTGTGAAGAGGCAAAGACTGCTTTTAATAACCTTCTATTGACTCGAAATAGTGAGCTCCATTTAATTCTTGGCATTGCAATGATTCTTTCATTGTCATAAAGCTCTCCTTTTCCATTGTTATTGTAGCTATTGTGATCATGATTTTTTGGCCGAGAAAACTTTTTTGTCGAAAGTAAAAGAAAAAGAAATGATAAAGGCAGCAGCTAACTGAGTGTGGCTTGAAATAAAAAATTGGGATTATAACTGGTGCCATGTTATTATGTGCTTATCCCTTTTCCTTGTTCACATTTTTAAAAGAATAAACAAAATTCTCGAAAAGAACATAACTGAGAGTTGCAGACTGTTGCACCTTAGAAAATCTTTGAGAACTAAACTTTTCTAAATTTTGACCAATATTTTTCTTAGCGAATGGTTTATTTAGAAATATTGACTTTCTAATTGCAACTTATAATGATATTTATGTAGTTTAATAGTAAAAGGGAAGTTCAACAGGCTCTACAAAGACGAGATTAGCACTTTTAAGAGAGCTAATTAAAAGGTATTACATACATATATATTGGTATGAATGAGATACAGTTAATGTTTCCCATGCAAAGTTGCCAGATTACTCCTTATCCTTGACTGGATGTTTCAAACCGTATCTTCTACAGACTTCGAAATCGTAGTCAGTCACACAAACTCTTGTAGCGCCAACAATTGCATTAGCCTCTTCATCAAGTGTAAATGTATCCTTAATGTCCTTATCCTTGTAAATATTCAAAATATAATCCAAAACCCCCTTGATAATAACAGTTTTAGACAATGAATCAGCTTCACTCACAGATACGGTCATATAGTCTTCATATGAATGTTTTGTCGTGTCTTGTGAAGCGACATACCAGGAAACAATAGAGTTTGGAGTCAAAACATTAGCACCGTCGCAACTAGTACCAGTTAACTTGAAATTTAAAGGCGAAATAGTGAAATCTAGACCCGATGCCATTAATTCTATGTGGTAAACTCCATTAACTTCGATTAATACAGTTAATATCGGTCTATAAAATTTGGGACCACATCCACAGTCGTCTGTATGTGATTTTGTGAAACCCACCCATATATTCTTACCCTTGACATTTGGTATAACTTCAGGTAATGGGATAAATTGGGTACCTCCTCTTAAATTGGAATCCTTTTTATCCTTCGAAAGAGTTTTGGTTTCACCTTTGAACACAGTGTAACATATCCCATCATCTAATGAGCAGCGAACAATATGTAATGGACTTATATTTCTCATAAAGTTAATAGATCCAAAAGATAATTCACTATGATTTACAGGATCTTCAGGATAGAAAAATGGACCCCAATTCTTTTGCATTGAACCTAAATCTTCACCGTCTTCCATAGTAAACTTTACCATACTTTGGCCTTTCTTATGTGGAAAAAAGGAATATATCCTTCTACCTGAACCTTCTTCCATGTTGAAAACAATAACAGGTTCTTCGACCCCATATTTATCCTTTTTCAAAATAACGTGAGGATCTTCAGCACCACTAAACATTCCTGGTAATTTAGCTTCCAAATTGATAATACGAGGATATGTAAAGAAAAAATTATCCAATATAGTCTCCTTTTTCTTCATTAGTTTCAATTTTTTTGTATTTAACTGGATTTCACATTCTTCTATTTCGAGATCATCCTTGATACTAGGTAATGACTTACAATCGACAAGTCCCAAGTCTTTATCTAAATCTCTTAATTGGCTTTCAATATTAGGTGGTGCTCTAACATCACTATATGGAATCCTTTTACCCTTAATCTCATTCCAATCTTTATCGTAAGCGGTGGCCTTAATTAATGAAACTTCTGGCCAATTTCTGGGCCCCTTAGTATAAATAACACGGCTATAGGTTACATAACACTGATGAGCTTCAAGCCAAACAGACACATGTCCAAATTCAAACCAACGTTTCTGGATAATTTCCATTTCAGTTTTATCTTTTTCCCAACCATCATCTTTAACCTTGTCAGAGTATTCATTTTTCCAGCTTAAAATCTCTTTTCTTGATAAAGTAAGATCAGATGTAAATTTTTTATCCATTACATGAAATGACAAATCATGTTCATATTTCAAATCCTTACATGTGACAAGATTTTCATAGGTGTCAGTGACTCTAAACTTATTAACATCAATAGCTTCACTGGCATCTTTATTATGTTTCTTCTTTTTATTTTGATGATTTCTATGTTTATTGAGATCAAGATTAGATACAAAACCTAATACTCTCTCTTTAATGAACTTCTTGGAATGGAGAAATTCATCCATATAGGGAACACACTGTGACTTTATTTGTTTTGAAACATCTACAGTTAATAAATCCACCTTATTATCAACTTCAAGTTTTGGTCTTGAGAATCCAATAGGAGTTTGCGTAGATATACTGGATATTATAGTAACGATGGTAATCACAATGATAATATAAATTATCCTTAATCTTGACACATGCCTAGTTCTGGTTTTTACCAATTGTAATACTCTGCGACCAGACTTCAACATGCCGATTTTGTACAGTCAATCTATATCTTAATTTGAGACAGAAATTTGGATCTATAGTGGCTAGCAAAAATAGATAAAATAATAAAGTCCACTACTTAGCCAGTATTAAATAATAATTAATTTGATGATGTTTTTGCTCTGGCGAGTAAACGAGGGACTATCTTCTGTCTTTGTCTCTGATATTGTTTCGGGGAAAGTCTTAACAATATCAAAGGAAGAATTTATCACCAGTTTCCTTTTCATTTTTTCATAAAAAATTTTTGTGAGTCCCTACAGAATTAGAAACAAAGGAGGCTAAAATGGGGAAAGTTTAAATTCTAAAAGGGAGAAACGAAACAACAAAATTAAACAAAAAATTTCCAGTAAGACCGAATTCGTTTTTGTTGATCAGCTAATTGTGAGCTGAAGTAAATAGAACTAGTTAGGTCAAATGTGTATACCAATGACTAGTTAGAACTTTCTTGACCATGTAACATATTACACTATGTGATCTCGGAATGGTGAAATAAAGGGGATGTAGAAGTAAGTGTATGCTCCTAATTAATCTTGAAAAAGAATAGACAAGATTAAAAAACTATACGAAATTACATATTCACACAAGAGTAAGTGATCTTTCAAAAAATTTAAACAGAAAAGACATTATTGGGTGTAATGGGCCACTGATAATGTTTCAAACTTTTAGTTGGTTACATTATATTGCGTAGGCTAGGTTTTTAAGTATCTAGATCTTGCATAATTTTCTCATAAAAAAAAGAAAAAAAACAAGCTCCATGAAACAGTGCAGTCCAGTGTGGGTGGTCAGTTAAAGAATGATAAATTACTGAATATTCGTACTTAAATTTTATTAAGTTCCATTTTTTCTATCTTATGGTACAGGAGGAATTTCAAACGGAAAGTCCATCCTAATTCAACTATGTTATAAGCACAAAATACTTATCAAGGACAGGGCACACTTAGTTACAAGACAGATTGTAAATTCGACAGTAACTGGATATTTTTTATTTAAGTTTAGAGATGGAGTTCTCTTTAAATAAGAATAATTTAGAAGTCAAAGCATGAGGCTTCATTAAAACTGAGAAAACTCTAAAGATACAAAAAAAAAGTTTCTTAATCAGAAATATCCCATGGTGAAGTCTTTAAAGGTAGGTAAGCTCAAACATACCGAAACAAGGGACAATAGTTTTGTGTAATTTATTTTTAAAAAGATCACAATAATGTATATTTATAGGTTTTTAGAGTGAAATAAATATGTTAAGAAATTAAATACGCTAATTAATTATGGTATATAAATATGTCTAGTTTTCAGGATGAGTCTCACCATATTTTTTACAAACATCAAAAGTGTAATCTTTGACACAACGTCTTGTTGAATCAATAACAGCATCAGTTTCATCATTTACCTGGAAAGCTTCATTAATATGTTTAGTTTTGTAAATGTTTAAAATATAATCTAAAACACCTTTAACAACAACACGTTTTGTGACAGCATCAGCTTCACTCACTGTGATGGTAAGATAATCTTCAAAAGAGTGTTTTGACCTATCTTGGGAAGCCACGTACCACGACACGATGGAGTTTGGTGTTAGAACATTAGCACCATTACAACTTGTACCAGACATACCAAAATTTAATGGTTCAATACCAAAATCAATACCTGGTGCAACTAATTCAAGATGATAAATTCCTTTTTCTTCAATCATCACAACAAGAGTAGGTCTATAAAATTTGGGACCACATCCACAATTTTTAGTGTGTGTCTTACCAAAAGAAACCCAAATGTTTTTACCCTTGACCCCAGGAAGTCCACGTGGTAATGGAACAAATTGCGTACCACCTCTTAAACCATCAAAATTATTATTGTCTGATAAGCCTAATGTTTCTTTACTAAATTCTTCTGTGCAAGAACCATCATCTAAAGAACAACGTAAAATTCTTATTGGACTTAAACTATACACAAAATGGATATAACCTCTGGATAATTCACTGTAATTATAATCAGCGTTGGGGTGTAAAAATGGAGACCAATTCTTTTCTGTACTTTTTAATGCTTTTGTATCTGGTAATAAAAATTTCACTAAAGTCGGCATTCGTCTGTGGGGTAAGATTGAATGAATTTTTCTTTCAGAACCGTCATCTAAATTAAATACAATAATTGGTTCTTCACTACCATCAGTATTTTTTCTCATAATAACATGTGGATCTTCTGGCCCACCTAATCCAGGTCTTGTCTTGAATTCGAAGTTCAACACAGTGGGGTAAGTGAGAAAATATTTATCTAGAATTTCTTGTTTACGTCTTTGATTTTTCAATTGATGTTTATTATGTTTAATCATACAATCGTCATATTCAGAAGTTAATTTTGGTTTATTCTCAAATTCTTTACATTTATTCAGACCCAACTGTTCATCTAAATATTTTATTTCTTCATCCAAGTTGTCTGGTCTAACTATATCTAAATATGGAACTCTTTTATCTTTAATCTCATTCCAATCTTTATCAAATGCTGTGGCTCTAATCAAAGATATTTCTGGTAAATTCTTAGCACCTACAGTGTAAATAATACGACTATAAGTTAAATAACATTGTTCACTTTCTACCCAAACAGACATATGACCGAATTCAAACCAATGTTTATCAATAATTTCTTCTTCAGACATTTTTTTCTCTTCTTCTTTATTTTGAACTTTTTTAGAGATTTCATTATTCCATGATAAAATTTCTCTTCTAGCACCAATTAAATCATCTTGATGTTTTCTTTCATTAACTTGATATCTTAAGATCCCATTATGTTGTAAATCATTACAATCAATAACATCTTTGTATAATTTACTAAAATCATCTTTCATATATTTAGTATGATCTAAATTTGAAACAAACCCAGTAACATTAGCTGGAATATATGAATGTGGTAAAGTATCCGCATAAGTAATGTATGAATTATGCTTATATTGGTTCTTTATAGAAGAGTCTAAATTAATTTTAAATAAATCAGATAGTTTGTTAACAGGTGTCAATTGATAATTATTACTAGTATCTTTACTCAGATGAGATACTGATGTTATTATAGCGAAAAGTACAATACATGTTATCACGATTCTTGGATATTTTTTAACTTCATTAAAAATTCTAAATTGGGATAATGAATTTCGCAATTTTTTATAATGAATTTGAACCATGTGTTAGTTGCTAATTATGATGATATTCTCTTTATAATCAAATTAAGAAAAAAAAGTAGAAGAAAAAATAAAGAAAAAGCAGCGAATAAACCAATCTATCAAACGTCCTCACTTGACATTAAGTCAACAACACACATATATATATACATGATCGCTTCAGGGTCCAGCAAGTTTGATCTCAAAATTACGGAAAAAAAAACACTTAACAATAGACATAGAGACAGAAGAGACTGAGGAGCATTTTTTCATCCTCACGGATTCGGTTTTACAAAATACTTACCCTCACCTAAACTAACGTCTATTGTCCTTTGTGCATGAAGGTACGGATTTTAGTCATTGTGTTTTATGTATTAGGTGTTTTGTTCTAATGTCAATAAAATGCTATTTTTTTCTTGAGCAATATGCATATAATCTAGTTATTAAATATACTAAGTTAAATAGAATCATTAGGAGTATACATTTTGGTGGTTCTTCTGTAAGAACCTCCGAAAAAAGGCTTCTTTTAACACATACTATTATAAATTTATATATTAGGTTATTATCTATTATAATACTTTCTTTATATTTAAACAAAAATATAATAAAATTAGAATATCTCACTCAATTTTTATAATTTGATGCTTTTAAAGGCATTAAACAACGTTTTATAGCTATAATATTATATATATCATTCAAAATAGGGTCCTTTTCTAGCATATTTTACTTTTTTTTTGAATATCAAAATAATTACCGAAAAAAGCAAGGAGCTGATCTTTAAGACTAGTTTAATTTTTATTTCTGCAAATATTTAGATTAGCGGGAAATTCTCTTATCACCGAGATCCCAAAAAATTCCCTTTTGGGATATTAGCTAAGCCGAAACAGGTAAAAAAATAAAGTGAAATTTATTCAATTTAATGAAAGATCTAATCAGAACATCTTTAATACACTTCATTTAGCAAGTTCCTTTTTGTTAAACCATTAAACATAAATCATTCAACTATCATTATCTAAAGCAAGAGATCTATTTTCAACACTTCCATTCCCTCCACTTCTTCCAATACAACAACATCCACAGTTCGCAGAATTAAAAGATCTAAATATACCCTATATGATGATATTTTAGATCCTCCATATGATTTAACAAGGGATATTAAAAGCAGTTGTCACAAGATTTATGAATCATCTACTATTCATTTGCTTGAAGATCTCGAAAGCAAACTGGCTCTAAAAAAGAATTGGTTAGTTTATGATATCACTGCAACTATTCCATATACTTCACTTAGTATATCATTTGATACATCTCAAGTTGAATTATTAGAGACGGTTAAACATGTCGTTTTTAAAGTCGAAGCTGCGACCAACCAAAGGCTGGTCCTTAGAACTAATATGTTTGATCAAGACGATTACCATTTAACTAGTTCATCATATATCTGCCATCAAGATAAGGCCAGCCATCGCAAGAAGGATTACAAGAAGGCATCAAATTTTAAATATAACAACTGTAAATCTAGCTATCTGTTCAAATTTAGACGTAATTATAACTTTATCAATATTACGTTGCAGCATGCTATCCATCATGATACATTAAAGAAGACAGAGATACCAGCTGGATTGGAAGAAATTATTTCTAGCCAGAATTGTTATCAATTTTCTAATTTGATGGATTTGTTAGTCAAGAATGGTGGCTTCTCTGAATATCTAAATAATGCTACTAGTACAGAAACAAATGAAATTAAAAGGTTCTGGAATAAACATGTGGAGTCAAGATGGATTAGAGATGATGATGCTTTAATAAGTGCTGGTAAATTATTATCTGATGGTACTTTAAACCATGTTAAGCTTTTGGAATTAAAAGAATCAACCACCAATCAAGAAAGTATGCCCTCCTTGGCTATATACTTTGATTATGGTAATATTGACAAATCATTATTCACAAAAGCTGCTATAGATGCTACTTATAACCCTTCTCAAAACTTAAAACAATGTTTTGTAGTAGTTGGTGAGCTTAATGGTGAAGGTTATCCATTGGCTGCTTTATTTTCTTGAAAGATTGGGGCAAAAAAGAAGATTTAACTAATTTTCTTTCTAAAGTGCTTAATTTAGGTTATATATTCCAATATGTCACTACTGATATAGATTATGCCAATGTCACAGCTATCCATTATAGTTTTGGAGATGCCAAGGTTCAATTTTGTTTGTGGCATTTGAAGAGAGCCATTTCTAATAATACAATTCTTCAACAAGACCAGGCGAATTCACGTTCATATGAATTTATTAAAAACTACAGTTGGTTTGATCTATATGGGGATTTTTTAAAGAAGATTTACGATTATGTATTAATTGAAAATGATGTCGATTTAACAACTTACGAAACTAATATATATTTATGGCTATGTCAATGTGGTCAACAGAAATTTAATCTATTCTTCCTGTGTATGCACCTATTAAAGAAAATAATGGATGGTTTGGGACTTCAATTTATACCACAAATTGGTTATACATCCCAGATAAGAACCACCTTACCATTAGTTGTTAGTAAATGGGTTAACCAAAACAAAACATATTCTATTAATCTGCAACCAGTGAATTATAATGGATTATTTCATCAACAATCCGACAATACCGATCATTCAAATAATTTCAATCAAGTAGAAGATTATTTGAATTTTGAATCTGATGAAGATAGTCATGATGATGGTGAAGAGATTATGGATCCAACATATATTCCAGATGAACCAAATGAAGACACTATAAAAAGAGACGAGTTTATGGATGATATATTCGAGATTAAGGCAATAGTATTGCAACCCGAAAATGCCAGTGACAGTTTAAAAGATACACAGCTTAAACATCCCCAAGTTTTGTTAGTAATTCGTTAAGTTTATTTCTGAGCCAGCTCTTGCTGGTAAATGGTATTCTACAGGGAAGATGGATGGGTGTAGAACCTTTGATAAACCACTTATTTTCCCTGAGACAGGAAGTGATTGGGTACGCTGTCAATTTTATGGTTCAGAAGAAGTTATTAACATACATAAATCTCTTTAATAGTAACCGGTGTTATATCATTTGATGGAGAAAAATATAGTGTTTGGTGTTCTTTATAATGGTATGTTTATTTGTTCGTTTATATATCTTAAAATCAATTCTTTGTTTATTTAATTACTCTATTGTATGCAAGCTTCTTTTGTTTTTAAGCGCTATTGTAATTTTAAAAAAACAATAGAATTTGAGCTTTGCGGAAACCGAAGGGAATTTTTTGAACACCTCAGAGAGAGACATAATTTTGTCTAGTAACTAACACAATAATTTATCCGAAAATAGAAAAAAACGAGAAGAGTATACCTTAAAGATTCTTGGCAACAAGATTATCTTAGATTAGATTAATATTGTTCTGTTTATGGTATTGTCTATAGTTGCAGCATACAGAATGGAAGTAAAATGCAAAATAACTACCTTTATCAGTCAATGAGTAGATGAGTCTACTTGGACCCTATTACAAAATTTTACAAGAGACCACAATAGATCACAATAGCAGTGTCCTAATCCGATAACTAAGCCACCTTTATACGGATATCTTTATCTCTTTTCAGAACAATCACAGTAATTAAGATTATTGCTTTTCTCGTAACGCCTTAATAAATTTAGTAATCTTCATATTACGTGTATCATATTGATCCACTCCACTGACAAAAGCAGAAGCAAAAACGGGGCCGATTCTTTGAATAAAAGACAAAAAAACAAGTTGCAACGAAGACACATTCCCCTCATGACGAAATGTTTGAAACAACGGGAAATGAATGTCAACTTGGAAAGAATTCGCAGTTTCAGAATTTTGCCGAGGATTCTTGTTGACAATAGGTGAAAAATAGAAGCATTGTTCAAAAAATTCGTTCCGATCTGTTGAGTTCCAGTATTATTATTGGGTATAAAGTGGAACAAATACTTTGAGATGTAGAGAATTGGCTTAGTAAAGTTACTGAAAGCATTTCAGTTGCCATGGAATTATAAGGTTTCTAAAATTGAAAAGAATCTCGTTTCACACACACATTGGATTAGAGTTACGCGTGAAATAAATTCTTTCCAAATTACGCGTTTGGGTCAATTCTAAAACATCACAATATATGTATATTATATTTATTTTTTCCAGCGGCGGTTACACTATCATTCGGTTACTAATAGCAGACTCATTGCCTTCTTTATCCTCAAGTATGCAATGGCTTAGCTCAATGGCTTACTTATCAGATGACTCTTGAGTAGATTCTCTCCTCTTAGTTAATAAAGTTTTTAGGTTTGTAGCAATCTTAGCTGTACCATGGGTATTTTCACCACAAATTGCGCATTTATTATTACCATTATCTTTAATTCTTTGAAAAAAACATTTACGACAAAAATAATGATTACAAATAGTGACTACAGGGTTGGAATAACCATTTTCACATATAACACATTTAAATGGAATATCCTTGATTTCATTCTCAATCTTTGCATTCCCTGAACCTGTATCATCATCACCATCTCGAACCCAATCTTTATTCAATTTCCAACCAGATTTAAAATCTTCACGAGAATGTAAAAATTTACAATTATCACCATACCCACAAAACCCAGTTTTCGCAAAATCTTTACAAATATCAGGTTGATAATCCACTAAGATTGTGGTATGCAAATTTTTCGATTGCTTTATTTGTCCACTACTACCAACTTGTTTTGGTTTATTTAAAAACGTGGCAAGGGTGGACTTCTCATTCTCATTATTATCTATTTCACTGTCATCTTCTGAATCGCTCCTATTGTCGTTACCAATATTTGTCCTTGGTTTAACTATTATATCAATCTCATCGTCACTTTCACTTTCATTTGCAGGTGGTATCTTCTTTAAAGTTTCTTTACTTTCAACTTGTGGTTCTAATTTACGTCTCTTAACATCTTTACCTGTGGATAATTTAACTCTTTTTTTAAACATGTTCTGCTTGTCTGTTTGTTTGACTCGATACCTTGATGAGATGAGATGAGATGTGTAACCTTAGTAATCCTAAATTCAATTATGAAATTTTGAAATTTTAAAGGTGTTTTTCAGAATTTCTCAAAAAAATTGAAAATGTTGGTTAAAAGGGTAATCAAAACAAGTTAACAGTGGAGTGATTAAACAGCTGTCAAATTGATTTAAAACAATACCAACACATACACACACACATCTATACATCTACTATCCATCACAATGAGTGATTCAACAAAGGGTAAGAAAGATGATGTGGTAAGAGCAGAATTTACAGATCCATTGCCTTCTGGATTGGGTAACAATTCTACATCAATTTTTCTACGTGGGGTACATCAAACTACATCTACTGCCTCTTTAGAAGAGAAAACACAAGATAATGAAAGTGAACATATTGTCATACCATCTCCAATGATGGAATCGACCCCCTCTGGCATTTCATCTGCAATGGTTAAACTGTATCCCTATTTAATTGTTGCAAATTATTGTCTAGGAGTGTTAACATGGTCAAATAAAAATATTTGGTCAAGTGTACTTGTTGTGGCAGGTTATATTATCTTAGTATCACAATTATCATTTATTACCAAATATTTAGGTCATATCATTATTGTAGCCATGCTATTAGGCTATACTAAATTAAATCAATTTATTGAGAAGACTATATATGATCATGCAACCATTGAAGATATTGTGGAAGTGATGAATCAAGTTTCTTTTAAATTTGATCTTTTATTTTTACCGTTAACAAACCTTGATGTTGAAAATATTGAAAAATTACTTTGGACAATGGTTTTAATTTCGCCATTGGTTATAATTATCAATTTATTAATACTCCCACCAAAAAGATGTTTAATTATCTTAGGTGCATTTTTATTAACTTATCATTCCCCGGCTGCTAAAGTGACACGTAGATTACTTTGGAAATTTAAGACTGTAAGAAAGATAATATATTACACTACAGGTTTAAATCTTGGCGGTATTGATATTGAAAATAATAAAGGCTATGATAATTTACTTGCCAATGTACAAAAACAAGTTAACAAAAAATTATTAATTTCTACAGGTTTCACTCATGATGGTGATAACTCTACAGTACATGAATATTCACCATTAACTACATCAGATTCAGTGGCTGATGAGAATAAACCAATTAAGTTCACATATGTATTATATGAAAATCAACGTCACTGGATTGGTATGGGTTGGAAATCTAGTATGTTAAATTATGAACGTACTTCATGGACAGATGAATTTTTAAATGAGGCTCCATCACCAGATAAGTTTCAATTACCACCTACAGATAATGTTTCTGGTATGAAATGGAGATGGTTAGATAAGACATGGAGATTAGATTTAACTAATGATGGTGCTATTGATGTTGGGAAGAATAAATTAAAGACTACCGCTGATCCAACTCCAGATCAAGGTTATATTTATTATGATAATTCATGGAAAAAACCTTCGACAGAAGAGTCATTTTCTAAATATACAAGACGTAGAAGATGGATTCGTACTGCTGAATTAGTGAAGATTGATTCTACTGAGGGTGAAATAGTGGAATCTAAAGAAGAAGATAAATCAGCTACATCATCAAAGAAGACTTCAAAACGTAATAGTAGAATCATATCAAATAGTAATGCGTATGATTCATTTGAAATGAAAATTAATGATGACTCTACATCAAATCATTCTAATAACGATACGAATGATTTTATGGCACATGATAGTACCAATTTATCTCAATTGAAACGAATTGGATAATAAACAATCTCATATATATATATATATATATGATATAAAATCATGTACAATATAGTAGAAGTCAATCCTGTTTGTTTTCCCTTTTTCTGATGTGTAATGACGTAAAAATTTTAAATTTTTTTTATATTCTTTATATTGAATAATATTATAATATAGTATATAATATATATTAAGTTTATTTATTTAATTTATACTAAATTAATTTAATCAAAAATATACAATCTTTTTTTGTTTCTTTAGTAATGTAAGCAAGTAATGATGAGTTTTAATAAAAATATTTCAAATGGAAAATATTAATAAACTTATAACTTGTTAACTTCTAAAGTTGGTGGTAAAGATTGGATTAATTTCTTGGCCTTACCAGCATCATTAACGATTAAAGTGTATAAATTCTTAGAACCTCTAACCTTGAATTTGGTTTGTCTAAATTGTTTACCATTCTTGTTTAATTTCTTGTTAATCTTGATGGTAGCAACTTTAACGTCAGCTCTTCTGGTTAATTCAAGGAATTGTTTAATATCGGTAATTTCTCTAGCCATTTTGTGTGTTGTTATGGGGTCGGTTATTTTAAATATCCAAACTTTAATTAAATCATGTTTAATAATAGCTATTAAATAGCTGTTGATATTTAACAATTTCACATATATCTTAGTGAGCAGTTAGCTGCCTCTAACCATTCACTATCTCACTGCAACGAGAGTAGCGGTAAAAATTGGAATTTTTCAGAGATTTCCCCCCAAAAAAAAAGCGACGCAAAAAAAAGTTGTAATTTCAGAGATTTCCCTTTTAGGAAACTGTCTTGAATTCCAACTTTTTCTAAAATTTCAAAATTTTACAATTTACAAAAAATGGGAAAAATGCACGGATTTCCAAAACAGTCCTGCTTTCTCTAAGTTTAAGATTGAAAAACGCGCAAAGTTGAAAATAAATAAATAAACAATTGAAAATGATGATTTAAGGATCTAATATAAATAAATGCATTCATCGCTAAGATACGACCCTTGCATATACTAAATATATATAAAAAATTACAAGAAATAATCATGTCTGGTTTAATTAAAAGTGTGGTAGAAGGTATTGGACAAGATATATTAACTGATAAAGCTAATGAATATGCAGGTTCACATTTCCAACCAACAAAGGACCCTTTTTATGAAAAAATAACTTTACCTAATGGTGAAACAAAAGAAGTTAAACGTAAACTACCCAAAGAATTATTTAGTAAGAAAGAATCTAAAGCATGGAAATCAATTCAAAATAAAGCTTGGATGCATGATAGATCAATGTGTGGTTGTTGTTGTTGGACTGATACTATTGGATGGGCACCATTATTAGCTTTACTACCAGTGATTGGACCAGCAGTAATGTATTCAATTCATAATAAATTAACTACATTAGCTGATAAAGAATTTAATTTACCATTAGAATTGAAAGCAAAGATGCATGGGAATATTGCCATTGATCTTTGTATTTCATTAATTCCAATATTGGGTACTTTATTTTCATGGCTACATACTTGTTCTACAAGAAATGCTGCCATGGTTTATAATTTTATTGTTCAAAGAGCTTTAGAACAACAACAAACCAATTTGCAAAGAGATCAAGTGTTACAACAAACACAACAACAGCAAAGACAACAAATGGAAAAGATGAAACAAAATAGTAATGCCAACAATAATAGTAAGAACCGAGTCAATGTTAGAAATAATCAAAAGGAAAATTATGAAATGAGAAATCTTAATAGTAGTAGTCATAATAGTAGTAAAATAAATAGTAAGACATCTATACCTGCACCACAACAAGCTAGATATAGATCAACTCCTCAACAACAAAGATATAATGCACCTCCACAGCAACAATATGATAGACCTCCACAACAACGACAGAGATATAATACACCGCCACCACATCAACAACAGAAGCGTAATACACCGCCACCACAGCAACAAAGATATAATAGACCACCTGTATTTGCTCCACAACAGCAATATCAATCTCCTAATAATAATTATAATAGATCAAATAACAATAACGAGTATTATGAACCTAAACAACATAATTTACCATATCCAACAGAAGATACAGATTTCTATTAGTC
This sequence comes from Monosporozyma unispora, assembly GCA_003708525.3. NCBI lineage: Eukaryota > Fungi > Ascomycota > Saccharomycetes > Saccharomycetales > Saccharomycetaceae > Monosporozyma > Monosporozyma unispora. Next base: position 124,238 of record PPON03000022.1, on the reverse strand, counting down.
AACTGACCCTTATACATAATATAAATAATGATAGAATAGTAAGAAGTGTTTTTTTAAAGTTATATTTCATTAAAGTAAATAGTTATAAAAAAAAGAAGAGAGATATTATAAAGAAGAAATATATAAATGTAATTACTTAGGCTTGTTTTTGTTTGAATGAATATGCAAGTTTAGTAGTAAAATGTGTAGAAAGTTTAATGAAACGTAAGCACATCATATAACAATTTCTTTTTTTATAATCTTTCTTTTCTTTAGGTTAGGTCATAATATAAAAGTTCATTAGAAAAAAAATGCAGGAAAGAATGCTTTTTACTTCATTGAAAAAGATTATTCATGATTATTTTGAACATCAGATAATCTTCTTTCATTCATTTGAGTGTTTGAGCCACGTCTTTGTTTATTAAAGATTGGGGAAATTTCACCAGAATTAATTAAGTCATTAATTTCATCACCGGCAGTACCCCAATTAGATTTACCAGATCCATCTTTCTTAATATTTTTTGGAGATTCACCGAAATTACCATTCTTGGAGAAATATTTTGGGTCAGCTTGAGCTTCTCTGGTGGTCCATTTGTTAGTTCTAGCCATACTGAAATAATTTGTGTGTGTGTGTGTATGTAAAAGTTTATAAAGTTGTTTGTTTAATAATAGAGTAAATTTGTATTGAATATACAATTATCTGTTTGGTTTATGCTATATCAATTGCAAAATAAAAATTAGTTAGAAGAATGTAATATTGCAAGAAATTCTTAACTCTCCCAGAGATCCCTTTATATATGTCTGGAAAATATACTGCCAGATAAAAGTGTCTTATCATGTTGTTGTCTCCTCATATTGTGAGATATCAGTCATATTACGACGGGGGGGGGGCGGGGAAGGGGGATTATCCAGGGGGTGCAGCGGGCGCTACCACCTCGGGAGGTGGGCACCGACAAACTGCGCCGGGCGCTAGCGCCACGCCGGAATTAAGCAGCGGCATTTTCAGGGGTCTATTATTGTCTGCTATTACCGCTATTGTTCATGGCCCCTTCCCCTCTTTAAGGTGCAGCACAGAGAACAATAGGTGGAACAATATAGAGAATAATAGAAACTCATAGAACAGTCTATTGTCTTCCCCCTTCTCCAATTTACATAATATCTAAATACACTACTGAGATTAATATGGGGTGATTTCTCACCCCTCTCTTAAAGTTTATATGTGGAAGGAAGGAAACTATACACAAAATAAACGAGTAAATAAACATACATACAATACGTCATATCATATCCACAAAATTATCATTCCATAAGGATTTATACAAATCGTTAAGATCTGTATTATTAACGAATTCTTCTAATGTACCAAAATTATAAGCAGCATTGTTAATTGGTGGTGCACCAGTATTACAATTACTATTATTATTATTATTATTATTATCATTAATGTTATTATTATTTTGTGACGTGCCACCAGACATCGTGGGCATGGGTGATTGAACTAATAATGGTGGTGGTGACGGTATTTTTGTGTTATTATTATTGTTATTATTCATATAAACATCATTTCCATTTTGTTGAATTATGCCTTTGTTATAATTATTGGTAGCGCTCATTCCAAGTAAACGGGCATTATTATTACCTTGTATTGAATTATTATTGTTATTGTTGCGAACTGTATTGTTATGAAGATTATTACTATTATGCGGAACATTTATTGATCCCAATCCTGATGATGTAGTACTTGTGCTACTTAAAGAGGAGGGAGAATGTCCATCACGAGATCTAGTATGTTGATGACCGTGATGATGATGATGTAAATTATTCAGTGAAGAATTACTATTTCTTAATGATACCTTATTACCCTTGGAATCATGTAATACGAATGATGGATAAACACCTGGGGATGGTGTAATATTTTCACCTTTAACATTACCTTGTTGTTGTTGTTGTTGTTGTTGTTCCTGTTGTGTTAAATCATTATTGGTTATATCACTTAACATTACTTGTGATTTATAATATCCGCCTGGAATTGGTTTATTTGTACTATGACCATATGTACTTTCCATAATTTGTTGTACATTTAAATGGAACCCGGATTCTTGCACTGGTGATAAGACAAAATTGAATGCATATGATTTATGATCCAAAAATACTTTCACTAATTGAATAATATCTAATGGTTCATTCGTTGAAATTAATTTTTTCTTTAATTGTTCTTCTAAATTATTACAATCTAGATTATGTTTAACCATATAATCTAATAATAGTATACGAATCAAAATTGCTGTCATAGAAAATGCTCTACCAAATTCTTTTAATGTTTGACTTTGACAAATACTATCATCAACCATGAAAAAGGCATTAAAACTTTGTGATAACACCAAAACATGATTAAATAATTGTAATGTCCCTACAATATCATCCTCTGTAGTAAAACTATATTTATCATTTGAATTAAAACAGGCAGTCATAAATGTGAAACAATATAACTGGAATGTTCTCCACATTTCATAACTCGTTTCCATGGTTAATAATAATTTTGTAGTTTCACTGAAAATTAAATGAATTTCTTTATGATATTGATGTAATTTCATTTTAGTCATTTCTGTCTTTGGTTGATTCATTAATCTACTTGATAACGACGTACATGATTTTAAATTTAATGCACAATACAATGTGTATAACATAACATATTCATTAGCTTCAAACACTTTATCACCTGGAACTGCATTATCATCAGGTCTAGAGGTTCTTGCATATTCAAATAATCTTGAAGTTTGTTCTTTTACATGTGCCATTCTTAATTTAGTCAATTCACAATATTCGTAGATTTCATCCAAATATTCTTCACGAATTGATTGTGGTAATGCAACATTTTTAATTGAAGTATATTTTTCATTAAACATAACATTTGTGTAAAGATCACTTAAAATTTGCGCAAGGGCACATTTACCATAAAATTTTAAATCACCAATTGACATATCTTGGAAAACCTTGGGATCATATTCATGTGTTAAGATTCTTTTCATAAAATCTTCATGATCAACAAATCCAACACGTCTCATTGGTTCAGGTAAAAGACAATTAACTTTATCATCATTAATCCCTGAAAGAAACCCACGTTTCACAGCAAGCATCTTTTCATGTTCATAAAGTCTCCACCACGCTACACGTCTTCTTTCAGCAAGTGTTTCATCAATATTAACATAATATTCCCAACGATTTAACCCACTTTTCAATGCACAATCTAGAGCCACAACAAGAACCTTTTCAAAACCATAGTCTTGATCCACCCATAATTGATGATCTAAAAATAATAATAATAATTCCAAATAATCTAATGAATTATATTCATCCAAATGATATAATGTAGCATTATAGTATGAATAACATAAAGTTAATAATAAATCTTGTAATTCACAAAAATTAATTAATGGATCAAATTTATTTTTCATTGTTTCTGGTGTTGGGTGATAATTCTTATGTGTAAATTTCATTGCCATCTTTTCAAACCCAATACGATGTAAATCATACATTTTCAATAAAGTTCTAAACATATCCAAATCTTGATCTACTAATTTTAAAAGATCTTGATTTGATACAAATGTCATTTCTTCAGTGAATGGTTGTGGGAATTTATTAATAATCATAATGACTAATTCTTTATTACTACGACTTGCTACAGTTTCAATTGATAATCCTTCTTTTCTTTCAATATAATTTTCTAATGGATTTGCAATTGAGACAACACCTTCATTAAGATGTAAGCAACACATATCAAAAAATCTCAATAAAATATATACTGTAGCCTTCATTCTTGCTTGTGCATCTTTATCCTTCACGGTAGCATATCTTTGTACAAGAGACCCTACGCCACGTAATGATAAAGCATCAACAGGAGAATATAACCCAAACAATTCATCCACTAATGGTAATTGTACAAGGAAACTTTGTTGTGTAGGTAAAGAATTATTTGGTTTCGACGAATTATTTGTGGTCTTGTCATTGGAAGTGGTATCTGATTCAAGCGTAGTGGTCTTAGTAGTGGAGATAGTAGATTTATTCTTATTTGGATAGCTTTCTACGGGATTTAATGAAGCAAATCTACCAAGATAAATTGTATTTCTATATTTATTTTTCATTAATTTTGTTTCAATAGATTTATTATCTTTAAAATTCTTTAATTTCCCAAAATTAATGACTGGTTTCCAATTACGAATTAAATTATTTAATTTACCTCTTGTCTCTTTAATAATTTGTTTCATTACATCATTGGGTTTAGAAATGGATTCTAGTTGATTTATTGCATGCACTAAAGATTTATATTCAGTTTGATCTTCTAAATCATTATCATATAAACCATTATCTTTACTCAATGGTTCATTAATATCTAATGGTTTGGGATGTTTTTTATATTTTCTTTTCCTTCTCATAATAATACATGTATCATCATTTCCTTCTGTAGGCGATGATTCACTCGTTTCTTTATTGTTATTATCATTTTGTGTGAATAATGGTGAACCTAGACTACTTCTTAAAGCAGAATATCTGTTATTAGTAGTAGAGTCAGTATGTTGATTTACGCTACAATCTATAGGCGTCACAGGAGCTCCCATACTATAAACAGCATGCATTTGTTGTCCCCTTGAAGGAAGTTGTGAAAAGTTGCTGTATTTAAGTCCATTTTCATTTTTATTATTATTATTACTATTAGTAGTAGTATTATTATCAATATCAGTATTGATTAAAAGAGAGGAAACACTTGTCTTTGGAGCAGAAATAGTCTCATCACTTTCTACACTCTTCTCCTTTATAGAACCATTACTACCATGATGAACAATTAGTGTATTTTCTGGTGACTGTTTTGGTTTCTCTATAAATTCACATGGACATTTATAAGCTAAGCAATTTGAACACGGTTGTGTACCTGTACATTTAATTTTCCTTCTACGACAGTTAACACATGCTTTACTAACTTTTCTTCTCTTAACCACTCTCTTACTTGATGTGGTGGAAGAGTTACTCATGGTGGGAAATATATTATTAAAATCTCCTATTAATATTGTCTTTGTTGATATCCAATATAACCTGAATTAAAAGTCGAAGGTTTAGTCAAGTCAATGTAATCTAATATATATATATATATATTTGAGTTCCTTATCAACTGCGATGATGTGGAGTGTTGGAAACTTCTAGAGATCTGAATCACTTGAGGCTGTGGCTGAATCTCCTTCCTTCATTCTTTGTGACAAAAAAACTGTCTGTAAAGTCAAGTCTTGAAAAGTTCTTCAGTCATCTTCAGCTGGGATTTTATATCTTCCGTTCCGCGGGATCGAGGCGCGAGATTTTCTTTTTCCAACAGGCCGATAACCCGCGGAAATTACTGAAACAATGGATCACTGAATAAAAGGGAGAAGAAGCGGAGGTTCGATCCTCCGTTGCCTCCACCTCGTAATGACAGTAATTGAGACATTGACAACTTATTATTTAAGTAGAGACTTTGAACCCAAGGACCCAAGTCTCAGTAGTTGTTTCTGTAATATTTGAAATGATTTGTTTTTGTTTAGTAGGAAGTTTGTTCAAAAACGGGTAATTAGGATAAATTATTTCTTCAATTAAAGTGAAAACGACTATAAAGGACACAATTTATTAATTTAGAGCCACTTTTTTCCTGTAACCATTGTATTCCTTGCTATATGAACTTACTTTAAAAGTATATCAACCCTACAAGTATTTTTGCTTCTTGATATGGATTTTGTCAGTACTTTAGTTTTATTTCAATGTACCATCAAGATTTGGAAAACATTTTCAAGAACATTGTTTTTCTCTCAACTTCCCTTATTACTTGTTATTTAGAATGTATTTCTAGTCGGGTATATAGCATTGCTTCTTTACATTAAATCACATATCTCCCCCTAGTTAGTTTTAGAACTCTAAACAAACTTTCCATAATATAAAATTTAAACAACAGTTAACTCCGGTAGTGTAAACATATAATAAACTGAAACTTCAAATATCTATTTTTATTTAATGACTTTTATAATAGCTATATATTTTTGTAAACAAAAATCACATCATATCCAGAAAATTATCATTCCATAATGATTTGTAAAGATCGTTCAAATCGGTATTATTAAGGAAATCTTCCACAGTACCCATATTATGTAAATTATTACCATCATCTGGATTCATATGATCATGTCCCATGGTTCCATCACGATTTTGTGTTTGTTCAGGTTTTGAAACTGAAATATTGGATGACTCACCATTAATGATACCATTAACAGGAATATTATTTATCACTGTAGCACCCGAGAGAGATGAGGTCGAGGCCTTATTGGGTAAAGAAACCTTATTAATAGGACTATGTGATGTAGTTGCCCTATCTTGGTTAGAATACATTGAAGCTTCATCTGTCATTGTAGATTTACTAGATACATCATCGTTCATATTATTGGAACGATAATCCTTGGAACTGAATCTAGTACTATTTTTACATTTCATATTAGCCATACTATCGTTACTACTCCCAATATCCTTAGGGAAAGATAAAGCATATACATTCTCTAATAATTGTTGAACACTTAGATGGAACCCTGTCTCTTGTACAGGTTGAAGAACAAAATCGTACAAGTATGATTTATGATCAACAAACATAACTACCATATCTGACACATCAGTACCATAGGGACTAGATTTCATTGATTCCTTAACTTCTTCTGCAGAAAGATCACTTCTTAACATATAATCTAACACAAGAACACGAATTAAAATTGTTAACATGGTTAAGTTACGTTCGAATTCTTGTAATGTTTGATTTTGACAAATGTGAGGATCCATTAAACGGAATTCTTCTAATTGACCAGCAAAATTTAAGATACGTTTAAAAATTCTAAACACTTTAATAATGTCATTGACATTGACAAAAAAATTCTTATTATCCATATTGAATGAGATCATAACAAATATAAAGGAGTATAATTTGAACTGCCTCCATATTTCGTAACTTGTCTCTAGCGTCAATAAATCATCAGAACATCTATTAAACAAATCATAAATTTCTTTAGAATATTCCCTAATCTTTTCATTTGTCTTTGGATTCCCTGGAAACCCCGTTAATCTACTAATCAATGTAAATGATGATTTTAAAAATAAACTTGAATAGAAATAATTTGTAATCACAAACTCACTTGACTTATATTTATCATCACCAGGAACAGCGGTCTCACTTTCACGTGGAGTTCTGGCACATATAAACAACTTTTCCATTTGCCCCTCTATAACCTTTAATTTCTTCTTGGTTAACCCACATTGATCAAATATTTCACTTAAATATCTTTCTCTAATAAATTGTGGCATGGCTACAGTTCTAATTGAAGTGTAATCATCAGAATATAATACATTACTGTAAAAATGACTTACTATTATGGTTTCAGCACAAACACCATATATTCTGGAATCCTCAATGGACATATTATCAAAAACTGATTGATGTGGCCTATAAGTTCCCACTCTATTAATAAAATCTCTTAAATCTATAAAACCTGCACGTCTCATAGGTTCAGGTAATAGACAGTTCACTTTTGTATCATCGATGGTGGATAAACGACCCATCTTTAATGAAAAAAATTTCTCTAAACAATAAACTTTCCACCAAGCTTTACGTCTTCTATTTGCAATAGCTTCATCTACACCAACATAAAATTCCCATCTATTTAATCCCATATTGAAAGCACAATCTGTGGCGACTAATAACACTTTCTCATAACCATACCCTTGATCAATCCATTCTTGATGATCTAAGAAAAGTAATAATAGCTCTAGATAATCTAGGGAATTATATTCATCTAGATGGTACAAAGTGGAATTGTAATAAGAATAACATAATGCAAGTAGGATATCTTGTAATTTACAGAATTCAATCAATAGATTAAAACTGTTATAAATTTCATCTCTATCAGGATGGTAATTTTGATGCGATAGTTGCATTGTTTTTCTTTCAAAAATATCTCTATGTAATTCATAAATTTTCAATAAAGTCTTAAACATTTCAAAATCTTGATTCAATAATTTTAATAAATCATCAATTGTCGTAGTTGTCAATTCTTTGGTAAATGATTCTGAAATTTGCTTTATAATTTTAGCAACTAATTGTTTATTATTAATCCCTTGTGTACTTGTTGTTGAAGTCAATGGAGTTGGTGTGACACTGGCATCTAAGTTTGCCTTGTTATAGTCTGTCCGTATTAAATAGTTTTCTAATGGGTTTGCCATTGACGCTACACTATTTGATAGATGAACACAGCATATGTCAAAAAATCTTAACATAATATAAACTGTCGCTTTCAATTTTTCTGAAGCATCAGCACCACAACTTTGTACAGCATTAGTATATTTTTGTATTAAACAACCTAACCCGCGAAATGAAAGAGCATCAAATGGCGAATAAAGACCAAACATTTCATCTACTAAGGGTACAGCAGCCATAAATGTTTGATCTGTTGTAATTGAGGCATTATGTGTCTTATCATTTGGTTTTAAAGAGGCAAATCTACCCAGATAGATTTTGTCTCTATATTTATTTTTCATTAATAAACTTTCCAAAGATTTAGTATTATTATTATCCACCGGTACTCTTCTAAAATCAATACTTGGTTTCCATTTTGACGTGAAATCATTTAATTTGGCTTCAGTGTCTAGGATCATTTGTTTAATCATTGGTGTGGTACCTTTTAAAGTTCTTAATTGTTTTAGAGTTTTACTCAATACAATATATTCTTCCTGTTCTTCTAAATCACCACCATAGACACCCACATGCTCATAATTTGATATTAAAGAGGGAGAAATACTACCAGGTCTCCATGAACGATCAGATGTGGTAGCATACATGGGTGTTCTAACAATAGAATAACCTCTACCACTAGCATTGTTCTCCACACTAGTTGTATCTCTGCTTAAAGTGTTGGGACTTAACACATTATTCAAGGACATATTAGTTCTAGAATATTTGGGATCTAATAAGTTATCTTTAAATGATAAATTATTATTTGTGAATCTGCCCAATAACGGTCTTGTTGCTGCTGGAGAGTCTTGAACATCAGATGGAGATACACTACTAGGGTAATTATCATCTAGTATCACAGGTGTAGTAACTTTTTTCGCACCGGTGTTTCTTATTCTTCTCTGTGTAAATTCACAACTACATTTATACGTGATACAGTTTGTACAAGGAGCACTCCCTGAACATTTAATCTTTCTCTTACGACAGTTCACACAGGCTTTGTTGATTTTCCTCTTCTTAGTTACATCCTTGTCATCATATTCTCTTGGTGTTGATTCACTAGACATCTTGTGCTAAAAAAAAAAACCCAACCAAAAACTCTCTTATTTCCTTACTTCTTGCAGGATACAAATGAAGATAACTTTATATCCTCTTTGAATAATATAGTCTACCTGATGTATGATATTCCTCAGTATCTTAAAGCATCTTCAAAGACAATATCCCGTTATATAGAATAGAGATGGTTTAGCGTTAAAGATCACTAGGCAGTAACACCACGTTAAATTTGCAGTTAAAATCTTTAATCTTTTTTTTCAACTTTTGACCGCGGATTTTTGACTTTTACAAAGCGATTGCGATTATAAAGAAGACATTGAGCCGTGGAGTTATAAGAGAGGTTAATACAAAATGTTGTTGAAGAGTAGAGGAGAGTTAAGTTTTGATTATAGAACGAAGAAAAAAAGTTATATATAATATAGAGTTATAAAGTTAAGTTGTCTGGCACCACTTCGATGGAGTATCCATCTGGATCCTTTAAAAAGGCTAAACTTTTAATCTTACCTTGGTTCCATTTGGGAGCCCAAGGGATGGCATCACCATATGTTTCTTCAATGGCTTGACATAAAGTGGATGGGTCCTTTAAACTCACACAAATGTGACCATACCCTTGTGGTTTATCATTACCATTATGATAATGGAATTCAGGATCGTTTTCTGTACCCCAATTATGTGTTAATTCTAAGACACCTTCAATGGCCAATCTATCTTCGACTTGTTTGTAATAACCCATAAAATAATTGGTAAATTTAGCATTGGCATGTTCACTCTTTAAGATTGTATGCATACCAAGAACATTTTCATAAAATTTAACAGATTTTTCTGGATCTTTAATTCTAATCATAGTATGATTGAATTGATAACCAGTTAATTTGGTTTCTTTCTTATATTCCACCAATTCAATCCAATATCCATCTGGATCAAGAACAAAGGCAATATCCTTTTGTCTCCCATCAGATAATTTTTTCTTGAATTCAACCCCTAAGGATTCTAATTTGTTACATTCTGCAACAATATCATTGGTGGCAAACCCAACATGACCATATCCACGATGTGGTTCTACATTACCATTATTAATCTCAAAAGTGGCATCAATTTCAGACCCCCAATTATGTGTTAATTCTAAAGTACCTTGAATGGCAAATGGATTTGGCTTACCGTTTGAATCATCAGGGATGGTCTTATTATCTGCAAAGGTTAAGAAATATAACGAGAAGTTCATTTCTGGGAAATCTTTACGACTCAATAACTTCATACCAAATTTTTCTTCATAAAATGGGACACTAACTTTTGGATCTTTAATTCTTAAACATGTATGGTTAAATTTTAAAGATTGGTCATTTTGTGCGACCTCAATGACGTTTTCGAAGGACATAATTGCTTGCTGTACGTGTTGTTGTTACTGAAATTGGTTCTGATTACAAGTGTTAAATAAAATATCACCAGCTTTTAATTTCAACGAAATTAATATTTCAATGAAATTTTCAACCTTAAATTTCTTATTTATTGTGTGAGCAACTGAATTGGGGAGCAATCCAAGCGATAACAAACACTCTTAAGTCACATTGGGTACTATAGACATACTTTCCATATTGAAGATGAGCATCGAGACACATACACAAATAGGGTATTAATATTTCTCTTTCTGCAAACATTCGATTGATTCCGAGAATAACATTACTCTTTATATATTTTTATTCATATTTGTTAATAATTAATTGTAACTGAAACCAAGAAAACACTTTTCTTGTAATCCTGTCAATAATTTCAAAGACAGGTAATTTCTTATAAAACCTCTAGCAGGATATATGCCCTTAGCCTTGGCGGTTAATTAAGAGTATATCTCTCTTTAAATTTAAACTAAAATCAACTTTTCAAAAAATAACAAAAACACCAAAAGTTGAAACAGTAAATTGCAGTTTTAAAACATATAACATCATCATCATCAAGGGGATCTACATAACACTCTAATCTATTCCAAAGAAGCTATAGTTGAATCAAAACAAATTATGACAGAGTTTGAATCTGTGGGGGAAACATTACCCATGTTTCCTGATGAAATTGTGGGGAAAATTTATGAAGAAATAACGTATAATAAAGGTTCCATTCAAATTAGTAAATTATGGGATATTTTTAATATTACCCAAGAGACAATGCAAAAATTTGTCATTCAATGTTGTTTAGCTAATCAAGATGTCATTCTAATGGAGTCAGAGACACTTGTGGCCAACAAATATGAAATTGATTTACAATTATTATTAAATGATACCGAGGGGAAATTCTCATTACAGTTACAAGAAGACAGATTATGGATTATCTTAACTGGTTATAATAAAAAGGAAGCTAAGATTGGTAATGCATCTTTTGAATTATTATTAGAAATTGCTCATGCTAAAGAAAAGGGGATTAATACAATGGAATTAGCTAGAGCTACTAAACAAGATCCAAGATCTATCACAGGTAGATTAAAGACTATAGCTTATTTGTTTCAAAGTATACAATTGATCTATAAGGGTCATGTGGTGAAGAAATTAACATTAAACAGATTTGTCCCCACAAATGATGATAAGACTACCACTGAAAGTCTTGCTTATGTTTCAATGAAAAATCATTTAGAAGCAATTGTTAATATTGTCAAAAATTCAAAGAATGGTGTAAGACAAATTAATGATTTAAGAAGAGAAATGAAATTCGATAAACAGAAAAGACTCTCTAAATCATTTCTTTCTGCTATTAATTGGCTTTCTAATAGGGGTTATTTAAGAATTGTTCTTGTGATCCCACCAAATAATCCAGATGTTAAAGTTAGATGCGTTCAATACCAACGTGATTATATTAATAAAAATGATGGAGATTTTGAAGATGAAAGTTCGTCTGATGATAACGAAGAAGATAACGTTGGCCCAGAAGAAGAAGATGATGAAGAAGTCTATGAAGGTTTGGAAAAGGCTAATGGATCTAGTGTATTGACTGATCAAGGTGTGATCACTGAGGAGAAAAATAATGTGAAAAGTGTTATTGAAAAGAATGAAATGCTTATGAATAGATTTTATCCTATTCAAAATCAAACGTATGCTTTAAGTGAGAAAACAGGCGAAAGCGGGTTATCTACCATTGATGGGGTTAAATTAATTTGTGGTAAAGATTTCCAAAGAGCATATGCAAAGGCTAGTGAATATTTTTTAAGCACCGCAGGCAAAAAGAACCTTTACACATCTGGATTAAAATTGTTTAAAATTTATGATTTTGAAGGTAAGAAGAAATTCTATAGAACATTTACTGAAGAAAATTTTAATAAATGTTTTGATAACAAAAGTCGTGATGATATTGGTGTTTTCAAACCATTATCAAAACAAACCACTACTTTAGCTACAATCGATAGGAAAAATTATCAAGCTATGAACCCTACAGTGAGATTTGGGCTGGACAAAGATGGTAATGAAGTGTTCTTTTGGCATGGTGAGGATCCTGAAGAATTAGATTTTGTTAAACCGAAAAAAGTAGTTAGAAACAAAAATGGTTCTAAAAGAAAACAAAAAAATGACTCTGTTGAAGAGGAAGAACATGCATTAAAGAAAATTAAAAAGGATGAAACAACTGCTACTGCTAAACCAACGAATCCTGGTGAGAATGAATTTGTTACATTGACAGAACCAACTGTTATGGACAATATTGCCACCCTCAACAAGATTTCAGTTAACGGGTTTGAAGCTAATTCTTTAGCTTCTTTAAAAAGACAAAAAAATGTCTTAACTTTTTTGAAACAAAATGGTGGGTTTGCATTAATAAGAGAAAAATTCTTTGATCAACTGTCCAAGATGTTAGGTTCTAATACTACTATCGATAAGAAAACTCTTGATAACGATATTAATTTCTTATGCAAGAACAATAAAGTCGTTGTTAGAGCTGATAAAGTTCTGAGAAAGAAATACATTTATTTACCAGAACTAACTGAAGATGAGGTCGAAGATTTCTTAACCGTCGATAAAGATGGTAAAAAACATGACGCTCTTGATGTTATTCCACATAATGATATTTATTTTTTTGATGCAGATGAGGAGAAGAAATTTAATGATGAGTCCAAGGCATTACAAAGATTACGTAAATTTAAAGAAAATGCCGCTGCCAAGAGTGCCACTACATCTGCTAAACCAAAAAGAAAAAGAAAACCTAGAGAGCCAAGAAAAAAGACTGTTAAAGCCACATCTTCCACTAAGAAACCCGCTAAGATCAAACCCATTCCATCTGACTCTAATTTTACCATTTCAGGGGATGCTTCCTTGCCTAAATTATCCTTCCTTCTTATGAAAGAGACATTACCAGTACTTATTAAGGCAGTTGTTATTACCAAGAGTATCACCAAAGACATTCAATGGTCTGCTGTATCTAAATTATTTCCAAAGAATAGTTTAGGTAATTTGAAAAAGAAATGGGCCATTAGACGTATCAGAATGGGTAATTCAGGTTTGAAACTTCTTGTCCAAAAATGGAGATATATTTTAGTGGATGGTATCAAGAGGGAAACTGTGACCATGGAAGATGTGGAACAATTACATTTATCTATATTGTTAAAGTTGTGGTTAGATCATGAAGATGATGGTGATGTCAATTCCATTAAATTATATCAAAACTATGAAGATAATAAAACAAAGTATATCCTTGCTGCCGATCCTCAACAAAACTCTGCAAGAATGAGTAATGTTCTCTCATCAATGATTCAAAGAGAAACATTTTTGTTAAAGGAAACATACACCGTTTCTAACAGCACATCCAAGGATAGCAGCTATGAGAAATCTGATGCCGAAAATAAAATCAGATCAGTTGTTAGATCCATTTTAATCGATAAACCCAGCACAGAAGTTAACGAAATCCAAGCTCTTGAAGATATTCCTCAAGAGTTAGTTGAAAAAACACTAGTAGAGATGGCTAGAGAAAAACAGATATATTTGAAAGGGTCAAAATTAGAACTCAACACAACTGTTGGTGAATTCTTTGAAAATAATGAAAATATTGATTTGTTCAAGAAGGCTGCCGCTTATACTGTTAAATTAGAAGGTCTTCTACAAGCAGGTAATGGTATTATCATTAGTGATGAACCTCAAGATGTATCTTCAATAGGTTTGATCGATGCAATTGAAAGAAAACTTGTCGATGTTTATGAAGTTCCAATGGAGAAACAAGATTACCGTTTTTATTATACTTCTAGAAAATTTGAAATAGACACATTGACACCTCCATTAATTCTCACTGCCAAAGACAAGGCAAAACCATTTTATGCAACTCCTAAAACAGAACATATACCATTAGGTACACCTTATTCAAGGTTATGGGTCAATGCACAAGGTAGTTTGAGAGAAATGGTTTGGAAAAAATGTATTTGTTTCATCGTTTACACGATTCTTTTCCGTCCTGGTATCACAGTTGAAAGATTGTTGGACTATTGCAACCAAATTCTCTCGTTTAGCGAATTATCATCAATCTGCCGTTGGTTATCTAAGAAGGGCTACCTTGAAGAACTTCCTTTCGAAGGCTATAGCGTATCCACCGAATGGCCTCGCTTGTTACTTTAGTAATATGTAATATTAAATAAATAAATAATAATAATAATAACAACATTGTATCTATATCTATATTTAATTGTCATTGGAGTTGATATTGCACAATAAACATTCATACTTGTCGTCATGTTGACCCAGATTGTTTAAACATTTTTTATGAAATCCATGGCAACATTTGAAAACAATCATCCTTTCATCGGATAATTCTTCAGGAGCTGATGCTAAACCTCTTTGCTTATCCTCCCATTGATGGAAAATTTCCGGATTCAAACCAACACCCCAGAGTTTCTTTCCACAGATTTCACATTCTGAGTTATGAATAGTCCAACCTTCTTTCAACCCCTTTTGATAGTGGTTTACCATGCCTAATGATGAATCTTGAATAATTTTCAAAAGTGTTTCAGAAATTGCTTCTTCAAGGTGATAAGAAACAAAAATTTGTACAAATAAGTCCTTTAGATTCTTGGATTTAGTCATAATAATCTCATTATCATCAAGAATTCCGGCTAGAATCTCATAAAGATTATCATCATTTTTTCTTTCAATCAAAATAAGACGTACAAAAACTCTCTGAAGTATATTATTACAGGCAATCTTCTTATCTGAGTCATCTTTATGGGTACAAAATTCTTTCATTAGACACGAAACCAATTTCACCCAATATGATTCTTTCTGGTCATGAACTGATAAAATTGAACCGATACCCGTGTTCACATAACGATTCAGATTGTCTATGTCAGGATCACTTTCCTTAAACCATTCATGGATACACTTTGTTATAAACGTGATTTCTTGAGAATAGTTCCCTATTTTGTGATGAACCTCAGAAAGAGCTTCATAATTCTTAAGTTTAATCAGCTCTTCAATCAAGTTATTGCTATCAGACACATCTAATTCAATATCTTTAACCCATTGAGTTAGTTCTTGATCATTTCTAAGTTTGCATGATAAACGGATGTAATATTTTTTCAGTTCTTGGTTTTGATACTTTGGATCAACATTAATTCGAAAATAACTCTCCAAATAATCTAGCTTCAATTTGTCTTTGGCAGTGGAAACCATAATTGCCTTATGCAAAGTTGGATCAACTCCTTGTATAACATCAACAGACCCACCAACCTGCAAAGCCTTTAAAATTTTGTCAAAATTATCTTTCACTAAAGATTTGATCTTAATAAAATCAGAAGAGTTTTTGTCCATGTATCTGCAAGCCGCATTAATCACAGACTGGAAACTATCTTCTTTCATAACTTTCAATTCATCTTCAGATAAAAATAATTGAATCATCTCTAAATATTTCTGATTCTTTTTGTAATAGAAGAATAAAGATTTTTTGAAATTTCTAGCTTTCAATTGAGTAATAAAAATTTCTGGATCCTTTGGAACATACAGATTAAGTAAATCAATAATTAATTCTTCAATAGTTTTCCCTTTCAGAATCAACTCATCAGGAAGGTCACATATCTTTTTAGTTATATTTTCTAGTTCTTTGTTTGTAACAAATATCTCTTTACAATATTTAGCTAAAAATTCACCCATAAATGCTATTGTAAGTTGTTTGGCTAATGAGTGTTTTGTGATTTCTTCTTCCTTTATTATATTTAGCAAAATATCCATTACATGCTGCCTTGTAATTTTTACACCCAATTGAGAATTTTGTATATTTTTATCAACTTCTGAGTTTGGCATTTCTTCATCATTAAAGAACCCATCATCAACAATTTCAGATAACATTTTGTAAAACTCACTTGGATTGAAAATCATAAGGAGCTTAAAATAAGGAAAAGCAGGTTCATCATTTTGACCACGATTACCAGTTCCATTAGTAGGAAGAGTTTTCAATTTATCTTTACCACCAACTGGCCAAGTAACATCGACGCCACTGAAAAGAATATAGGAAATATCTTGTTTAGTCAAATATATCTTAATTTTGCTGTCTATTGGAAAAATTGTTGGATATTGTAAACCATTGAAGCAACTACTGATGTAACCAAAAATTAAATCGGGTTTAGTCCCTGTGTTGTCATCAGCAGAACAATCAATAGTACCAAATATGCTACTGTGGGTCACACTTCCATCTCTTATCCATTTTAACATTTCAATGAATGGTGTCAAATAGTCATTAAATGAAATATTCCAAATGTATATTAAAGTCTTGACATCATGTTGCTTTTGACACATGTGGACTAAAAGATCATAATCCCAACTGGATTTATCTAAGCTCAGTATAAGTGTTTTCAAAGAAGCTGGATATTTTTGTAATGTCGCTTGAAATAACATTGGTGATAAAGATTGAATCGTCTTTGATTTAATAAGTTTGTTAATTGTTAGTAAAAAAACATCTTGTAAATCTTTGGTTATGTCCTTTGATTGTTGTAATATTGTTTCCCAAGTAATATCTAAAAATTGTAATATCACTTCTTTACTTTCATTTGGGAACCATTCTACTTGTAGCTGAAGAGCAGTTGATATCAAACCTTCAATGGAATCAACTTTGTTGTTATTTAGTAAAAATTTCAATGCGGCAAATGTTAAATTATTAAAAGGCTCTTTTAGTTGTAATTTTCTTGCTTCTGGATTGATTGATAAACTCAATAGAGTTGGGATAGGAAAACTCTTATCAGCAAACTGGTTTAATAGAGACAATGCATCAATATAATCACCCTTTTGAACCCTTTTCAAAAGGAGACTTGACCAAGAAACGAATTTACCAACTTTAAAAGAGTAATTAGTTAAAAGAAATAATTTATTCCTATACCATCTAAAATGTTTATTTGGCGGGATTAACAGATCATGTATCAGAAGATCTATAGTCATTACAATATTAAAGTTTTCCATCGGATTAACAATTAACAGTTGATGAGATACAGTTAATAAACCCAATAAATTTGGAGCAAACCATTGTAGTAATAATATTGGTTCTGTGTAGTTCCATATTAATTTTGTTTTGTTAGGTCTTTCGAAGTTTAGATATACTGTTATTTTATTCTTAACAGAGTATGCAATGTTATCACTCATCCATGACATAGAATTTTGTGGAATAGTTAAATTGTTTGTTAAAATGGACTCAAATTTCTCTTCAAAAATCATTTGTAAACTGTTTTGTACTGATATTAGACCAAATTTAGTGTTTGTTAAGATAGCTAATTTGTCCCCATTTAATTTAGTGTTTAAAATTACTTCGTTAGGTGGAATAATAAGAAGTTTCTTTACACTATAAGTCATGTTCCAAAACCCAGTTCTGTGACCATTATGATAAAGTACATTACCTGTGACGTTACTCACTACTAACCCAGTATGTCGATTGGGCAAAAAATCTATTCCAGTAATTTCTTTTCCTTGGTGTTCTGTAATATGTAATATGGCAGATAAAGGTGTGAGCGATCTTTGGTTAGTATTACCCACTGGATTATCCTCCGTGAGCAGTTGTTGTTGCTTGTTTGTAGTATCATTTAAATTCCACAAGTAAACATCACCAGATTCATAACTTGCCGCCAAATGTGTACCATCATAGGACATAACAATATCCATAACTTTTGAATGTAAAGAGGTAGCAAACCGATTTAATAGTGAGGTTTGAACCGTTGAAGGAATTTCATCTTTAGTTTGAGGTAGTAATATGACCTGTAGAAACTCTTTATAATTAAATATGAGTAATGCACCTTTAATGGTACCTAAGACAAAATAAGAATTTGTAGGTAATATGCATGAGGGACCACCATATGCGCTAATTATAGAATAAACGTGGTTTAACGGGGACCAATTAATCAATTTTTGAGACTCTAATGCCAGTGGTGTCTTTGTATTGGTGAGACTAGATTCAGAGATACTTGTAGCCTCATTGAAGTGTATTGGTTGACCGTCTAATAACGGGGAATTTGCACTCATTAAAGGAAATTCTATAAGCAAGCAATGATTGTAACGGTCAATATGAGCCTATAAATATGTCTAATAATATCTTAGGCCTGTTTGAATCTAGAATTGGTTCTTTGGTTCTTTCACACATTCCCCTTGTCTCTTTATGATAATCATAATTTGCCATATTTGAATGCTGAAATATTTCAATATTTTATTTCAAGCCATAATTAGCGCTTATTATAAGAACAAGAATATACAAGTGGAAGAGAAGAATAGAAGGGTAAGGATAAGAACCACATCAAAGAAAGGGCATATATATTTTTAAATATAAATCGACTACAAAAAGTTTTGATATCTGAAAGAAGACTATTTTACCGTAGTAATATAGCTGAGTTAACAGTAATATATGAATAACTTAATTTTGAAGAATGTAATACATACATTTTTAAAAGAAAGAATAATAATAAATAATAAATAATTACACATCAATCTAACGATTTCTTAAGCTGTTAATATCCTTCTTGATTTTGACATTCTTTTAAAACATTATTTCTAAAACTTTATACTTTTTTCTTACAACTTTCCGGATGGATATCTTGTGGTTCTGCTTCCTTTGTTTTCTTTTCTATTTGATTGAATATTAATGAATATATGATTTTATCTTGTGTTAAATTAATAGAAGAATGGTAATACTTTTATTTTTGTAAAGATCGAGATAAAATTACAAGTTTATGTCATTTGCAAAAAATGATAATAGATCGTCTGTCTTGGCTTGTTCAGTGGGGGTATTAGCATTATTAGTATTATTATTATTATTATTCTCCAGTAACAAATCTTGTTGTAAAAGTGTCATTGGAGATGGTGTGTTGTCTGTTGGTGTAGTTTGTTCTATACTGGTTGTAGTTGGTGTTTGTGTTGAGTTTGTGAAATGATCAAATCCAAAGATCGACATATCTAATGGCAATGGCATTTCTTCACCAAGTGGTTCTAGTAATTTATCAACCGCATTACGTTTCATCTTCTTTGGGATGTTTGATCCTTCCTTTGGGATAGTAGTAGTGGAAGATGACACAGTCGAAGTAGATGAAAGCATTGGTCCATAAGAATCCATTATGGAGGGTGTATTGTCACATGTCTTTGTTAAAGTAGATGAAAGCACATTTTGTTGTTGTTGAACTGATTGTTCGTCTTCACTATCACTACTAAAATCTTTAACATCCATAATGATCTTATCATTACCATATTTGGACAAGATATTGTTTTTATTAGCTTTATGAGCGACAATAGCCATGGCTTCTAAAGCATCTTTATTTCTCAGTATAGTTGGATCCACAATACTTTGAGCGGTAGAAATATATCTTGAATGACCATTGGAGGTCTTAATCATTTTCAATTTACCATTTTTACTACGTTCATGTCTCACAACACGTAAATAATCTTGTGGCAACCCTTTACATTCCCCGGATTCAATATGTAATTCAACCCAGTTCTTTATAGATCCACAATATTCACCACATTGAGCACAATGACCAAACGATTTATTTCTTTCACTTGGTTTCACTCCATCTGGGTATAAAAGATGTCTAGTCTTTAAATGGGTCTTATATGTGTCTCTGCGTGAAAACCCACCGGAATGGTGACACCTAAGATCACGAGGTGCATCCTCTTTATAAAATGGACATCTATAAGCCTTTTCAATGGCATGTTTCTTAATATGACGAGTCAAATATCCACGAATTCTAAATCTTGCATCACAATAATGACACACAAATGGTTCATCATCATCAAACACTGAATGAGAATGGGAATTCTTATCCAACTGGAAATTTAAAGAACGATGTTCTTGAATTGGATTGTTTAAATTTGATGATTTGACCCCCGTCGAGAACTTATTCAAATACAATTGTTGTGATTTATAATTGGAGCCGTTGAAGGAACAGACCTCTTCTTCGTCTTCACAATGATCATTATCGTATTCCAATTTGAACATATTGTGATTAGTGCTCTTAACGATCTGTTATTGATCTCTTCTAGTTGCAATAATTCTTATTCTTCTTCTTGTTGTTGGCTCAAATTTCAATGTTTAAATTTCAACTTTCAATAGTTTGCGTGGGGCCGTGAGTCGTGATAAATTGCAGATGGAATAAACGCATCTGAAATTTAAAGATTATTTATCATTTAGTAAACATAGCCATTAGAAGCAGCTGAAGGAGCGACAAAGAGGGCCAAGTACAGTATACAAATCGTCCAGGAACGTGTTATTGGCAATGAGTGACAATCGCGAAGACGACGAGCTGAATTTTAGCGAGCTTATAGGCAATCTTTTGACCTCACATAACGAAGATGATAATATTGACAAGAGTCAGCAGGATTCAAAACAACAAGAAGATGATAACAATGAGGAAGGTAAGGAACACGATCTGGAGTTACCTGATTTGGAGGATGATGATGTGAATGAAGCTGATTTTGCCTCTGTGGTTTCAAATGCTTTACAAGGTATGAAACCTATTGGTGAGGATGACCATAATACAAACCTGAGTAGTAATGATGCCAATAATAACAATAACAATGATGTGAGTATTGATGAACAACAACAAAGTGGATGGGCCCACGTCCTTCAACAGAGTCTCCTACAAGATGATAATATGGGTGAGAATAACCTAGGAAATCAAAGGTTAGATGCAGATGAAGAAAATTTAAGAAGAGCCATTATGGAAACTTTACAAGAACTTAATGATACATCAGAAAATGAACCTACAAATAAGACTGCTGCTACATTAGATGATGAAATCCCACAAGTAGAGATTATAAGAAAATCAAGTAAGAAGACATCAAAGAAACAAAAGAAAAAACAGGCTAAGGATAAATCGACTTCAGATAAGTCTATCATTACAGAAGATAAATTATCTAAGAAGAAGAAAAGCCGCAAGGACAAAGAGAAACAAAAATCTAAGAGTAAAACTAAACATAACGATGATAATAATGATTTAATTGAAATTGATGATGTGATTAGAAGTATAATGACTCGTGATCAAGACGAGGAAGTAGATCAAAATGAGAATAATGATGCTGAATCACAAGCTTTAGTGGCAGCTACTTTGAAGCAATTCGAGAAACAATTCATGGCTGCTGAAGCAACACCAACAGTGTCCAAATCAAGAAAGATCACTCCAATACCGAAAAGACCAACACCGAAACCCAAAGCCAAACCAAAATCTAAAGCAACTACAAAAAAAGCAACCAAACCTTCGATACCTCCAATACCGACACCATTTATAGGTCATAAAGATTTGAATTACGAAATCCCAGTATCTACTTTTTATCCACAACCAAAAAAGCCCTCCACTGTTACAACCACTACAACAACGAAGAAGAAAAAGGCCAAAAAACCAAAGGCTAAATCTATATCACAAACTCAAGAGTCTCCAGTTCCTACAGTGAGAGAAAATGATGACTTTCAAAATGACGATATGACAAAAGAATTAGCGGATTTGGTTCATAAAGTTGTCGAAACCTCTTTATTTGAATCCATTACAGAAAAAGAAAACATAATAGCGAAAGCTATTGAAGAACCAACTCCTTCCAAACAAATTGAGAAGAAAGCAAACGATGAAAAAGAGAAAGAGGAAGAAGAAGAAATTGAAGAGGCAGATCATACGTGGGAAATTCCATTTCCTCCTGAAATAGAAATTCACGAAGAAGAGAAAGCAACTGAAACTGAAAAGGAGAAGTTTAATCAAGTAACTCGTATGGAGGAGACACATCAGGAAGAAGAACAAGCAGGTGAGAATGAAGGTAATGATGAACCTTTTGATATGCATCAAATCATGCAAAATGCAATGAATTTAGTTTTGGAGAGTAAACCCGAAGAAGAAGAAGAAGAAGAAGAAGAAGAAGAAGAAAAAGAAGAAGAAGAAGAAGAAGAAGAAGAAGAAGAAGAAGAAGAAGAAGAAAAGGCTCAAGCATTAGATAAAAGTGAAAAAGTGGAAGAAATTACAGAAGGTGAGAAATTAGTTACTTTGGAAGAACCTACAGAACTTGAACGTGATAAAATATCTAAACTAGGGACACCAGAAACAGGGAAGAAATTAACAAAGTCTAAAAAAGTTTCAAAAGCTAAAAAGACTGAAACCGAAAAGGTGAAGAAGCCTAAAAAAGTTAAAATAATAACCCCAAAACCTCCAAAGAAGAAACCTGCTGAAGTGGCCCCACGTAAGAAATACGATACAATTATTATTGACAGTTTTCAAAAGAAACTACCCGGTAACTCAATTACTGATGTCGCTAATTCAATTAAAAGACTTAATGCTCAATCTAAAGGAAAAATGGATAAGAATAGAGAAATTATTATTCGTAATGTTGAAGTTGAAAAAAGATTTTCCAAATTAAAGAGTGGAATAACTATGAAACCTCAATCTCCTCAATTAATATTAAAAAAGAAATTTAGTGTTGTTGCAGAAGCTGCTGCCAACGAAGCCAGAAAACTTCATAGAGAAAAAAATAAGGAACTTCGCTTAAAATTGAAAGAAGAAAGAGAAAGGATTAAAGAAGCAAAAAAGGTTCAAAAAGAATTAGATCAAGCTAAAGTGGATGCTGAACAAAAGGAATTAGAAGATATTGTAGCAAAAGGTCCACCATATCCTTCTGACCTAAGATTAACCAAGAAAGGGATCCCAAAAAAACCTTACAGGAGATACTCCGCTGAAGAAATGGCTCTTAGAGCACAACTACAAGAGGACTCTTACGGTGAACTTGAAGATAGATTAAGAACTTTACACTATAACAAAACTAGTACCACTAATATCAGAAAATCTCCATTATTCAATTTCGTTAAGCAAAATATCGTTTTAGAAGACAGAAATCTAAGTAACATTGAAGGAGTTTTGAAAAAAATTAATCTTCCTCAAACTTACTTTGATCATTTGGTTTCTCAATCAGGGACATTAGGCTACACTTACGAAGAAATTGCAAATGAGTTGCAAGTTCCAAATGAAGATAAATTTAATCCTGCGGCCAAAACTATTGTTCATAAGGAAAGATTTTTATTCCATGCTCCTTGGAATCTCCCAGATCATCCTCCTATTGCATTACCTGTTGCAAGAAGAAGCATCGCCAATAAGAATAATAAAAACAAGACAAATAGCTTACAGGACGATTCTGCATTTATGGCTGCAACCAGAAAATTGATTCCAACTATTTTAAACCCCATCATCAACACTCTAAAAGCTGCTGCAAAGAAAAGGATAGCTGATGGTGCATCTCCAGAAGAAGCCACAAGACATTTATTGACTATCATTAACCATACCAAGAAATCGATTGCCCAAGTAATTGCTAATGCTAGACAACGTCAACTGAGAGGACCATTGTCTAAGATTAAACAAGAAAATGGGGTTGATAGTGCAATTAATCACAGCCAACCTTCCATTGAACTCCATAGAATACCATTATTAAATACAGCGATTCATAACAAGAGAACCTTTTCAAATGCTGGTATTCAACCCAAATCAGAAAATGTGTGGAAAGTGCTACCATTACTCCCAGTTCCAAAAAAAGCAAAACTAGATGCTCACCGATCCTCAGATGTTATTGTTATCGATGATGATACAGAGTCAGCTAAAAAAAATCACGCTAACCCTATCGTTATTACAGAAATTGCTGATGAAGAAGATAAGATTATATCTGAGAAGAATTCAAACTCTGTTAAGGAATCTATTTCCACTGAAATGCCAGATGTAGAAAATAAAACAGAACATACTGAGGACCAGCATGTTTTAGTTGCTACAAATACTTTACCTGGAAACCCTGAGAAGTCTACTGTGACTGATCTAGGAACAGCTGTGGCCATGAATAATGAAGTCATTGAAAATAATGCTGATTTATCTAAAGAGCAAACCTTTAATGATGTAACAACACACGATACATCGGTTGGTGATATTACCAAAAACCCTGTTGATAATTCTGTTGATATTCCTATTAGTTCAGAAATTGATCATTCGGCATCTATTTCAGATACATCTCAGAAACCATCAGAAGTTACGAGCGTTACTTCTTCCCATAACGAATATGCAACAAATGTAATTTCTAGTGATAATACCTCAACCAATACAGTACCAGTTCTTGCTAATGATGAAAGTAAGGAGTTGGCCTCTGAAAAGAATGAATCCATCCCAACACCACAGCCTGTTGGTACTATATCTACCCGTACCGAAAAGACTAATGCTGAATTGCATATTCCTTTATTGGTAAAGAATTTCACTAATAGTTTAACTACCGAAGAAAGTACAGATAATCAACCTAATGCCAAAGAGTCGGTTAGCGAAGTTGAACTAGGTAATGAAACCGTATTAACTATCTCAAATTTACCTTCAGAAAATATGGGAGATGCTGCTACCCAAAAATTGACAAAATTACAAACTAATGGTAATGAAGACAACCTTACTGATACTGAAACAAATTCAGAACCAGTGAAAGAACAAAAGAGAGTTCAAAACGCTTCTACGGAAAAACCTGTACAAGTCAAGATGGAAAACAGTTCAGATCTACTTAAAAAGATTCCAATTGTTTCTAATCCAACTCTAACAACTAATACTCCGATTAAGGTGGAATCTATGGTGAAATCACTAGTCGTTCAACAACTTCAAGATTCGAACGAAGATGATGATGCAGTATTGCCTGATGGGATCACTAATCTGATTACATCTACTTTAACTAATTTAATTCCAGAAATTCAAAATGACTTTATTAAAGAGGAAAAGAGACAAAGAAGAACTGGTCCTAACAGTGTATTAAATCTTGACGGTTTAGTTCCACCCCCCCAAGTGAGGACTATATCTGCTCCTGTTCCACGAGTAATAAAACGGACGCCTCCTGTGAGGAAGACAGTAATTGCTAAAAAACCAAAGAAGGAGAAACACACATTTAAAGCAATCTATCATTTCGAAGTCCCAGATTTCTCTAACGTAGTTGGTAAGAAAAACATTTTACAAAAGAAGTTAAAAGAATTTTTAACTACAGAGGAATTTTATAATTTAAGAAAGGAGATTAGTACTGAAAGAAAAAGAAGATGGAGAGATGCTAATGCCATTCAAAATAAGATCAATGAATTACGTATGAGAGTCAAGAAACGTGCTATTAGAGAATTTGGCTCTGAAGATACGCAACCTAAATTAGAATGGGTGGATGCTACATTCAAGCAAAAATCTGACGAAGCCGGGTTTACTGATTTTTTGAAACAAAAGGCCAATAATCCTGATAAGAAGGATGCAAGCCCAGTATCGGATAACGACATCTTGAACATGGTTGCTATCAATTTAAATAAATTAGATGTGGCCAGAAAAATCGAAGCCTCTTTGGCTGAAGAACCTAAAGAAACCACAGGTCCTAAATCTAAGAAGAGAAAGTTGAATAAAGAGAGTAGTTCCGACGAGATAGCCCATATCGAGATAGCCACATCAGTGCCCAACAGTTTATAAATGCATTAAGAGCAGTTTTCAGTACAATGAACCTTTTGAATCAGTCTTTTTTTATAAGATTGGTTCAGTGTAATACTACTAATAAAAAAACAATCATAGTAATCATAATAATAAACCAATAATGACAATTAAGTATAAATTCTTTATTTTATCCATATAATTCAATATATATATATATATTACATATATTCCAAGACAAACTAAATAATGTTTCTATCTATAGTATTAAGATTCTCTTGGGGTATCTTGAACAGATTTTCTTTCTTTTAAGTTTTTAATATTATATGAATGAAATACGTGGATGATAATAATAGTTACAGTTATAATATGATCTCTTAACATCTTTCCAATCTGGTAAAATCTTTGTAATATCAATAGTTTCAAATTCACATTTCATACCATATGTGGCGACATCAATCTCCACAATTTTCTTGTAAACATCATAACAAATTTCTCTATCAGCACCAAGACCATTAAAAAATGAAAATACACCCTCTGGTTTAATTAATCCAACGATAACATCGTAAAGATCTAACATATCTTGATAATGTTCACTGAATGTATCGTAATAAATACCATCGAAGAAAGTTTCACCTTCGTCTAATAATTTATTTAAACTATCTTGCCATCTACCTTCTAAGACAACCACATTTGGCTTTTCATACCAACCATCTTTCTTCATCTTTGCTATAACATCAGGATGAGCTTCACAAATGTAATGCTTTTGAGGACCTTTAGCTTGAATGTATGTGTCAATAATCCCCATACCAAACCCAATGTTCAATACAATAGCATCATGCGGAGACTCTAGCGATGATGGGAACATGGCATCGGCAGCCAATTTCATAATTTGATCTTCCCATTCCATCATCACCCCATCTCTATTTTCTTCAGTGACCAATGCATCTTCTGTGTATTCCAATTTTGTGTTTAAATAAGTCATCTGGTCCCCAGCAGTAGCATCTGGATCATCTGTGATCTTTGCAGCTGTTTCACTTGATGTTACGACATCAACAGGTTCGTTAACATTTGTAGATGGATCAAATTCATTTTCGTCTAAGAATTCCACTTCACCACCATCTATCTTACGTAGAAGTAATTCAGCACTCACACCAGCCTCAACAATACGTTGGTATAATTGACCCCCTTTAGGTTGACCTCTTTCAAGTAATAGATCACCAACAGCTTTATTCTCATAATCTAAGAAACTCCAACCGGCACCGTATTCAAACAACATATCTAACATCTTCAAAACAGCACACGTCTCCTCTTCAGTTAAATCTTCAGGTAACGATCTAGCAAGGATATGCATCGGAGTGGTATTAGACCCACCTTCTTTATCATTATCATCATTTTCATCCTCATCACCTCTTTCAAAAGCTGCAGCTTGTTCTAAAGTGTAGGTGGCAGGGATCCCAGATTTCAAAAACGACGCCAATGGTTTCAAATAAGCCTCCTCAGTGACCGGTCTCACTGGAAACGTCAACAAATGGTGCAATTCAGACATCTTTACTATAGTTTATTGTCATTGACACTTTGCGATGAGTTTCTTTAATGGCGTTATCAATCAATGCTTCTATTTAAAATATTTCAATTATCTCGTCCAGAGCGACTCTGAAATTTAACGATTTTGAAATTTGAATCAAAAGAAGGTTTTAAAGATTACCGTTGGGGGGAGATGATCTCTAGTTTGAAAGGACATATATCCATCCAGTAAGTGTGCCGACAGGAGAGAAGGATTGCTTGGTTGGAAGCGTTGTTTGAGAGAGATATTGCTACACGTTTCAACGATCCGAATTGAACCATTAGAATCCATTTTACACCACTTCTCGAAATATATTTGATTTTCCGATTAATTCACACATATAGACACTCTACACATTGATCTGATCGTTGATCCTGATCGTTAGTACATTCATTACACTGTTTTAAATTCAATTTATTACATCCACCACTCGTTATAAGAAAAACAACAACAACAACTATTAGCCAACTAATAATAAATATTATACTCAATAAACACAACGAATGCTCCAATGGCGTCCAGAAAATGTTCAGCAAAGGATTTCATCTTTAAAGAAGATATAGGACATGGTTCTTATTCTACCGTGTATAAAGCATATGATAAACGTAATATCAAGAAAATATATGCTATTAAAGTTTGCTCCAAATCACATATTATTAAAGAGGGGAAAGTTAAATACGTTACCATTGAGAAAAATACTTTAAACCTATTAGCCAAGGCAAATCATCCAGGGATTGTGAAATTGTATTACACCTTTCATGATGAACAAAATCTTTATTTTGTACTTGATTTTGCCTCTGGTGGTGAATTATTATCACTTTTACACAAATGTGGGACTTTTAATGAAAATTGGTCTAAACATTTCACAGTACAATTGATTGATACATTATCATATATCCATTCACAAGGTATTATCCATAGAGACTTGAAACCTGAAAATGTTTTATTAGATAAAGATGGTCGACTCATGGTGACAGATTTTGGTGCAGCATTAACCACAAACATGGCAAATAAAGATAGCAACGAAATAACAAGTTCATCATCATTTGTTGGGACTGCAGAATACGTCTCACCTGAATTGTTATTATACAACCAATGTAGTTATGGATCAGATATTTGGGCTCTAGGTTGTATGATTTATCAGTTCTTTGAAGGTCATCCACCATTTAGAGGTGAAAATGAATTGAAGACATTTGAAAAAATTGTAGCATTAGATTATTCATGGCATAATAATAAAATTAAACCAAAAAATGAAACTCCACCAGTGGTCATCGATCTTGTAAGAAGAATTCTTATTGTTGATACAAGAGAAAGATTAACTTTGAATATGATCAAACAAAATGTTTGGTTTAATAATATTAATTGGGACGATAAGATTAACATTTGGAAAGGTATATGGCAAGTCCAATCAGACGAAGGATTTACCAGAAATTCAAGATCATCTTCACAAAGTAATAGTACATCAAGTTCATATCATAGAATGATACCAAATAGACAACTACATGTTATTGATACACCGGTGAAAAATATTACCATTACAAAACAAAAGAGAAAGAAACCCACAAAGGTTTCAAACACAACTAGTAGTATAGTAGAATGGAGAAAGAAATTAGGGATATCCACAAATATGAATAATAATAAATCACAATCAGTGGATATGACTACAGATATTGATAATATTAATAATGATTTGATAATGACTGACCGTATATCTAGTGTGAATCATAATCCACAACCTACCACCACTAATAATATTCTAACGAATGGTAATGGGTATTTACCGCCACAAGAAATCAAGAAATCAAATGGTTTACCTTATGTTAAAGAAGCTAGTACTCCGACGCGGAGTAATAGAAATAGTAGTGTTACTATGTCAAATAATTTTATTCCACCAACAAAATTGAGTTCTTCTACGACCCCAAGTTCAAGACAATCATTATCATCTTCAAAACCTTCTACACCTACTCAAACTAGAATGAAAACACCATCTCCACCTCCACAACCATTACCAGTTCTTAAACATCAACAAAAAAAATCACCACAAGTTTCTAAATATTCTACTCCAAAATTAACCACATTAAATATTTTCAAGCAAGGATATGTCTATATTCATGAAATTCCTTATAAATTAAATGGTCCTGGCATGTCATTAACAAGTTATAATAAGATTGATAATGATTTGATCACCACATTTGTTGCAGATCATCATAATGGCTTGAGATCAAGTAAATGCCCTTTGAAAACTTTAATTTTGAAGAAGAATGGTTCATTGTTATATAACAATAATAGTACTATTGATAATGAACAATTTATGGTTAATATTGGTGATTCAGAATTATCTGTTTATGATTTTGAATTTGATGAATTGGAAAAGACTGGGTTCTTAATCCTGGAGAAATATAAACATAAGATATGGTTTATTTCATTACCATCAAAACAAGTTATTTCCGGTGGATTAGAAATTAATAACAAAGAAACTTGGGTTGATTGCTTCTTCAGAGTGAGACAATTAATAGAAAATCAAATGGATCAAAATGATGATAATAGTGAAAGTAGAAACAGTTCTGTTAAGAAAGATTTAGAAACCACAGCAGCCAAATTAAATAATGTAACAATAAATGAATCTAAATCTACACCAGTACCGTCTGAAACTTTCCACACTGCACAAACTGCCAGATCACCATCTGGTTCTACACACACTTCTAGTAAAAATTCAGGTAAAATCTCTGTTCCAAAGAATTCAACCACAACTACCAGTACCACTACATCCAAACCGAATAACTCCTCTAAAACTCATTCTAATCTTAACAGCGCTACTTCAAGAAGTACTAGCTCAAGCAAACCTGGAAGTAACACTTCCAATATAAACTCCCAACCATTACATATAAATACTCCGAAACAAAGACAAACATCTACAAGCTCTAATAAATCACGTTCTGTTTCAGCTGCTAGTAACAGCAATTCATCCACCACAAATCATCAACATGGAAGTTCACCACAAATTACTTTACCTACTACATTACGTGTAAATACAAACACTGCAAACAAATCTTTACATGAAAGTAAGAGATTGTTTTCACCTCCATTAAGATCAAAACCATTCTCTATGGGATCACCATTAGACATGAGCAACCTTGTTAATAGTAATGGTCCAACATCACCACCATTATATCCTACAAAGAAGTATAATGCACCAAAGGATATGGTTATTAGTAGTAGTAGGTATGAAGTGATTCATACTTTATCGAACCAACATTCACCAGATCAAACTGTGGCCAGTTCCGGTGCTTCTGCAGCCTTTAAAAGTTTACAGCGTAAAAGATCTGGAAATGAGATAAAATTCCCTAACACTACAACAAGTAGTATCTCTAAAGATAATTCAAAGGATAATTTTAAGGATAGTTCTAAAGATAATAATGGTAAGTAATGTAGATAATATACATATATATTTATATATGATTAACTACTACTGGTTTTCATGCGATGAATGCTAGAACTAATAGGACAATTAATGCAATAATGAGTAAAATAATACAACAATCATTAAACTTTTCTTTATTCTTTTCATAAACCCACTCCAATTGTCTTCTTGATCTATTTAATTTATTTGTGACGGAGTCGAAATTAGTATCTAAATCATCAAGTAATTGGCCTTGATCCTCAAGTTCTTCACCCATGGTTTGTGCTTGCAAATGTAAATTTTGCATTGTATGATGAATATTATCCAAATGCACATCTTGTTCTTGTAACATTTGTTCTTGTAAAGCATCACCAGTTGAGGGACCATTGTTAACGTCTCCATTGGTTGAGTTCTTAACCTCACCTATTTGCTGTATTGGTTGTTGTTGTTCTTGTGGTACGAAGTTAGTTTGTGCTGGAACGAAAGATGATTGTGCGGTGGTGTCGATGTTATAATCCTTAATAAATTGATTTAATTGTACTCTCACTTTAGTCAAATTAGTCTCTCTCTGTTGTGTATCCAACGAACTTCTCTGCATCACTAGAAGTGATCTTTCTAAATCGTTTATGGTATCCTGTACATCCTTGATAATATCAATAACTTCATTATCTATCCCATGAGAGGGTAAATAGTTTGTTAATCTAGTTAATTGCTCTTTAGTGTCTTCTAACACTTGGTCGAATGGATCCTCTACAGACATATTGGTCTTTTAGTTGGTTGGTTATGATGAACTTCTGGTTGCCAATAATTTTTCACTCTTAAAGGTTAGCCATTCAATATTTAATTTATTTTTATTTTCAATTCATATTGCTAAACTTAAACAAAACAAGTTCAGCAAAGCAAGATCACCCAATACAACTATGGATAGTACTAACCATGACAATTCAACCCCACCAGTGAATTTACCAGTGAAAACTGAACAAAATGAGACTAATCACCTGGGTGATATCGTAGGTGGATCCTACACAAGACAGTATTTAAATGATAAAGTGACACCAACATTGCTTCGAGGAATGAGACAGATTGCCATTGATAAGCCAGCAAACCCTTTGAAAGCCCTGGGAGAGTACCTCATTGCTGAGAGTGAGAGACAGCAGAAGTAGAGGACAACTTGTAGAAATAAAGAAACTTTAGAATATATGTAAGATTAAAATAAGTATATAGATGATATTTATAAGCTAATAGATGATAGATAATATGTCGATTGTTAGAACTTCTCCCATTCCATGTCTGTGTCTAATCTGTTCCAATACTTGAAAACAGTCCCACACATACGACTGACCCAATGCAATCTCCAACCACGCCATAACCCATGCCATATCTCTTGTGAATGAACGTTAATGGGGTGGAATAATAATAAATCTTCTTGAATTGATGGAGTCCATTCCAGGATATATTTCCATTTGAATCTGTTGATCAGGGATTCTAATGGTAATTTACATACTAATTGGAAGGATTCAATTAACAGATTCAATGACACAATGATTATCCAACGTTCTTGTGGTGTTAAATGAGATAAATTGATTCCATAAACGATAACAAATTCAAATAAATGATGATACAAATTGTTAACAGCAACTTTCAATAAAGTTAACCCTTGGACGGTGACCAATATATGATCCAATGGCAGCGTATGAAATGAATAAAGGTTTTGTTGTACTAATAATTTACTCGATTGACCCATAAACATAATACGTTTAATATGGTTTAATGAAATGGGTAATAAGATAAAGGCTTCTGTGATAAAATCTGCAATACAATTAATCACAGTTTGGGCAGTTAAGGAGAATACCCAACGTGTAGGTTGTACGACAGTTAATAATGGAGTGATTAATAACCTTTTAAGAGTGAACGTAGCTATGGGATACAAAGTATCATACATTAATACATTTTGGAAAGAGGTCCATAACGATTTAAGACCTAGTTTCTGTTGGATGGTAGAGATAATTGTCCATGTATCTAACTTTGTAAATTTCAATGCTGATGTAGTTGTAATGGCTGTAGATGGTACTGTAACGGGTAAAGATGGGGTAGATGAGTGTGAAGGGGAGTTTGAAGTTGAAGAAGGTAGTTGAGTATTTCTTGGGAAGAAATCAATCTCTTCACTCTCATTGTCATCTTGATCCAAAAGGATACTAGTGGATAATTGTTTTGATGGTTTCACTTGATCTGGTGAGATCAACTGTAATAACAATTTAGCCACTTGGAATGGTTGTAAAGCAAGTTGTCTTAATAATAACGAATATATATTAATTGATTT
This sequence comes from Monosporozyma unispora, assembly GCA_003708525.3. Classification (NCBI taxonomy): domain Eukaryota; kingdom Fungi; phylum Ascomycota; class Saccharomycetes; order Saccharomycetales; family Saccharomycetaceae; genus Monosporozyma; species Monosporozyma unispora. Next base: position 90,789 of record PPON03000022.1, on the reverse strand, counting down.
AGTATCAAACCGTTGCCATACAGACTGAATCACTGAACTGCCATTGCCCCTACTCCCTTCTAGTGACATCCCATTCTTAATATTCCCCAGGGACCTTACAGCAGTTAAACTATCACTATTCTTGTTTATTATGGATAGTTTATCTGTTAATGAAACATTATGTGGATCTAAGATACCAATTCCAGGTCTAAAAATTGCAGGATAACCAATGTTAAACGTTTCCGGATTGTAATAAGGTCTATTATTACTATGATCCATGATGGGTTGTGGTTCTTGATTTGCTTTGATTTGTTACTTCTTCACATCTCTCATTGTAATAACAAATATCGATTAATATTTAATTTTAATTCAAATCTTAATTTAATAACAAACTGTCAAAGAAGATAGAGATTGATAAGGACAAGTACAGCAAGAAGAAACAATCGTCCCCATGCCAGCATCCAGAATTTATGACCATAGTCTATTACCTCATGGGAAGACACAACAAGAAGTTTCACTATCTGTGATGACTCTATTATATCAGGAAATGATTCAAAGACTTTATAAACAATCTGATTCCATTGAACATTTCCAATCAAAATTGAACGATGTTGGGTATAGATTAGGTGTTAACGTATTAGAATTATTGAATTACAGAGCTTCTGTGCCCGTATCCATTATAAGTAAAGCTAAAGATTTGGGGAATACCATGTCAAATAGTAACACTGTGATAACAAACAATTCCACAAGTAATGCTCCAACAACCTCTTCTAATGCCTCGACATTATCCAATTTCATTGACGAATTCAATTCATTGGGCAAAGACATTCCAAGAATGAAGCGAAGAGATTTACAAATTATTGATATTTTACAATTCATTCACGGTACCGTGTGGTCTTACTTATTTGGCCATGTCTCTAGTGATTTAGTGAAAGCCCAGGGGAACGAGACAGAATATAGAATCATTGATAATGAACCTCAATGGACCCAATTCATTTCTGGAGCCCGTAATCAATTGCATTACGAGTCCTGTAATTACATGCTTTGTGGTGTTATTCAAGGTTTCTTAAAAGAGAGTGGGTTCCCCTGCGATGTGAGTGCTCATTGGCAACCAAGCGACGAACAACCGCAACGAATCGTGTTCTTGATCCAATTCCATCAACAAGTCGTCGCCAGAGAACAACTACGTTACTCAAGAGCTTGAGTGTTCTTCCCTGCTTCATCTTCATCTTCACCGTTATCATCATCATAGTAATAACAAAATTTTCTCAACGTTATAATAATTTCAATTGAAATTGAACTCATCCAATATTAATAGCAACAACAAGAATACAATCAGACAACTACCATTAAAGATGCTTTACGTTATCGAGCATATGGAAGATGGATTCAGTGAATGGGTTAAATTAGAATATGCACAAATTATAAGAGACGTTGGTGCTAAGAATTTGGTCCTAGTGTCAGTGTCCAACGAGTTGAAAGATGAAGACATTCCCCAAGAATTGGTCAACATGGGTCTTCAATGGACCCATAGTGGGCTAGAATGTATTGGTGAAGAATTCCCACAGTTGAATCTACCACCAATGAAGGCAGGGAATGTTTGTTTATTAGATCCTCGTGCCACTGAAGATTTAGCTCCAAATGATGAACCAAAATTCCAATACTTGTTATTTGGTGGTATTCTTGGTGATCATCCACCAAGAGACCGTACCAGCGAGTTACAAACTTTACACCCGGGTTTATTAATTGGTAAGAGACTTGGTGATAAACAAATGACCACCGATACTGCGGTGAGAGTCGCACAAATTATTACCAAGAAACAAACCCCATTATTTTCCATTGATTTCATTGACTATCCAGAGTTTAGATTTAGCAAACACGAGGCCACAGAGATGCCATTCAGATATGTGAAAGATGAAACCACTGGTCAACCAATCTTACCAGAGGGGATGTTAAATTTGATCAAAATCGATTCTCAAAGATCACTAGATGATTTCTTCTAAAATGTATATTATTTCTATATAACGTTGGTTAATAAAACTGTTATTACATTGCTAATACAGCCTCCTTCCGCCAGGCTATTGTTTACTTGCTTTATTATCCTCTTATACAGTGGTTGAAGCCGGGTAAGAACCTTTATTCATTTCAAAACTGGATTGAACGTTATTTGAAAGCTTTAATCAATTGAATCATTGAATCCTTAAGCACTGTTAGCACTATTCAAATCAGTAAACAAGAACAAACATACATCATGTCCACTTTAGTGAAATCTGCCAAATCTATCGTCCCATTATTAGACCGTGTCTTAGTGCAAAGAGTGAAAGCACAAGCTAAGACTGCCTCTGGGTTATATTTACCAGAAAAGAACGTTGCTAAGTTGAATCAAGCCACTGTCATCTCTGTGGGCCCAGGTTTCACCGATGCTAATGGTAACAAAGTTGTCCCACAAGTGAAAGCTGGTGATCAAGTGTTGATCCCACAATTCGGCGGGTCCACTATCAAATTATCTGATGCTGAGAATGACGAAGTGATCTTATTCAGAGACTCTGAAATCTTAGCTAAGATTAAGGAATAGATATATCTATATGTCTACATTGCTGGCTATTACATTACTTTTATCATGTAAATAAACAACATACCTAGAATATTTTGCTATATATAACATGTATATATTTGCTTATTCTATACTTTATAATAATGTTCTGCTTGGAATTGATTTAACACAGATTTAATATCATTAGAGCTATTACAAACTTTCATAAACCAACGGCGTGGGAATCGAGCATATTCCTCTGTCGAGACTTGCCCTGACCATGTCATTTCTATACTGTTTTCTGACATATCTATGGGGCGATCACTATTCTTCAATGTAAAACTTTCTTTCCAAGGTAATCGACTCAAAATTAACCTATTCATAAACTTCATTGATTTCTCCTTGGACGTGAGGAGAATAAGGATTCCAGGACCATCGTCTCCATCTCTTAAACAACAACCTTTCATTTCTAATTGACGTGCATTGGTCATTAATTTAAATCGTATCGATGGATTGATCAATTGTTTGAAACGATAAACCTGTACCAAGATATCACTTTGTGAATCAACCTTCGTGACAATTTTATCTTTCTGTTGAGCCATTTCATGTCTACGTTGATTAGTTAAATCATGTTGTCTCTTACGTTCACTCATCGCATCTTTAACTTTTTGTTCCCATCCAGTTGGCATATCAATACCTTGTCCCTGTTGATTCATCATAGTAGATAATTTAACTTTATTTTCAGGTTTGGGGATCAACCCTAAATGAACTTGTTTTTGGACTTCACGTTGTTGTAATAATCTCTTGTTTTTACGTAATTGTCGTCTTTCCTTAGTTGTAAGGTATAATTTAGCGTTAACTGTTTTATCTTCTAATTTTGGTGGGACTGGATGCAACACATATTCAATAGACGGACGATATCTTTCTTCATCATCTTCATCATCCTCATCACCACTTTTTTCTTCTTGGTCTTCTTGCTCAAGAAGATAATACTTTGCATCCCACCATTCTACTTTAGGAATGCTATCCTCATCAACGAACCATTTATCTTCACCTCTTCCAGGATCAGGCAATTCACCCCGCTTAATCTTTAATTGTATAGCATCCAAAGCATCTCTTTCAAGTTGCAATGGTCCTGTGATATCACCCTTTTGATGGAATGGACCCAATATTTTTTGTTTCTTATTTGAAGTAGATCTATTATCACTTAAATATGGATTATTATCATTCCTTGAGTTTCTTTTCAACAATCTTGGATTAGTTAACCCAACATGTAACGTTGTATTCAGTCCTCTACCTGACATCCTTATCTGTTTCCCTCCTTTTGTTCTTTTATAGTTGTTTTATTCTATAGCACTGGAATATTTTAGAGGTAAGATTTTATCATTAAATTAATTAATTACATGTATAATAGATAATATATAATATTTCATAAATAAATAAAGAAACAAGACAAAAGTTTACCAACGTTTCTTGAAAAGTGAAGAGAATAATCCACCACCACTACCATTATTAGCAGCACTACCATTGGCAGATCCATGATGTGCGGTATCATCAGGACTGTTAGATTTAATTCTTCTTAAACTATTTTTATCAGCATTCCAATTTTTAACAGGCCTCTGGGTAGAAATGGTTCTTGTCTTAGTCAAGGGAACACCAATAGTGCTTGGTACAGATACACCGTGATGTTTCAATTCCGGGCGATGTAATTCATTTCTCAATGGTGATATTGTTGTGGATCTGAGGGGTCTCAAAGGTGCTTCATGGTAACTTCTGCCACGGCTTGTTGAGCCACTACTATTACCGCCACTACTACTATGTAATGAATGCGTTGTTGTGGTTGGACCAGAACTATGATTATGATGTAATGGCGAAGGTTTCTTTGGTTTTTTATCACTTGCTAATGCAATTTCGATCATTGATTTCATTGCCTTCGGTTGTTGTGGACGTTCCATTTTACTACCTGTCTGAATAGATTTACCAATCCATTCATCAATTTGTTCCACAAGATGTTTTGGTTTCTTAGGCAATGGTGGTTTAATAGCATTTAGATCATTATTAAATTTCTTTTGTAAGTTAACTTCAAATTGAAACATTGGTTTCACAAAAACGACACAAACTGGAACAGGTGAATGTTTTAAAAATTTGTCAGTCAAATGAACAGAATGCCAACGGATCTCAGAGGTCAGTTTCTTCTTTGACATAACAAATAAATCTGGCATATAAACGTTGACCATATCATTTAATACTTTAGCTGATTTACCGATAACAATTTCAACAGTGACTTTGATCGATTTAGGTTCTTTGGATAAAAGTACACTGATATATAATAAGATATCATTCAATTTATCTTCAATACTCAATCTATCATACCCACTTGCCCATTGTGGGTCTTCATCACCTTCATAATCACTATATTCCTCGTCATCGTCATCATCTTGTTGTCCCTCATCATTTCCAATAGCATCAGGATCTAAAGATCTAACTTTTGTTAAACCGAGACTTTCAGTTTCAGCTTCAATACTGTATTCCTCCTTTCTAGAAATTGATTTACTTCTAGAATACATACTATTCATTGATTTAGCATATGAAGGATGACGTTTATGATGTGCATGATGATGATGATGTCGATGAACTGCAGGTGTCATTTTCTTTAATTTGGCTAAATTGGCTACAATAACAACATGATCTGTATCTTGTGCTAATTTCATAATTGTATAATCTAACCCAACCCAAGTATGTTTTCTACCACTGATATGGCATAGTAAAGTCTTTGGTCCCGTTGGATATCCAATGACTTCATGCATAATTAACCAACGCCGTTTCTTCTTTCTAGTCATATTTTCAAAATCATCTTCTTCAGCTTTAGATTTTGATTTATCATTAGTAGAGTCCTTTCTTAAATCTGGAAATAAAATTTCAGCATGTTTAAAATATTTAGTTCTATCCATTAATCTTTCATCAATTTGTAATCTACGTTTATTCCAAAGTGAACCCCATTGATCATAAGCTCTATTAATTACCATAGTATCAGTATTTACAGTGGGTCTACTTGGATAATCCTCACGAACAATCTTCCCTGCAGCAGTTCTCTTAAACATACTTTGCATTTGTTTCAAAGTAGTGATCCTAGTTGGTGATCTCGATCTATGAGTTATAGGTTCACTCTTAGTGCTTGGAGAGGTAACATATTCGTTATGAATAAAATATCCATCATTATCGTTTGTTGCATACCCACTTTCATTATCATACCATTCATCCATGGTATACAATTCAGGTGGAATCTGTACACCAGGGAAATCATAACTTGGGTATTCTCTTTGAATCAAAGAGTCTTTACTTGGAGATGAAACTGGAACAGTATCGAATGAAACACAAGGTTTATATTGTAAATAAGGACTATTATTATTCCCTTTTTCATTTGCCATACCTTTATCATGTTTCTTCAACACGGATTCCAATAAGACAGGTTCATTATTACCATTGCTTGTCCTCTTCTTCAAACATCTAGCTCTAAAACCTGAATTTGACCGAGAATCCTTCCCAGAAAGACCTTCATAAGTGTCTAAATTATAATCTGTATATAATTTAACATTCTTATAACTTTCAGCAGGCTCATTCAACGCCATAGTGTTTTGATATAAGCTTTATTTTGGCTAAAATTTATCTAATCAAGTGGTCTGATGGTAATGATTTAATAGATCTTCCTTTAAAAATAATATTGAATTTATTTCAATTTCAATTTTAAAATTCGATAAATAATAATTCGCTATTTACAACAATAAATACATAGTGATAAAATATTAAAATTCAGAGGAATCATCTTTAATAACCAGCAAAGGTGGTATTGATATTGTAGAAGTGTAATATTGTAACCTTCTTACAGGTCCATATCCTTCAAGAAGCCCCCAAAACAGCCATTGAGGCCATAATTCGCTATTCACTCGATGGAATTTCAATTGAGGCACCAAAAATCTCCTAGTCTCCATAGCATGAGTGAAAAATTCAAGTACAATGATGGCTAGTAATACTTTGTCGTTATCTAACCATTGTAATAACACCTTGTTCCTTGTATCCCAAAAAAACAGAGTATATAGGAATGGCCTGTAAAAATAACATAGACTGGGCAACCAAACAGCACATATTATAAGCCAATCCAATGGGAAACTCGGTGCTATGACCTTGTTGACCCTCCAAGGAGCCATGTTGTGTTTGCTAGTGATATGTTTATGAACCTCGTGGAACAAGTCGTATAACTTTGTTGGATCATTCTGTTCCATTAATTCTTTATTTACACCATTGACCACACATCCAGAACAACTATATTCTTGTCCCTGGGACTGCAATGTCATGGAACCATCCCAGTTGATATTCTTTAAAGACACCTGGTTGTTGCACCTTTCCATTGGGATCTCTTGTTCTTGCGATAGTAATGCGACTAGATCTTGTAATTGCCATTGACACTGGCTGTTGATGTTTTGCACCACGTCTTGCTTCTTCATCATTCTAAACTGCCCTGCTGCCCTGTTGTTGGTGTTATCCCTCCAAGAGTGAATCTTAACTCCTCTCCCTGAGACTCAATGGCTCCAACGTTTAAATATTCTTTCCATTAGCGATTATTATTCTCGTTTAGGAGGCAAAACGACACTCCGAGGATCCTCAACTTGGCAGATCACATTGCGAGCAACGAGATCAAGTTACGATAATACGAGATTTACACTGGACTAGATCTGACAGTAGTCACCAGGAAGGAGTCTCACACAAGTTAGCAAATACGCTTGGGCCGGTATACTTCTTTCCACTTCTTCTTCTTTGCTATTATCACCATCATAAGAGCTCACCTCAAGGTGAAATATTTTCAATTCAATTGGATCGCTTACAATAAATAGTGCTATATAGCAACAGTTACCAGAGAAGAGAAGACAACAAGTAAGCAATGAACAGGGAACAGAAAACGAGGTTTAGAGATAGACATCTCAGGTATCAGTACGATTTGTTACATTGTCTACCCTCGGTAACGCAAAGACCTGATTCATTATCTGGTTTGTATTTGAAAAAATTTTATAATGCTACAAAACGTTATCAATTAACTTTACCTACTCAATTAACTGATCCCATGGGGATGTTTTGTACTCAATGTGGGGTGGTAAGGGTTGCTGGTGTTAATATGGAAATGGAAAGACATGTCGGGGCCAAGGGAAAGGGTTCTTCTTTAACTTATAAATGCTTGTACTGTTCCAAGAGTAATGATTCTATGTTGGGTCCTGAATTAGCAGCACCACAACCCATAGCCACAGCTACAAGTGGTAAGAATAGTAGAAGTAATACTCCAATATCCACGGGGAAAGTCTCTAAACCAGGAAACAATAACAGCAGTATTAACAACAGTGCAAAGGCTAAAGCTAGGGCCAAGAAGAGAAAGAATAACAGTTTATCTAACTTATTATCACAAAAGAATAAAGAAAATAAGAAGAAGAATTCTGGTATATTGTCTTTGGAAAGTTTCATGCAAAAATAATTGCTCATTCAAAATATCATTATCATCTTTATATAGACGTATTTAAAATATTTGTTACATCACTCATTAATACATTAGCATCCATTATAGCTTCTTCTTCTACCTCTTCAGGGATATCTTCACTGTCCCGACTACTGACTCTAACTACGGGGGTGGTGGTACTCTTAGATGATAAAGGAGATGAACTAGCACCAGACATGGAACGACGTGCAATACCTCTTATAGTTGTGTGTCCCAGACTGTGATCCTCTCTTAATGGGTTTACCACTTCTTCTATTTCTTCACGAGACATATTACTACTATCTGTAATGATATTTGTACCAGGTTCACCAGAAACAACTTTATTTCCACCACTATTATCTATGGATCTTCTTTTCTCAACAGTTATTACACTATCACTCTCATCTACTCCATTTTCATTAACAGTAACTACACTATCATCCAAAGTAGCAGCAGCAGATGATTTAATCTTAACTTTACGAATTACATGACGTATCCACATTCTTCTTCTATAAAGTTTTGATGATTGATTTGTACAATCCTTCACTTTATCATAAACCCATTTAGTATCAGAATCAACTCTAACATTACTTATAAATCTTTCACGTACCCATTTCTCTGGTGATAAATTCAATTCCCATAAACTTGTTTGTGTCCATTCCCATCCAATAGGTGGATTAATTTCATCAAGTGTCTTAACGCATAAGAGTTCAATCTTTTCACCTTGTAATCTCTTAGGTGAATATAATGTAAAATCATCAAAATGATATCCAATAGTAGTCCATTCCTTATGTTGATCTTTATAAACTTGAATTTCAAAGACATCAACAATACGATTTTCACGAGCTTCTACAAATCTTAATTGTTCATTAATCTTATGTTCATATTGATTTGTTCTTTGTAACCATGATAATCTTGTTTCCTCTGCTAATAATTTATTCATAAAGATATCACGATTATTAGGGTGTAATAATACAATTAAAGTCCATCCAATCCCAATTAAGATCAATTTAATTGGGATTAATGGCCATATGATATCAATAAAAAAATAATTAAATACGCCCACACTGGCTAAGAATATAAACCAAGCAGTTGACACTTGTTCATTAATGAAAAATACAAATCGTTTCATTATAAAATAAATGAAATCATAAATTGCCACATAGAGTAAGACATGATTTTGTAAATCTTGAAGATTCATTATAAATTCTTGACTTAATTCAGGTACAGGCTCTGGTAAAATAGGTTCTCTTAATGGTGGACCTTGTGCTGGAGTACGATTTATCTCCACTTGTGGCTTGATGGGATCCACAGGATTTGGTAAGTGAACTTGCATATAATGTGGGACCATCACCTCGAATAAGATATAACATATTGGGCCACAAGTAATAGCAACTAAGGGATTCAATACACATAAAGTATAAATACACATGATGGTCAAAGTCATTGGAAAATTTTCCCAATTAATAAAATCAATAACATTATCAATAAACATGAAGGGGAGCCCTAATCTTGAATTCATTTGAATGAAATTTTTAGATAATAGTTGAACAGATAAACTGGGTCTGTTCTTTGCATAGGCTAATCTCGAGGCTATTTCGCCCTTTTTGGCCATAGATGAAGGTGGCAATGCCATCTTAATAATCTTTTCCACCAATGTATCTGTCATCATTTGTTGAATTGATGAACTTTTATCCATGGATGACACCGGAGCAGATTTGTTCTGGGAGTAAACTTTACTTCGATTGTAACTATCAGATGCAACATTGGATGTGCTGGCACCATTAGACCAGTTCAAATTCAACCCACTATTGCTCTTACGTTTCCCTTTAGCAGCAGAGTACCCACTCATCTCACTTACTGTACTGGCTGCATCGATATTATTTTCATCGGAAAGAGACTTCTTGCATCCATCTTCACTTTTCCATAAATTTGTTACCACATCCATCTTTGAAATAATGAGATGAGATTGACTGATTATTATATTTCCTTTCCTTCACCTCTTTTCTTCTTAATCAACTGATGTTTTTAAAGGTGTCTTTAAAGTTTGTTTACCTCTTTAAAATTTCAAATATTCAAAAAACCATTGAGTTCTATACAAATTTTATATAATTAAAATATAATCCAAACTATTAAAGAATACAAATCCATGGTTTTAATGTACAGTTATGTTCCCAGCAGCTACCATTATTATTTCTTGTTTTTTCTGGCTCTCTTTTTCTTTGGTTCTGGGGCCTCTTCCTCCACTTTTCTCTTTAAAATGTTATTCAATAGTTTTTGATCTTCGATGAGCTTGAATTTAGCGTTAAAGGCATCTTTACAAGCAGTTAACGAAGCTACTTCACATTTTAACATCACATCAGCCATCACATGTCTCAATTCTGAAATATTTCTTGTGGTGTGTAACTTTTGAATATCCAAATTTGGATCAACATTGTAATCCTTTAATCTTTCAATGATACATAATTTCCATATTTCATCACATCTCTTGGTCATCTTACCACTTCCCAACAATTGGAAGCATTTTTTAGACACCCTTTGGACATATCTTATGACTTCTTCTGGGGTAAATGTACCAATGTTAGGAATTTGTAATAACACCACCACAATTTGTAAAAGCAAAGCACATTCCGATGGAACTTCGCCATCCACGTAACATTCACATGAATCCACTACAATATCTTCGAACTCAAGATTTTCTTGAACAGTGTCATCAGTACGAATAGCGTCGTATACTTGAACTAGTAAGTCATCAACTTTATTGATTTGACTGAATTCTGTTTGTAACACTTTATCAATGGTGGCTAATGGTACTTCACCAAAATCATATTTAGAACCATCTTCTTCAACATAACCGTAACGTCTCAAGATTTCTGAATTTGGATGTTCGCCATATAAGTTATAAACTTGTTCACCTTTAGCAATTGGTTTGATTGCATGCATCTTTAATGAATGCTCGTCATACATTAAATTAGCGTTACATTTCTTAGTATCAGCATTTAAGGTATCAGCTAATGGGATCATGGATTTCAAGGATTTATCATCACGAACAGATGGGTTTTCACCACCATGAACAATTTCAACTAATGCATCGTCATCATCATCATTTTCTTCATCATCATCTTCCTCTTCTTCTTCGTAATCTTCAACATCAAATGAATATGACATAATTACACTCGCCACAAAAACAAAATCATCCCATGTAATAGATTTCATTGATTCATCTTGAATGCCAAAATCTTGTATTAATTCTTTAACAGTTTCAAACATTTCTTCTGCACTATCTTTACCAATTCTTTGTAACACTAAGGATGGTTCCAAATGTTTCAATTCTTCATCATTCCAATACATTAACCCATTCATGTTTTCCTTGGTTGGGAACACTTCAAAATAAGGCCACCATCTACTCTCTTTACCACATACTCTTAGTTCATATAGAAGCACTATGATTAAACCTTCCCAATGACCTACGCCATCATATAATCTTTCTTTAGCTTCTGGGTACTTCTTGGACAATTCACAGGTTTCGATATTTAAAATAGATTCACGTGGAATCTCAAATAATACTTCATCTAGAGCGATATCATCAGTAGCCATGACACAACGTCCTTGGTTTAAGTCTCGAAAATCTGCGACTTCAATCTTTGGTGATATTTTCACATTAACATCGTTGGCTAACCAATGAACAAAGTTGACTGAACTAATCTTGAAGTTATCCATTGTGAGGTACGGTATCTGTATCTTGTAATGGTGCCTGTTCACAATTTTATAGACTGTTCTTATAGATCAAGCTCATCTCATCTCATCTCAAAATCTAAAATTTTTCAGATTTCAGTTATAAGAGGTTGAATATTTGATTTAACAGACATTTTAAAAAATTAAACTGATTAAAACAAAAGGACTCGTTTTAAAGGTTTTTACATAACAGCATAAATAATATTATTTCAATAAGGATATATAAATGGGATCGGTAGGATGGTGAAAAAAAACAATATCACTTTTCCTCTTCGGGTTCAACAACTTCGCCTTCTTCATGATTTGGATTAACTACCAAATCTTTTTCTTTATTTACAATAACTTTCACGGTTTCACCAGGTCTTAGTTGACCCTTTAACATATAGGTGGCCATAGTGTTTAAGATTTCTTTGTGAATCAATCTGTTTAATGGTCTAGCACCATAGAAATGGTCATAACCGTGATCAGTTAACCAATCTTTAGCTTCATCAGTAAGTTCTAATTTCATTCTCTTATCAACTAATCTTTCTTGGACTTCATTAATTCTGATATCCACAATAGACCTCAACACTTCTTTGGACAATCTGTTGAACACTAAGATATCGTCAATACGATTAATAAATTCCGGTGGATAAGATTTCTTCATCTTCTCAATAACTTTAGCTTTCACTTCAGGGTGGATAACACCCGAGTCGGAACCTTCTTTACCTTCCCCAACAGATTCATCAGATAAAAGAATATCTTGACCAATATTTGAAGTCATCACAATAATTGTATTACGGAAATCCACTTGATGACCTAAGGAATCAGTTAATTTACCTTCATCTAACACTTGTAATAATAATTTAGATACATCAGGATGAGCCTTTTCAAATTCATCAAATAACACAACAGAATATGGTTTACGTCTCACTGCTTCAGTTAATTGACCGCCAGATTCACTTAACACATAACCTGGAGGAGCACCAATAAGACGTGACACAGTATGTTTTTCTTGGAATTCAGACATATCAAATCTAATGACATTAGATTCATTGTCAAAAAGGAATTGTGCAAGAGCCTTGGTTAATTCAGTCTTACCTGTACCAGTTGGACCCAAAAACATAAAACTTGCAATGGGTCTCTTCTCACTTGTCAAACCAGCTCTTTGTAATCTAACAGCATCAGAAATTGCATGAATGGCTTCATCTTGACCAACAACTCTTTTCCTTAATGAATCTTCCATATATAATAATCTATCTTTATCACCTTTCATCACCGTTTCAGTAGGAATACCAGTCATTCTTGCGACAACTTTTGAGATATCATCTGAGGTGACTGAATCATGTAACAAATTTTGATTCTCAGAATTTTTTTCATTACTTTGTTTCTTTGATTCAGCAATTTTTTTCTCTAAAGCTGGAATTTTTGAATATCTTAATTCAGAGGCCTTTGTATAATCACCATTTCTTTGTGCTTGTTCTAATTCAATACGTGTTTTTTCCAATTCCGCTTTTGAAGTCTTAACATCCTCAATGGTTTGTTTCTCTTGGTCCCAAATCTTTGTCAATCTATTTAATTCATTTTGTTTTAAATTCAATTCTTCTTGTAATTTATCACGTCTTTCTTCAGAAATCGGATCAGTTTCTTTCTTTAATGATTCTAATTCTATCTGAATAGTCATAATTTGTCTATCCAATTTTTGAATTTCATCGGGTTTAGATTCATGTTGTAATCTTAATACAGCACAAGCTTCATCAACTAAATCAATTGCTTTATCTGGTAGAAATCTGTCATTGATATATCTATTGGACAATGTAGCAGCAGAGACCAACGCGGCATCAGTAATTCTAACCCCATGATGGACTTCATATCTTTCCTTTAACCCTCTTAGGATGGAAATAGTATCTTGTACGGAAGGTTCATTAAGAATAATGGGTTGAAATCTTCTTGCTAAAGCGGGATCCTTTTCAATAATTTTAAATTCATCTAATGTAGTGGCAGAAATACAACGTAAGCCCTTCGCTAATCTAGGTTTTAAGATATTCGAGGCATCCATAGCACCCTTACCATCGCCACCAAGACCTAATAACATATGAACTTCATCAATAAACATAATTGTCTTTTCATCTACTTCGTCAAGAACACCTTTCAATCTTTCTTCAAAATCACCTCTATATTTAGCACCCGCAATTAACGAACTTAAATCTAAATTATAAAGATGTTTCCCCTTTAACGAGTCTGGTACTTCACCTCTGACCATTCTTTGTGAAAGACCTTCCACCAGAGAAGATTTCCCCACACCAGCACGACCAATAATTATTGGATTATTCTTGGTTCTTCTCGATAAGATTTGGATAGCTCTGGAAATTTCTTCATCACGACCAATATTGGGATCCAATTTCCCCTGTTTGGCCAAACCAGTAAGATCAGTAGCATACTGAGCCAGGAAACTTTTCTTATTTGGATCAGTCTTTAATTGAACATAGGTTCTTATAATAGTTTTCCCCAGGGCTAATGACAATGTGGTTCTTGCCAGGGTAGTGTTTCTTGCTAATAACATTCGACTTGAAACAGCAAGCATCGATGGTTTATTAGATGATTTCCCTGAAACTGTTTAAGATTAAAACATTCAATCTCTTATATATTCGGAATGTGTCATGAGATCTACAGTCTCAATCTCTAATTAATCAGATCTCGAAGGGGTGCCTTATTCCAAATTGCCATGGTAAAATTCCGGAATCTTCTGGAAATTCCACAGCCCTAAAATTCTTTGTATTTTGACCAGGGCTATTTTGAAAAGATTCACCAGCCCTGATTCAAAAGCGGGAGGTCTTCGGATGCTGCAACAGATCCGGCTCGGGAAATAAAGTTTGAAACCTTGTTTCCCTTTTAGGTAAAGGAACCGTGGAAGCACACAAAAACTTGAAATTTCATTTTGAGAATATTCATCGCCCGCTAAGATTGAAATATTGAAATATTGAGAGAAGAGAGAGAGAATTATCTGAAAGAACAACTTGACAAAAGTAAATATTCATTTATGCAACAAAATGGCTGGAAAGATAAGTACAACTGCATAGTCTCATTACTTAGATTATAATTATATTAAATTATTAATTGGTATAGAATACATATTATCTCGTTAATCTTATCGAAATAAAGAATCAAAAACCATATTCCAAATACTATTATTATGATTATTTTCAGCGTCACGGTTTTCTATAAGGTTACAGGTTCTTTCATTCCTATGTGTATCAAATCTGTAGAATTGGGGATTGGATATGGTTAAACAAGAAAGCAAAATGATTAATTTTGCAATATCTTCTTGTCATGTATCTTCTTTTGTTTTTCGATATATATATATATTGGTCATAATTTGGTTGTTGGTTTTTGTTATTGTAATGGTAATATCTCATGCTATAGTGGTGGTGGCGGTGGTGGACCTAATGGAGGTTGTTGTGGAGGAGGTGGTGGTGGAGGATATTGATGTGGAGGATGCATTTGTAGACCTATCTGTTGTGGTGGAGGCGGAGGTTGTAATGGCTGTGGTTGTAATGGTTGATGTTGTAATTCATTAACATAATAATCATTAAACATTTGTAGTCTTTGATCTAATTGGAGAATGATATTTTTCAAATTAATAATTTCACGACGTAACGTAACATTCTCTTGCATCAATTCATCATATTTACGGGCTTTATTTTCTAATAATCTAACATATTTTTCTTTACGTTGTCTAAATGCCTTTTGTGCATTTCTATTTTGTACAGCTCTCTTGGAATCTCTCAGTCTTCTTGTGCCTTTCTTACTTAAATATATCGTTTCACTTTCATCATCATGTGGATTACTATTATTGCGACCAACACCACTATCATCTGAATGACTTTCTGTGTTTATACTAGTGTTAGTGCTAATATTTGAAATATTTGGATTATTAACATTGTTGTTACCACTCTCTGTCAGTATTGGTGTTGTGGTTTCACTTCTTTGAGTTGGTGGTGTGGGACTTCCAAATTCCATATTTATTGAATTTGTATTAGTTGGTTTAGGTAACATTTTATTATTATATTTCATCATACTATTATTAATTGTATTTAGTGGTGGCCATGACGTGGCAACTAGACTTGGTCTTTGTTGTTGTAATGATGGATGTTTTTGCAGAATAGATAACGGTATACCAGATATTGACTGCCGCTGTTGATGTGGTAACATTGGTTGACCAATAGATAATGGTGTTTGATATTGTGTTCCTGATGGTGGTGGTGATAAGACCACAGATTGTGGATGTTGTTGTTGTGATTGAATTGGAAAAGATCCAACATTATTATTATTATTATTATTATTAATATTATTATTATTATTATTATTATTAATATTAGAATCAGAATGTAATTTAGACATCACTTGTAATTGTGGTGATACAATATGTGGTATGATTCTATTCAATTTAACATTATTATTATGGGTTGGGGAATTATTACTATTTGATTGAGTTGGAGAATATATATTTGTCTCAGTTGTTGATGTTGTGGCTTGATAATTGTTTGGTAATGACCAAGTTCTATCATTTGTTAGTGGTGCTGAACCTGATGATAATTTTAATGGTTGTAAAGATTGCGATTGTGTGGGTGGAAGATTTAAAGATCTAACTACATTTGATGAAACACGATTTTCTTTAGATTCATTATGATTCATTGATTTCTTAGTAGTTGGACTTACACTTGTACTATTAGTTGTAGAAGCAGATCTATCATCTTCGATGGGATTAGATAAATCATTAATATTCATTTGGCTTCTAATACGATTAGTCTTATTATTATCTTTATGCTGGTCTTCCATCTTTTCGTCATGATTGGATTCATTATATTCCATGAAGAAAAGGGTAAAATCAAATTATTTGTGTAGAGGATGGGATTTAATGTAATGTTATCGATTATATGGGAGAATGAACTAATGGATATTTAATAGTTTCTTTTAAAACAAAAATAAAATAAACGAATATGACTTTAAGTGGAAGAATATTAATTACAAATAAAAATGTTGTTGGACAGTCTTAGAAACAGAAATGAAAAATTAAACTTGTATCTTTATGTTTTTTCTTGATAACTTTTTTTGATTATTGGATTGTTATAATTAACTTTAACGTATCTATATTATCAAACTTGGTTATCTAAAGTAATGAATGATAAAGAAGTAAAGTCCTGAATCAATATTAAACAAGGTTGTGAAATAATAACGAGTAATTAAGTGTTATTGAAACTTAACAGAATTATAATGACGATAGGTAAATCTTTTTATAACTATATGGTATAGAGATAAAATCACAAAAATAAAAAAAGAAATGTAAGACCCTGGTATTATAATGGAAATGTATGTAATGAATAGAAGAAATTTTCTTTTCGGTTACTTATTTCAGTAACAGGAATTATCGTATATCAAATTGGAAATTTTTTTTATCAAATCTCACACAACAATTACGTATTTAATTCAAAAGTCTAACTTTGTTTGAAGAATGGAATGGAAGGTAGTAGATTTTTAGAATAAAGTAAAACTGACTAAGTCCCTGAATTAAATATAAAATCTTATTTTGGGTATGATGATTGTCGAGAACTTTTTTTCTGTGAGTTTGTTGTTCTGATAAATTTAGATTGAAGGAAAGAAGAAAAGATGAAAACTTTATAATAGTACCGATAATATTAACAATAGGTAAATATAATGAATGGGGGCTCACTTCAAAAGACAAAAGAAATATCAGAAGGTAAACAAAATAAATATTTAAATGAGGGAAAAAAGAATAGAATGTGTGATTAAGAAAAATGCACAAATATAATCTATGGATGATCTAATCGAGGATGTAATATTATAATAGTGTTTCTCTATTTGGATAATAGTGTGGTGATACTAAAAATGAATTAATAATAATAATCTAGAAGGAGAGGAATGGGGATCGTAATGGAAAGAAAAAAAGAAGCTCGGCAGTTATAACTTTAAAATGGAGATCTATGGTGAGATATGAAGAAATATAAGCTAAAGGGAAATGAATAAATTAAGAAAAGAGAAACCAGAATTCACCAAGGGTAAAAAGATATATATGAACAAAAAAAAAAGTTTAAAGATAGTTGAAGAGAGGAAGAAAAAAGAATACAATGGAGGTGTTTCAATACATAATTCGAGAATGATCATCCTTTATTATATTATTTTCTTGACTCGCTCGACTCATCATCTTTTAATGGGAATGAAAGTTTGGGAAGAAAAGAAAGAAAGAAAATGTAAACAAAAGATTAGGAAAAAAAATACACACATAACACATAATGAGGGAAAAATTAGTGAAATTTTTGGGTATTAAGAGAGTAAGTTGTTATTTGTTGAACAATAGATCGAGATGAAGAAAGAAAAAATAAAATTTAAAAGGTTAATTTAAGTAGCAAAAAAGGAACCAAAAATAAACCAAAACACAATTAGAGATATGTAGTTGATACAATAGATTCCAGTGGGTAAACAATTATGTAGGTAGTTAACTTTGATCGGGTCCTGATAAAATGGCGCAGGCGGATAAACAAAGAGGAATGTAGCTTTTGTGAGGACAGATAATAACCCATTCCATGGAGAAAAAGAGTTTTAATTAGATAGAAACATAATCAACCTCGAGTACAATGAAAGTTTCCCTTTTCGTCATGCGATTAAAACAAAAGAACACTGAACAAAATTCTGGTTATTTTTTCCAAGACAAAACAGCACATAGACAATAGTCAGGAGAAATAAAATTTGTTGGAAGTTTTGCGAAAAAAAAAAGTTTAGATCATCGAGTGGGAAATTTGAATAGCAATAGATTTTGAAAATGGCTAAAAGGACGATTTAGTGGAAATAAAAAAATGCCAATAACAATGGAATACAAAGAGTAATGGTGTCATTATTCTCTCAAAAATAAATACTCTATTGTTGTCAAGATGGGGCCAGAACAAAAGAAAGTTTAAAAAAGTTTAAAGAAGTTTAAAAAAGCTTAAAAAATTTGTTGGTGTTGGAAAAAACCAGAAAAAAAAAAGACAAATTTTTCTAGAAAAACAGGAACAAACTGAGTAAAAAGCCATATTAAGATGATAATATTACTAAAAACTTAGTTAAAATGGTACTTATCGACAGCATGACAATAGAATCGCAGGTGGTCTATTGTGTTGTGGTTAATCCTATTGATCGTTGAAATCTGTTAGTCAAAATAGGTTGGTATTCCCTTGTTAGAAATTTCCCATCTTGAATATGAAAACACAATGAAATTTTAATTAAGACCAGCTTATAAAAATTAAACCCAATTTTAAATAGTTGCAATTTTGGGTAATATTATATTCCCATTCTCAAAGTGCGATTTAAACTTTTTAATTCAATAAAGGATAAACAAACCACTCATTTAAAAATCGCTCTCTATCTTTAATGTGGGGTTGTTAAATTGGCTATGCTGAAAAATAGCATATCCTCAAAACATATGTTCTTTATTGCATATCTTTCTCTTTCTCTCTCCCTTTTTTTTTCTTATTGTTTGCTTGGGTTCATCTCAATGCAGAGAGGAATAATAGGGATGTATTAATAATGATAGACCTCCTCGCATGCTATTCTAGCAAGGAAACTATTACAATGATTTACATAACCCTACTTTCCTTTATGTAAAATTTGAAAAACTTGATGAGAATAATGAATTTGAAATAAGATAGTGATTCTAGGGTTTGGGGCATAGAGATAATAATTTATGATAAATGTTCCCCCATTTCATTCCAGCCATTGACTATATTACGTATTCTTGTTAATATTCTAGGGTCAAATAGTGAACCAGTAATGAGTTCTGAATCCTTTGTGTCCTCAATAATATTATCACCAGTATTATTATCCTCATCTTGGGTGGCTAAATTAGTACCATTTTCAATGTTACTGATGGAACCGCCATTAGATAAATCTTGTCCAATAACTCGATTATAAAGGATAATACCATTACTTTCTAAATGTAAATTAAATTTATTAAATATTTCCCAATTCTCTTCATCATCAAAATAATCCCAATATTGGGTCCCCACATTATCATTATTATTGTTTGGAGAGGTCATTGCCGTAGTTATATCAGCACCCAATGGATCAATATCAGAACCAAGTGCTGAACCACCACCATCTTGTATATTATTATTACCTCCCGTAGTGGGATTATTAACAACAGGATTCTCATTATTGCGATTTAATGAATCATCTAATGGTGGTAAATCATCATCATCCATCCATTCATTATACAAGGCATAATAAGAATGAGTTAAATGCTGAAATTGAAAGTTTGAATCTCTATATTGGTACATATTGTTTGTATATTGTATGATTCATATATGTTAGTGAACTCTTCTATCTTTGTGTCTATTCTTTATATCTTTTTCACCTACACTCTTCGCTTACCAGGTAGCAATTTGATCTCACAGTTTGATTATTATCTTTTTTTCAAAAATTCAATGTTTGTGTAATTTTCAAAATTTCTTGTAAATTTATTTCAAGCCCTGTTTTCCGTTCAGTGGCTGGACTATGTCCAAATATTTCACCCTACTTTTCCCACTTTCCTTCACCAATTGCTTCCCGGAAATAACCGGTATCTTCCCGACGGTTACCGCGCCCAGACAACCGACGTCGTCGATACGATTTCTGACGTCAGGCAATCCAACCCACCGTGCATCCGTTATTCCATTTCCTATTGTCCCCTCTTTCATACACAATAAATTTCTTGCAAGATCCAGGGACAAAGCCATTCTTTAGGTAAATGTATTGTTTAGGCAGGTACAATCTGCAACGGGACAATACTATAAACAATACAACAACACAACATCCCGGGAACCCAGAGGGGGGCACTAGTTTTCCCGATGAGGTAAATTCCGGACAACAGACCTGAATTGCTCCCCCTTTGCACCGGCGGATTACTCCTGTCCGGCGCAATTTCTAAGTAACTTGGTGACAATAGCTTTCCCCTTTTGGTAACGGCAGGCTAAAGTAGGTGGAAACCCCTATTGTATTTGGTGTTTAGTTGCAGGTACCACATGAGAAAGAAAAACTTTAAAAGTTTAAAAATCTTGGTCTTTTGCAGAGATCTATTGTTTTGATCAAGAATCTCACAGAACTCGAGTAGTAGCAACTTTTTTCTTTGATGAACCTTCAGGAAAGTTATAAAGATCATATATATCTTATAAAATAGCACGTTCTATTCAGATTGGTCAGGTTCAAGAGAATTCTCATCCCTATATCAATAAGGCTAACACTTACCCAGATTAACTAAAAGCGAAAAAAAGTAAGCAAACAAAGGGGGAAGGAAATGTATATCATGCCATCAGGTGATGATTTTATATATTAAATTAGTAAAAAATGGTACCTGCATCAGAATAATGTAACTATAACAATATCAGACTAATTGTTTCAATTTAAATACCATATTCGTATATTCATAAAGTAGTTATTTATTTACTTATTTACCTTATCTATCTTTATTTTGTATTGTATTTGATTAAAAAGAGAATATACCTGTGAAAAACCGGTTTAACTTACAAACTTCTATGAATGTGTTAAAAGTGGAACATTAAATGAGATGTTAAAAGACGATAAGACCCTGTTGAATATGTAAACATAGATGCCAATTGCAGCATGAATAAAAATCGGGCAAAGGGATATATTCTTAGTGAAAGAAACACACATATGTATAAACACAGTTAGCTTATTCCCATTAATCTAATGTAATAAGGCAATTTAAATCCTTTTTTTTAAGTGAAAGAGGGTCATGTGGTGTAATCTTGCTTTTTTCTTGGCTCATTTCTTTTTATTGATCCCCTTTATTGGTAAGAATGGATAGGGTCAGTATAGTGGATAATTGCATATGAAACTGATTTATAGCCAAATTTAACGACTGAGCTAAATCAAATAATTGGGAAAAAAAACAACACCAAAAAAAAAAACACAACACAAAGGAATAAAAAAATTTCAAAAATAAATGTAAACATGAAATAATAAAAAAATCGATTATCGTAACTGATTTACTAGTTGGCTCTTTTTTTGTCTTTTTTCTTTATCTCTCTCCTTTTGTTTACATAGTAATTTTCTGTTTCAAATTTATTACGAATGGTAAATAAAGCTTTTGGGAAATTGGTATTACAAATATTTTACTGAGATTTTAAACTTAACGTAACTGTGTGAATATAGTAATTTTCGTTTTTTCTTTTTTATTAAACTTACGATTCAAATAGGAAAAAAATTTTCATAGTAAATGTAATGTAGATTGTGGAATCTCTCTCAAAATGAAAAAACTTTTAAATAAAAGTCTTAAATTAGGAGCAATTAATCTAGGAAATAAAAATAAAACGGGTAATGTATGAAGTGTAATGATATCAGCATATAGGAAAAGTGGTAATACTGTCGTAACATATACAACATGCAGTCAGTATGTAAAACATCAAACTATGTCTGATAAATTCTGTGATATTGGTAAATCATATAATGTACTGTAATCAACTTCTTGACCATTTAATAATGCTTTGTTATATTTGGGAGACTCTAATAACCTAATCCATAATGGTGCTTTATAATCACTATCTAGCCAGAAATCTTTAACATTGGTCCAACGTGGTATCTTGATATCATTTGAGAGAGTTGGCTTGTTTCCACCATAAAGAGTATTTAATGATCCATTGAATTTATGTCTATCTTTGAACATTCTCATCCATGGTTCCATACCAATAATCTTACAACATAGCCCCGTTTTAAAGACATTTCTAAATCTTGATTTGGCAATGACATTACCATTTGAATCATTTATATTATTATCACCAAATTCATCTTGTTCACTTTCATCATTTTCATCTAAATCATCATTATTAGTAGAAGAACCATTATTTGAACTTGGTAGTAATTCCTCTGGGGCACTGTTAAAGTATTCATTGAAGTTTTGATGTCTATGCTTCTTCTTGGATAGTAAACTAAACTCATAATTTGTTACACCTTCCACTATTTGAACCCACTGAATTATAAATAACATAGTTACCCAAATTAATTGTAATGTGGACCAAGCAAGGGCTAAAAATACCACCGGTTCGTAGGTATATCCATAACATAATTCATCATCACCAAGCAAAGCACATTGTATATTTAACTTTTGACCAATAGTACTCACAGCATCTTCGAAACGATCTTCAATCTCATCAAAATATTCTAAACATAATTTAATGAAAATGATTATAGCCAATTCAATACATGAAATAAACCAAACGAATTTCTTATGGTTCATTAACCCAACATCGTTGTATATCCAAGGGCAGAAATGGTCAAACCTTGTAATAACACGTTGTTGGAAGGTGGAGAATTTACTTCTAATTGGTTTTCTTACTTGAGTTTCAATACAGAAATTTTTGGTATCAAAACGACCCAATGATAATAAATCAGTGATGGTAGTACGGACAACATCGTGATCAGTTTCAGGTTCAATAATACCAGGATTAGATTCTAATAATTGGATAAATAAGAAGTACGCCACAATGAATAACACAGAAACTAAAATCGATAACATTTTTTCTTCCCAAAACACCAAAGTAAACATTTTCCAAAACCATAGTATTGATACAATGACAAGGCTCCCAAAGAAAATACCAGCCACTAATGGTGATTTAGACAACGATACTTTATAAATAGACCTGTTTCCACTGATAAAAGACGGTAATACAAATTTAATTAAACCATATCTTAATAAAACACCCAAAATTATGCTAAATAATATGACAAAGATGAGATTCCAATGACCAAAAGCGTAGAAAATAGGAACCATAATAAGTAGAGGTGATAAAAAAGTGATTAATTTAGCATGACGTTCATTATTCAAATAACGTTTAATTTTGTACCCATTCTTATCAAATCCACTATACAACAAGGCACTTTGTAATGAATTCATGGTGCTTAATTCATTACCGATATCAAAACAATCTTTCCCATCTGTGGTTCTAGAAAAGAAATCAGCTTGCCCATCCTTGATTAAATGTTTTAATACCTGGACTTGACCCTTGACCACACCCCAATGTAAAGAAGTGAACCCAGAATCATCTGCTAATTTCACATTTGCACCAAATTTCAACAATAACGAGACAGTTAATGGATCACCTTGATAAGCAGCCCAAAGTAACGGCGTTCTATTCTGTGAATCTCTACAGTCCACATCAAGAAGACCAGTATCAACAACAAAATATAAGATATAGCAAACCAACATGATGTTTGAACTATTGACAGCTAAATGTAAAGCATTAAACCCTTGATCATCACATATAGTAACATCAGCATCAGAATTTCTCAATAAATAATCAACTATATAAACATACCCATACCTAGCAGCCCAATGTAGGGGAGTAGCATTCAAGGAGTTTGATTTAAAGTTTGGATCAGCACCTTGTTTTGATAAATATTGTACCACACTTAATTTGTTATTAATGGCAGCCCAATGTAAACCAGTAACCCTTTCAACCGGATCAAAATCTGCATCAATGGTGATAGCATGAGAATCAATTAATTTCTTAACCGTAGCCAAATCACCAGATTGACAAGCAGAGTGATATTCAGCTAAGACTGGGTCCACGTCACTTGAGGTGTTTTCACCGTTATTGTTATGCTCTGCGGATGCATGATTAGATATGACAGCTTGTAAGGACAATGCATCACTGCCCTCGTTTGAATTTGCAGTGCTTTCTAATGATATATTCTCCTGAGAATCAATATCATCATCTATTAATGGTGCAGCTTCTATTGACATATTTGAAGGATTCTTTCTAAACACTATAATCTGTTTTGAAAAAAATCTATAGATTAGTTAAGAAGGTTTTGGAATAACAGCTCTTATGTGTTGACTCGACCAAACGTTACAGTGTCTCTTATTGTTTATGAATATCGCGGGCTTAAACAGTCTTAAGCCTCAATTCTTGATAACATCACTTTGTTTATCATTTTGTAATATAATTGAATTTCAAAAAATCATTACTTGAGATTCTAGAGATGACATATTTAGTCGAGAAGAAGTGTAAATAGGAAGACAGATAGACAATGGGGGAAAGTCGGTTCACATTTGCGGATGCTGCTAGCATAGTCCAGTCCTATCAAAAGGATTCCCAAATTGAAACTATTATAATTCAAAAATTGACAGCCATCCTGCAAGGGCTCAAAGGTCAATTGTTTGTAAATTTATATCCACAACAGATTGCATCAGTAGCTAAATTTGTTTACTTGCTGTTGACCACATTCCAAAATGAACGAACATTGGGTCAAGAGTATGTGGATCTAATGTACGTGAATAAAGATGGGAGAAGATTGACCAAAAGAGGACAAAGATTAGGGTATATATTATCAGTCTGCTTTGGCCCTTACTTGGTGACAAGACTAATTAGAAAATTAAAGTTGATTGTAAGTAAAGAGGAAGGTGCGGATGGTGTGGGTGAGAATGATGATGAGGAAGATATTGGTAATTGCTCGTCTTTAAAAAGTCTAATAGATCTAGGAATGAATTTACACTTGATGTTATTCTATTTTGAAGGGACTTATTCTGATATTTGGAAGAGAATATTTGGGTTAAGATACATGGTTACACATAAAGTGGGTGATCAAGAAAAGAAGTTCCGTGAAGGGAATGCTAATACATACAAGACTTTAGGTTATGTTTTAATGTTACAGACATTGACACAAGGTATTCCTCTGATCACAAGGCAAGTATCATATCTTTTAAATCAAGGTAGTAAATCAGGTGATGAAGATTTTTCTTCAGCACAGTTGGGTAAAGTCATTACAAAGATCCCAGAAAGATCTCAAGTCTCGCACATTACACTAGAAGATCCAACTGTATTACCCTTTATACCGTCTGAATCTCGTAGCTGTACCTTATGTCTTTCACCCATGACAGACCCAAGTTGTGCTCCATGTGGACACACCTACTGTTGGGATTGCTTACAAAACTGGTGTAATGAAAGACCAGAGTGTCCATTATGTAGACAAAAATGTCATCCACAACAAATACAACCTTTACTTTAACGCATACTTATATTCCATAATGAACCATTACATACTTAGCTACAGTATTAACACATATATAACTTTGTTTATTGAGTCCAATTCCAAATATTTACACAACCGTCATCACCTGAGGTAACTATTAAATCCTTACCATCGACAGATATCCATTTAACTTCATTAACTTCATTTATTTGATGAGATAATTCCTTTTTAGCAAGAATTTCCCATTGACCTGGTTGAGTCTCTTTATAAACCACAAGGGACCCATCAGACCCAGTGCTTGAAATAAGACCATTCTCACTCCACGAAACACTATAAATTTGTCTCTTATGTATTTTTGGTAAGACAGATTCACAAACCCATTCTTGTTGGCCATCCGGATCTTCACCTTGATAGTTCCATACACGTACAGTAGAGTCATCACTACCACTACAAAGTCTAATAGATTCTGGTGATTCAGTATTCTTTTCAAAATCTGATGACCAAACTGTACCTTCATGACCATTAAGCACTGCAACACATTCCCAATCATCATCAAATTCCCCCCATAATCTAATTGTATCATCATAGGAACTTGAAGCTAATAGATATTTACGTGGATGCCATGACACATGTTTAACGTCTTGAGAATGCTCTTGTAATACAGATACACATTCAAAATCTTCACCAGCTTCATCAGTTTCCCAAATCCAAACAGACTTATCACGAGAACAAGTGGCTAAGAACATACCGTCATAAGACCAACTTACACCTTTAATTTCATGTTCATGACCTTCAATTATGGCTAACAATTCCATATCTTCGTCAGCATTATCCAATTCTTCTTCCTCATCTTCACCTTCAAACTCGCCTGGAACACTACTCCAGATAGACACAGTAGCATCAAATGACCCAGCAGCAAGACATGGTGGAAAGGAATGTGGTCTCCAAGCAACAGAACGAACAGCTTTCTTGTGAACCGTGTCATCCAATACGCTCAATAATTTAAATTGTTTCTTCTCTGGATCAGTAATTTTCACTAATTTAATTTTATGATCCTCTGAGGCCACAGCAAGGATATTTCCCTGTGAAGTAAAATCTGTGGCCCAAGCTCTATTATTTTGTAATTTCAATGATTTGATTAATGAGATAGACATTGTTGTCGTGTGAATGGGTTCCCTTTCCCTTTGTAGATGACTATTTGCACTAGCGATGAGTTCGTTATTCTCAAAATATGCGATTTTATATAATTTTTCACTTTATAAATTTATTCCACACCTCGAGAAATCTAATTAGTAATTAAGATTCCCACAAGTCTATAAAAGTACAAAATACACAAGGATAAACGGAATGAAGAGAGCATATAGTTCATTAGCAGCGAAGAGTGTTAGACTATTACAAAATGAGGTACCGAAACTACCCTCGGATGCGGTCATTTTCAGTATGATTCAACCCACTGGAGACTTCCATCTAGGTAATTATCTTGGTGCTAACAGAGTGTGGAAGCAATTACAGGATCATAAAGTGCCCCAACAGACGTGTTTGTTTGGTGTAGCAGATTTACACGCCATTACGGTTCCCAAATTGGATGTGGTGAAGTTTAAGCAATTAAGACTTCAAGCTATTGCAAGTATCTTGGCTCTTGGAATCTCTCCTGAAAAATGTACAATCTTCATGCAATCTAAGATTCCGGAACATTCTCAATTGAACTGGTTATTAGAAACGATTACTTCAATGGGATATTTAAACCGTATGACACAATGGAAGAGTAAGAGTGAAGGTGTAGATGAGGATCAAGTGAAATTAGGTTTATTTGCATACCCTGTGTTACAAGCTGCGGATATCTTGTTATATGGTTCTACTCATGTTCCTGTCGGAGAGGATCAAACACAACATTTAGAATTAACTAGAAATATTGCTAGACGGTTTAATAAGATGTATAAGGGAAGATATTTAGTAGAACCACAAACAATCTTCACACCAACAAAAAAAGTGTTGAGTTTAAATAACCCAACAAAAAAAATGTCTAAGAGTGATGCTGATCCATTGTCGCGTATTTACCTTACTGATGCCCCCGAGTCAATCCAGAAGAAGATTAAGAAATGTTTAACAGACTCCATTAGTGACAATTTCTATTATGATCCTGAGAATAGACCAGGTGTGTCGAACTTAATCAATATTGTCAGTGGGATTCAAGGTAAATCCGTGGAAGAAGTGGAGAAAGATATTGCTCATATGAAGGATTACAACACGCTCAAGACATATGTCAGTGATATAATAATTGAAGATTTAACTCCAGTGAGAATTCGTTATGAACAATTGATCAAAGATCCAGCCTATTTGATGGACGTTGCCACAAAGGGCAGTTTAGAAAAAGCACGCCCCATTGCACAAGGTACTATAAAGAGATTAATGGAGACCATGGGGTTTTGAGTGGTAACAAAAAATGATAACATAAAACTTACTTGTAAATAGAAACAGTATATATATAGTATAATATTGTAGTAGTATATGTGTTAACCGCCCCGATCACAGCATTCCTATCATACTCGGAGTTTGACCAGTCTCGCCGCTCAATATCACGTTGCCGTTTGGCATTTATCACTTTCCGCAGAAGACAAAGAGAAAAAAAAAGAGTACATTTAAAAGGGTGCAATCGATGAGATTAACATTTAAAGAGAGACATTTGGCGAAGGAAAAGGCGAATAGAGAGTGTCATAAGGATTTACCGGTGATATTAAGTAATTACATGGGAACAGTGAGGATAGATATATAAAGAGATAGAAGTTACTGGAGCTGAGAGTGCGCTTACAAGAGCTGAGAAAAATATCCTTTAGAGAACAAGAACAAGAATAAGAATAAGAATAAGAATAAGAACAAGAACAAGAGCGACAGAAATGAATAAAAATATTGCCATATTCAATGTGAAAGGTATGACATGTAGTGCTTGTGTTAATGCCATTATCAAGCAAGTTGGGAAATGTGATGGGGTGGAGGATGTGAAAGTGTCATTGATGACTGAAACCTGTCACACCATATATGATCCAAACATGTCCAACCCAGAAGAATTACAAGATACTATTGAAGATTGTGGGTTTGATGTATCTATTATATCAGATTCAAAATATCATGAAGTGTCACAAGAGAAACTTGTGGTGTCAGGGAGATTGAAATTGTTATCCATATCTGCTTTAAACAGAGTGATATCCAAGGACTTGTTTGAATTCCTAAATATTATCATTGAAAATATACAAACCACATTAGACAATGAATATATCATACATTTCAAATATGATCCACATTCCATAGGGATAAGGGACATTATTGAAAAGATACAACAAGAATTGAATATTCAATCCACAGTTGATATCAATGAGTTAAATGACACAACGGGACAATTGACTAAATGTGAAGAAATTGAGTTTTGGAGATCAAATTGTTTTAAATCATGTTTTGCTGCAATGGTTTCAATGACTTTGTATATGGGGTTACCATTGTTGATTCCCAAAATGATAGAAAACAGAATATTCCCATACAAAGAAGTACCCATAGTTAAGGGTTTTTTCTATAGAGATTTAATTGGGTTTTTATTGGCTACCTACATTCAAGTTAGAATTGGTTATTATTTTTATGTGTCAACTTGGAAATCATTGAAAAATGGTCATAGTACCATGGATACTTTGATTTGTTTATCTACTACAGTAGCATTTACTGTATCTATGGTATCAATAATTCATAATATTATATTGCAAAACTCTTCAAAATTACCACATGTTATTTTTGATACCTCAATTATGTTGCTCACATTTATTTCATTGGGTAAGATGTTAGAAAATAAAGCTAAATCAAGAACTACTACAGCTTTAACAAAATTATTACAATTATATCCATCTTCGTGTATTCTTGTCAAAAATTATTTGGACTCAGAGCAAGAAATGATTACAATTTCAAAAGACCTCTTACAAATTAATGATATCGTAAATATTAAACCAGGGATGAAAATTCCATCAGATGGGGTTATTATTTCTGGATTCACACAAATTGACGAATCTTTAATGACAGGTGAATCTCAATTAATAAATAAGAAACCAAAAGATGATGTCATTGGTGGGACCATAAATGGTTCAGGACATGTTTATATAAAAATTACGTCAATTGGTGAACATACAAAATTAGCCCAAATTATTTCAACCATGGAAAGAGCACAGTTAACTAAAGCACCTATAGAAACTTTAGCAGATTTTTTAGCTTCAATTTTTGTTCCAGTATTGATTACAATGGCTTTGTTATCTTTTATATTTTGGTTATTTCTTTCACCATATCTAACCCATTGGCCATATTTTGCTCATGATAGGGTTTATGCTTGTATTAAATTAGCCACCTCAGTGATTGTTGTTGCGTGTCCCTGTGCCTTGGGTCTTGCTACACCCACTGCGATTATCATTGGTACTGGTATTGGTGCAGAAAATGGGATCTTAATTAAGAGTGCAGAAGTTATTGAATTGTTAGGACATAATTTTAAACAAGGTGGTAATACCATATTTGTCTTTGATAAGACTGGTACTCTTACAAAAGGTAAATTACGTGTTGAAAACTTTAAGATGGATGATGTTATTTCCTCAAAATATGATGAAAAAGATTTGTTACCAGTAATTAGAGATTTAGAGTTAAACACTGAACATCCAATTACAAAACCTATTATAAAATATTGTGAAGATAAAATGAATCAAAAAGATTTAACGCAAAGATATCAAATCTTGGAATTTGAAAATATGACAGGTTTAGGTATTTCTGCTTTAATTAAAGATAATTCATCGGGTGAAAATTTGAAACTATCTATTGGTGGTACAGGGTTGATGAAGCAATTAAATGTCTCTACATTAAGTCAATATGAAATGGAAAACACTCATGGTTACACCATTGCCTTTGTTTGTATTGACAGTGACATAATTTGTCATTTTGAACTATTAGATGAAATTAAAGAAGATGCAAAGGACACAGTTGCTTGGTTAAAGCAAAATAATTACCCAGTGTATATGATTACAGGTGATAATCATAATTGTGCTATGACCATTGCAGTAGAAACAAATATTGATTGTCGAAATGTTTTCAGCTCAATATCCCCTTCTGGTAAATGTGAAATTGTAGAACAATTGCAAAGCAATGGAACCAAAAAGGTTATATTTGTTGGTGATGGTATTAACGATTCTCCAGCTTTGGTGAAAAGTGATTTAGGTGTTTCTGTTTCGTCAGGTACGGAAGTAGCAATTGAAGCTGCTGATATTGTGATCTTGAATGATGATATAAACTCTGAGTCTATTCAAGCATCTTTAAAGAAATTAATATTTGCTATCGATATTTGTGATAAGACATTTAAAAGGATTAAACTAAACTTATTTTGGGCTTTATTTTACAACATGTTTATGATCCCAGTTGCCATGGGGGTATTATTACCTTGGGGGATCTCATTACACCCAATGATTGCAGGTTTTGCTATGACATTAAGTTCAGTGAGTGTCGTGTTAAGCTCGTTGCAATTAAAGTTCTGGAAGACTCCAATAGTGGGTGCACAATCAGAATTACAAACCAGGTCAAGATTTAATTGGATCAGATTTGACAGATGGCGCTCAATTGGTGGTCAGTATTCTAACCTTCCAACTGAAGATCACATCGAAATGATGGAAGTTTAATTTTTTTAGAGATAATCTTAAAACTAATGTATTTGAAAAAAAGTTCGTATTATATATTCTTTTAATTTATTAATATTCTTTATTAAATACGAAAAAGCCAAATTTAAGCGCTTAAGCAACGATGGGCATTCGAAAGCAGTTTAGTGAAAGTAAAACCATTTGAAGGTCAGGGCAATAAAACAAGTACACTCGGTTATGGATAAGAATGACAAAGATTTAGGTATAAGGTATACCCATGCAACCCCATCTCAAAGGAAAGAAACAGAAAAAATGGTAAAGGATTTAAGGGAAATGTTTTATACAGTTGATGAAAAGATCGTTCAAACGGTTGTATTAGCTTCCGATGGTAATAAGATTTTGGCATACAATGCTTTGTTATTTTATACAGAAGATAAAGAAACATATTTAAATGAAAGATTACCAGTGGGAGTCATTGTTGACATATCAGAATTTGATACCACAATAATTAAAGATAAAATTGAAGGGCTAGGTACTCCATCACCCGATAAAGTGAAGTCTGAATCTGTTCAAAATTCAGTTAAATCATCAACATTACAAGCTCCTTCTCCCAAGAAATTAACTCTAAAACAAGCTTCTTCTCCCTTGAAACCAAAATCAAAGCAAGTGTTGTTTTCACAAAGAGAATATAGTTCAAAACCAGTTTCAACTTTGAGTGAACCAACGTCGCAACTAGATTGTAATAAAGACAAAATAATTCCTGCTTCTGAAAAGAAGGTAACTCTTTCAACAAATAAATTTGAAGGTGTTGAAAGCAAACCAATAGAGGAAAACGCCTCAGAAGTGAAAGAAGAGAAGGGGAAACAACTTTTAAAAGAATCTTCAAAAGATGAAGAAAAAGATCACAACTCCATTTCTGCCCTTGTAAATGATGTTCAGGAGATGATCCTTGAAGAAAAAAAAGCAACATCTGATTGGAATGAAGTTAGAGGTATGGAAGAAGCGATGGCGTGGGCAGACCAGGAATTTGATGAAGATAATGGAGGGTCTACAACTCGAAACAAGAGAAAGAAATCACCTGGTAAAAATTCTCTAAACAAGCCAAAGACTATCTCCCAAGAAAACAAAAACAAGGTTGTAATGTCCCCAGGGGCAGGCGGAATGGTGCTAGACAGTCTTTTGTCTCAATCTTCTGGGAGTTCACCTTTCAAACATTAAAACAACTTCTCCAATAAGACTGGTTAAGCCAAGAAATTTGAACTATAATCATTTAAAAGAAAAATAGGTGAACACAATAGCAAGACAATAGGAAAGGCTGATTAAATAATATAAAAAAGCAAACACTATTAAAACTATTACTGTTTATTGGCTAACTTAACATGTCACCCTCTTTGGTGTTGAATCATGCTTCCTATTCAGGAAATATCAAATACAGATGACTACAGGAAATCAATTTGACATATTCGGTGTTGCAAATATCTTGTGTCAAATATATAATAATGGGGAAGTAAAAATATAGAAATAAGCAAAGAAGGCTATTTCGAACAAGATAAAAACAAATATAGAAAAGTTAAAGAACAAATACAAGATGATGTTTTCTACTTTACACGAAGGTGTCCATTTCACTTATGGGAATAATATGACCCAAACTTTTGCCACATCAATAACATACACAGTTGCAATAAACATTTATCATTTACTCAGAACTACCTGTTTTCTGGGGATTATAATATTATTATCACCCTTTATTGTTATCAATAGTGTGGATTTAATACTATATTTAATAAGGTTGATTAAATATATGGTATTAATTATAATATTTAAAGTGTTGAAAACATAGCTTATATATTGCTATTTAATAAAAGCATTAATTATGTAATTTTATTTTAAAAAAGATATGCATTAAGTTTTAATCATTAAATTTTTTTTAGGTCTAAACCTGAGTGCTACCTCTTCTGGCAAAAACAATGTATAATGCAAATAACACACCTGGAATCCAAGCGAAAATGGTCAAGACCAAATCAATAAAGAAAGTACCACCTAACCCATCGGCAATAAAGACAGCAAGGGGTGGTAATAGAATGGCTATTTTAAACAATTAGTATTTGTTAGTAAACACGTAAAGTAAAGTGATTAAAGGGCAAGTGAGGGATCAAAAACACATACCAATGACAGCGTTAATTAAAGTGGAAGCAGTAGACATGATAGTTTAAGTTCTGTTTTTTTTTCTTTTGGTTATAGTTGATTATCTTGGGATCTTTCCAATAAATGAAACAGAACTCTACTATCAGATCTTCCAAGTGGAATTACTCTTACCTTTATATACCTTTGCCACTCAGGGTACTTGTCCCTTTATTTTCTTATTATGGCACAGTTGATTCGTTATTACGTATTTCACCCTCAGCGGCTGTAATTTGAAAAGCCCGAAAAACAATTTAGAAATCGAAGAGGAGGAGTTGTTGCAACCAAACACAATGAAGAGGTGTATGAATAAAGAAGTAAAGAATTTTGAAGTGATAGCTTAAGGGTCTAGCTAAGATTTATGTTGGATTTGTTAGGTTGAGAGTTGCAGTTTTAGGAACTTTAGACCCCTGAAAGATATCTTGAACAGGAAACAGCAACAGATACAAAGCCAAAGGGATGGTTGTAAGTAGTAAGAGGTAAACATTAACATATTCAATCAGTTACGGTAGCTAGAACACTAGGTACTCTATTTTCTAGTCAAACAATGATCAAGGTACAACTTCGACCGTATTATTAAGGCCTCATTCTCAATAATATCATTATTGAAGTTTGAGGTTCAGCAATTTTTCATATTTCAGGAAAAGGTGGTTGCTTATAGAAAGAGTGGAGAATTCGTTTAATTATTGCCTTTACAAGCAGTTTCTTAACGGAAATCACAACCTTCGAAGCAATACTGTAAAGGAAACAATCTTTAAAGGGTTATTGTTCTGTGTTTCAATGGTTTAATAAAAAAAAAGGACGAATATTAATACTATTTCAGTTAGTACTTTATTGAAAGAGTTCCCTCTGATTAAGAAAAGAAATATAAAAAAAAGATTGCTATCTAATCATTCAATTATATATTTTGTCAGATTGTTTCAGCTAACCTTCAAAATTTGAAGCTTGTGGTTACCGTATAAAGGAAAAACATTATACCTGTTCCTTCATCCAGTAAGCATAAAAAGGAATCAAAGTAAAATCTTCCTGAAAATTCTCCTGCTAGATAAATGGTTAAGGGTGCAAATCTAATTGCTGTTTTAAAGTTAATTTGCATGTTAGAATTAATTCAATTTGAAACATTATTAAACGTGTGGTTGAGTGGTTAACGTACCAAGTCCGGCTACTGTACCAAAAAAAACAGGGAGACTTCTAGGATCTATATCCAATTTTTTTAAAAAAGTGTTATGAGTGTTTGGGGTTGTAGGTATTAAATAGTGGTCTCTTCTTAAAATTATCAGTGTTTTTATATAACTTTAAATACAATTTAAGGTTACTCCCTTAACATAATTTGTGTGCCCTTGAAAAGAAGCAATGGTTTTTTCATTAAAGTAAGAGTATATTGAATTTAATGTCTAAAAGTCCACTAATATATACTACTTAATTATTTATATTCAGATATATGGATATCCATCAAGGTCTATAATCTTTAACTACCACATAAAGTGCAAAAAATATGCCTAACCAAACATCAATGAACAATAAAAAAAAATCAAAGAACAATCTTCCAGAAAATCCTTCAACAAGATAAATGGAAAGGGGTGGGAACCTAAGTACTATTAAAAAGTGACATATTTGTCAGTATACTTGATATAATAAGTGTATTTGTTTTTTAGTGTTAAACATACCAATTAATAGCATAACCACATAAATCAATACACACCTGGTTGTAATATTCATTGTAATTAAAGAATTGCCGTGTGTGTGTGTATGTTTGTGGTTATTTTTACCATGTATAAGTTTGTTACGACCTTGAGTATTATATAACCATTAGTAAACATATTTATTTGAAAATTAGCAATACAAAATAATTTAAATTTTGAAAAAAATTTATCAGTGTCTATTTATTAATTTAATATTGTATTTAATGTTGGTTGTTTATATACGGAAATTTTTGTATCAAACTTTATCCGGTTTCCAATCTAAACCTAATCTTTGATACACTTGTGCCTGACATTGTGACCAAAGAATAGATTTTTCATCTTTAGTTAAAACTATTTTAATCTTGGGTATATTTTCACCATCTTTACTATTTTCCACTAAATTATCCCATTTCCATTTTTTAAAATCTGAACAACGTTGTTTAAAATCAAATCTACATTGAACCCCTACAGCAATATTTAAAAGATAATTTTCAATAATATTTCTCCATTCAATTTTATTTAGTCTTATCACGTTATTATTATTATCATAATTAATATTTTGTAATTGTTGATGTTTACGTTTCACTTGTTCCACAATATATTTAGCAGTATTCCATTTAAATTCCAGATCTAAACCTGCTTCCATATATATATCAGATGACACTAATGTATCAATTATAACATTTTCATTACACACCAGTGGTAATAAAATAATTCTTAATTGAATATCCTTTGTTGGTGCCACCACAACGGGGATTGAATTCCCCCATTCGGGCCTTAATTTATCTACTATAAGTAATGATCTTAAATCATTTAATTCCCAATCTATTAATGCTCTTTGTGTAAATTGTGGTCTACCATTAGGTAATAATGGGGAAGTAGATAAAGTTTCCACAGAGTACATATCCTGATATGATTGTGGTAATGCATCATTAAGTGTAATTTCAGTGACAAAATTCAATGGAGGTAATGAAAACTTCTTATTTAACGAACCAGTCGTATAAGTTGAATTATTTGTTTGAATTGATGGTCTTGAGAAAACACTTGATTGATAAGAGGCGATATCACTTGTTTGTGATACTGAATTTCTTGTCGTGGTGGGAGTAATACTATTAGTATGATTATTTGTAGTATGTTGTGGTATCATTAATTGTTTAATTTCATCTCTAGCTTTATTTGTATACTCTCTTGGAGTATTAATAAAATTACGTTCAGTATGATCTGATGTCCCACTGTGAGGTAATGGTAAATTATGTATAAATTTAGTACCATTGAAAAGAGATCTATTACTACTACCATTACTACTATTTGTGGTGGTCGTAATATTTGATGTGATAGAATATAAAGACCTCATTTCACTTTGATTAGTGGTAAACGTACTGTTGCTGTTATTGTTCGGATTAATTTGGGGTAATATTGCCGGCTCAGGTGGAGGAGAAGCGAACATCGTGACTTTGGCTTTTGCTTTTGCTTTAGCTGGAAGTCTATCCTTTATAAGTTTAACACATCAAAAGGTACCCCCACAGTGGAACAGAACCTCCTTCCCGGCTGGAGCTGGAGCGTATATATATGTTCCTGCCAGATCTCCAGTTTTTAGGAGCAAGCAAGCGGAAAACAGGCAAGCCGCCCCATAACAATTGAATCTCTCACTACCACCAGAAAGAGTTTTACCGACTGTCGAAAAAGAAAGCAAATGTCCCCATACTAAAACTGCAGCCGCTATTGTCTGCGGGCCCAACGAGGGGTAGTGCTGGAACAATGCCGCAGGAAAGGAAAAACTGGAAGGTGAAAAACAGCGGGTGGCAGTGGTCCGGTTACCGCTTTGGGCCATTTCACCACAACGGGTAAACTTTAATTACCCAAACTATCCATTATTAAACCGTGCCACCCCACGTTAATTAATGGGGGTAAACATGGCAAGACAATATGTCCCCACAGTAGTGCGACTATTTTGTTTGTTTTGGTTGTCATCGGCCGGATTAATTAACAATAATTTAACAATTGACTTTAACGACAAATACATCGTTTCTATTTCAATCAATGAAAAAACTGCAAGTACAAAAAAAAAAATGGACTGATTGTTTGGGTAGTTTCGCCGTTTCTATTAATGGGGGGGGAATTCAAATGAAAAAAAATATAGTATATTAACCGCTTTTTAGGTATCGGATTGGAGTCGTCCGGTTTGGGATGTGGGGTAGAAACAGTATGTTGCTGCAAATCTGTCCAAAAAGTAAAAAGAAGTGTTCCGAAGCCGGGAGTTGAACCCGGGTCTCCACGGTGAGAACGTGATGTGATAGCCGTTACACTACATCGGATAAAATTTAACAGATTCATTTTTAGAATGAGAGTTACTATATATTATAGGTTTTAGTCATGTGCTGACAAGGCTGAATTTCAAAATTGCTACAATATTAGTTGTTATGAAACTGGTCAACCTGAATTCACCTTCTTTCATTACTTATTTTATCTGATAGTTTCTTTCTTCTTTGTTGCACTCAGCTTTATTTGCAAAGTGTCTAAAATTAACAGCTTACTGATAACAAAACCCGATGACTATAAACAAGTAAACAAAGAATCGAACAGTCAAACCAAGTAGTGTCTTTCACGTAAGCAAACACAACTATTTTTAGATTCATAGACTCCACCATTCGACGTGTCTATGAACATTACATTCACTACGTCATTTCCATCTCAATACCTCATCTTATCATCACCCATTTCTAAAAATATCCTAGATCTTGAAATTTTCTGTTTTAAGAAATGTAAAAAAATCGCACAGAACAATAAGACTTCCCCAATTAGGGAATAAGACTGACAACCTAATTTCCCTATTTGGCAACTGAGTCAATATAATCTACTGTAACGCTTATCATATTTCCTAAAAACATTAACGAAAATCCTTTTGAAAGAAAGTCATTTACGTATGGCATCAGTCAAAAAAATAGTGTGTTGCAATTCATATATAAACAGAGGTCTTTGGTTGTTTGGAATCAAGATATACGATCCATTATAGGATACCAGCTAGTAAGAAACCCTCAAAAAAAAAAAAGGATGACACAATTCAACGATATTATTAATTCTTTAAAGGAACAGATAGATATTTTACAAACATTAGAAAATAGTTTAGGTTCATCATCTAATTTACAAAGTTGTAATAATAGATACAAAGAACTGTCACAAATTAGTGATATGTTGGTTTATACCATGGATAATTTACAATTGGAGATGCATACCACTATGGATTCCATAAGTCAATTGAAAGAAGATATTAACAGAATCAAACTGCTTCAAGGACAATCATCTATACAAAATTTAGAAAGTTTAGATAATAACCTCACATTAATGGAAACACAAAGAAGTTTGAAAGCTCAAAGAGATTCAATGTTAAGAGAATATTGTCAAGATTTACAGACGTTTTTCCAAACGACTACAAATTATTATATTCTTAATTCACAATTAAACAATATATCAACAAATGACTTCAATTCAATGAATAAATTTGTGTTTGACAATTTTAAAGATTTACAATATTGTGATCTTACCCATTTAAGACAGACTAAACCTGTTCTAACTTTAAATACAATCTTGGATTCATATTCACATCTTACTATTAATACCCCATTAAAACAAGTTAAATTTCCTTCAAAATCAATCAATAGTCCTGCAAGAAAAATATATAGAACACCACAAAATTCTGTTACAAAACAAAAGAAATTTAATACAGTCATGCGACTTGCCAGGATTGATACCCAAAATAATAAAACTAATTATAAACCATCAATAGAAAGCCCTTTCTTATATGGAGAAAGTTTATTAAATCCACAAACTCCATTACAAAAACTATTATCACCAATAAATATTATAAATAAAAGAGTGTCAAATAGAGAAAATGGTGATGATAATGATACCCGTGAATCTCCAGTTATAATGATTACACCTACAAAATCTGCTTTTAAAAATCTAGCTAGACAAAATAGTAGAAGAAGTAGAACTTTATCCTGTAAAATTACAAATGGACTCATGAAATCATGTTAATATATACACAAACTTTATATATGAGATGAAAAAAAATTTAATGAATAATTTAATGATACTTACCAATCTTTCAATTCCATACCTTCTGGTGGAGATGGTTCAACTTTTTCTGTCTTTACATCTTCCCAATTGGTATTTAATGTAGTACCATTACTTTCCATAAATGATTTCATCATAGCCTTTCTCGTATCTGGATCTGCATTGGCATATAATTTTTGGAAAAATTCATCTGCGGTACCACTATTATCATCCTTTTCGTCTTCATCATCAAAGTTTATTTTGGACCAATCCTTTTGCTTCCTCTTGCTGATATTATCTTGCTCTTGTTCTTTAGTCGTTTCTAAAGTTTTCCATGTTTTACCTTTATTTAATTTATCCATTGTAATTTCTACCTTTTTGGTGAAGATTTTGAATTTAATTGTTGCTTTATCAACTTGTTGAGATAAATTAATATCGTATTGAAATTCTGAACTTTCTGTAGAAAGATCCCATGATAATGATAATTGATTATTTTTGTTTAAGTTAATATGAATTTCAGAGACATTCTTTGGTAACCTCGTAGTAAATAATGAAATTGTTACATTGTTGGAAGTTTGGTACCAATCAGTTCTTGTTTTCTCATGGATGGGAGGTAATGGTGTGATAGATGCTGAAACAGTTTCTTCTTTAACAATTGGTTCAGAAACAGCAACTGGAACTGGTGATGATTCTTTCTTTTGTACTGGAGTAGGTTCTGGGATAATGGTAGTTGTTGGGGTAGGTATATTATTTTCAGAAGTTATTGATGCAGACTTAGGTACAAGACCCTTCTTCTTCCATTTTGTTAATTTGGTTTTTAATTTGTTTTCCCATAGTGGTAACGTTGGGTCATCAAAACCATACAGTTTAGCTTTGTTAAAGGCATCTAAAGCATTAGCAGCATCATGATTATTAAAATAATGTATAAATAGTCTAAAGTGAACAAATCCGATCTTTGATCTATCACCACGTTGTTCAGAAATATGTAAAGCCTTTTGTAGTAAATCCTCAGCATTTTCTAGAGTGGTTTCATTATGCCAACTGGATTCAGCAAAATATAATTTCTCTAAACATGCAGCTTTGTAAACTAATGCAATAACACTTTCTGGATTTTCTTTCAAGATAGATTCATATTGAGATAACGCTTTTTCTGGTTCTCTTTTATCATATAAAGTAGCATATGCAACTTTTAAATCAGTATCAATTGGCATTGTTACCTCTCTTCTTATGGCTTCTTTCTTTCTGAGCTGTCCTTCACACTAACCATTAAAGCTATAATAATTATACATTTTTCAAAACCTTTAAAATTTCAATTTTTAAATGAAAAATTTTTGAAAGTTGATTTTAAAAGCGATGAGCTTTGAAATATTGTGAAGTTTTAACCTTTTTAATAGTAAACACAACACCTTCTCACTCATCAACTAACAATGTCCTTTGCCCATGTGAGAGCCCTTGTGTTGGATGCTACTCCGTTGATTACACAACCATACAC
The DNA here is from genome assembly GCA_003708525.3 of Monosporozyma unispora. NCBI lineage: Eukaryota > Fungi > Ascomycota > Saccharomycetes > Saccharomycetales > Saccharomycetaceae > Monosporozyma > Monosporozyma unispora. The sequence continues at coordinate 49,973 of PPON03000022.1, read as the reverse complement.
TCATTATCAAAATTTTGCTGAAAAATTTTATACTACACCAACGATTATTCAGGAAATTAAAGATGTTCAAGCTAGAAAGAATCTTGAGATATGGCAAAGTGTTGGGAACTTACATATGATTCATCCATCCGAAGAATCGATTAAGAGAGTTTCCCAATTTGCTAAATTGACTGGTGATTATTCTGTGCTAAGTGCTAACGATATTCATATCTTGGCATTAGCTTATCAATTAGAAGTTCAATTAAATAATGGTGATTGGAGATTAAGAAAGAGACCAGGTGATAAGTTAAAGGAACAAGCAGAGGAAGAAGCAAAAAAGAAGGAAGCTAAGAAGGAAAAGGCCAAGGCTAAAAAGGAAGAAGCTGCCAAGAAAGCTGAAGAACCAGTTGTTGAATCCACTACCGAAAAGGAGGCTACTGTCCCAACTACTGAAACCGAGAATAAACCAAAGAAAAAACGTAGAAGAGGTGGTAAGAAGCAAAGAGAAAAGAGGGAAGCTAGATTAGCTGCTGGTGAAGTTGAAACTGAAACCGAGACCAAACCTGAAACTCCAGTGGAGGCTAAGAAAGAGCCTGTTGCTGAACCACTGAAAGAAGAAGAACCACAAACTGAAACTGCCAAACCTGTTAAATTTGAAGATTTTGAAGAAGTCACCAAATCCAAGAATCAAGATGATTCTACTGAATTAGAAGAAGATTATTTAGAAGAAGATGATGATGGTGATTGGATTACTCCAGATACTTTAACTGAAACCATGCTAAAGGACAGTGGTGAAGATACTGTTGGTTCTCGTGGTGTTGAGGCCACCGAAAAACAACGTAAAGAAGCTTTAAACTTACCAAAGAATCAAGTTGCTTTAGCCACTGGTGATTTTGCCATTCAAAATGTTGCATTACAATTAAATATGAATTTAATGAATTTCAACTCAGGTTTAAGAATCAAAAGATTACGTAACTATATGTTAAGATGTCATGCATGTTTCCAAATCTTCCCATTACCAAAGGATGGTAAAGCCAAACATTTCTGTCCATCCTGTGGTGGTCAAGGTACTTTATTAAGATGTGCTGTGTCTGTTGATGCTCGTACTGGTGAAATCACTCCTCATTTAAAGGCAAATTTTCAATGGAACAATCGTGGTAATCGTTACTCCATGGTGAGTCCATTATCGAAGAATTCTCAAAAGAAATATGGTAAGAAGGGGTTTAGTCATAGAAAACAAAATCAAGACATCGATCTTCTGAGAGAGGATCAACGTGAATATGAACAATTAATGAAACAAGAAGATTGGACTCGTAGACATAACGAAAAGGTGATGAATAACTGGATTGGCGGTGGTTCCGCTGATAATTATATCTCACCATTTGCCATCACTGGTTTAAAGCATCACAGCGTTCGTGTTGGAAGAGGTAGACACGTCAACAGTGCCAGACGTAAGAAATAGGTTTGATTGACCTTTCCTCATATCTCACATTTAGTATGTACACTATATTATACAATAAATATCAATGCCAAAGAATACTATAAAATCCATATTACTCCAGTTTACTACGCACGTCACGTGTGTGTGTCTGGGTTATGACGTAAAAGCTCAGCGGTTGTTTTGACATATTTGAATATTTGAAAAGGATAATTGAAAGCGAAAAGTGTCAAAACGGTGATTAATGGAGAGGAGCAGAGGGGTAAGAGATAATATATAAGAGTTTACCGGATAAGACATTGTACAATTTAAGAAACAAGTACGTATACCCTCCAAATAAAGAGACCAAAAAATTTAAACATATTCACAAAATGGAAAACAAACCACACAAAGAGACTATGGAATCCCTTCAGAGAAAGTTAGGTCATGAAGAACAAGCCACCAAGTCGATTATGAAAAAGGATGGTGTTTCAGGTGCTGTAGTAAGTAATACACCAGAACCAGAGTTGACTAGACCACCACAAGTCGTGTTTCAAGAGTCTCAACAGGAAGAAGGGGTGTCTTTACAAGTTAAAGAGTCACAGAGGGGAGAGCAACCAGTTACTTGTACCACAAATTTGAGTACAGCAAAGACCATTTCAGCTGCCACTGAAGCATTGAGATCTATTATTGGTACAGATAAGAATAGTAAAGAGTCTGTTCAATTGGAAAAGGAACATCCACATTTCATTGTAGAAGACAAGTTACACACACCAACAAGACAAATAAGTCCTGAAAGATCATTACATTCTGAGAAATCAGAATTTAGTCCAAGACAACGACATGTGGTTACCAATCCACAAGTCTTAGTACCAACACCTGGAATGGTCTCTTCAACAGGGGAGACTGTGGTAAAGGATATACTAATCCCCAAGAGAGAAAATTCAAAAAATACAGATGTTAGACTCCCCATAGATGATGGCAAGAAACATATCCTTATTGGATGTTGTGGTACCCCTGGTGTATTTAAATTAAAAGCAATGATTAAAAAAATTGAAGATATTTATGGTAAAGATAATGTATCAATTCAAGTTATATTAACTTTTTCAGCAAGAAGATTCTTTGCCAAGAAATTAGAACAACAGATCACCACTGGAAATAAGAAGATACCATTATCGTGTGATATCCCAGTAAACATTCGTATTTGGAATGATTTGGACGAATGGGATACATGGAAACAAAGAAATGATCCAGTTTTACATATAGAATTAAGAAGATGGGCAGATATCTTATTAATTGCTCCATTGACGGCTAACACCTTGGCAAAGATATCCTTGGGGTTATGTGATAATTTATTAACCTGTGTAGTAAGAGCTTGGAATCCAAATTTCCCAATTTTCTTGGCACCATCAATGATTAGTTCAGTATATAACTCTGCAATGACAAAGAAGGAAGTTGCGGTGATAAAGGATGATATGCCATGGATTACTATTTTGAAACCGAGTGAGAAGATTGTTGGTGTTCATGGTGATATAGGATTAGGTGGGATGATGGATATTAATGAGATTATAGATAAGGTAGTTTTAGGATTAGGTGGTTATCCACAAGGTGATTCTACTAGTGAAGATAAAAATGATGAAGAAGAAGACGAGGATGAAGACGAGGATGAAGATGATAAAAACATTACTGGGGATAATGATGCGGAAGATGATGATGATACTGAAGACGACGATGATGATGATGATGATGATGATGATGATGATGATGATGATGATGACGATGATGAAGAAGAAGCAGAGGATACAAAAACATTGTAAGGCACTCATTCAATGGAATAAAATCAAGAATAATGTAATATTACTACAATTCTCCGGTATTGTTGGACTGCCTTTTAACTTAAACAAATCTGAGACCTAACTGTTCTTAATTGCTGGCTACAAATCTGCCAAATGGATTGTTAAAACAACGATTTATTAATACAGTTTATCATTTTACTACCACTTTACTATGGCATTCCCACTATTTAATCGGGAACCGGCCTGTTTTTCGCCGTAAAAAGATAATTCACTGTGGAAAACAAAGTCATCGCAAAATTTAAAATCACAATTTTCACTGATTAGTAATTAATTACTTAGAGAAATCAGTCCACTACAAGTTGTTTCCACTGAAGATATATATAAATATACCAGAGGTGATCTTTTAAAGTGCCAAGATATAAGTGTTTGTATATAAAAAAGTCCTTTTTGTTTGAGTCTAACCCCAGTCTATAGAGTTAATAAAGAAAAAACAAAAAGTTTTAGCAACCAGAAATATATTACATAGAAAAAAATTATATCATAATGTCTCAAATTGCTTTATTACTTATTCACCCTGCTGTCACCACTACTCCAGAGTTGGTTGTTAATGCTAAGGCTGTTGCTGAACAAAGTAACATCACGATCGCCGATCAGTTTTTAATTAACAAAGTTAACGAAGGTTCTATCAAGTTAAAGAGTAATAATTATGATATTATTAGGTATTTAACTCCCGAAAAACCAGAAGAAATTAAGTTTCCAAAGAAACTTATTGGCACTTTGAAAGATGCTTTGAAATTAAACGGACATTTGTATGGGTTAAGTGATGTTTATAAGATTGATGCAGTAGTTAATGGGTTTGAAATTATTAATGATGAAGGTAAAGAATATCATTGGATTAAGAAACAAGAAATTAAAGCCACTCCACAAGCTATTCCATTGAAGTCTAAGTCTGCTGCCTCTGGTGAAATGGGTGCTAAAAAATTACCAAATTTCAAAAAGACCCCATTACCATCTTTCAAAAAGGCTCCATTACCAACATTTAAAAAGGCTTCTCCAGAGCCTAAAGTGGCTAAAGTTGTGGTGATTGCAGATGATTTAGATGATGATTTAGACGATGAAGAAGATGATGGTGTATTTAGTGATTCTACTAAAGCTCGTTATTTAGATGTCAATGATGATGACGAAGATGAATCTATTGACGAAGACGATTTAGTTAATGAAAAGAGTGGTAATGTTGCCATGATTGTTTGCGGTAAATCCAAGACTAAGAAGAAGAAAGCTTGTAAAGATTGTTCTTGTGGTATTAAGGAAGAAGAAGAACAAGAAATTGATAACATTAGGTCTCAACAAGATAAAGTGGTTCAATTCACTGAAGATGAATTAACCGAAGTGGATTTCACTATCGATGGTAAGAAGGTTGGTGGTTGTGGTTCATGTTCTCTTGGTGATGCCTTCAGATGTACTGGTTGTCCATATTTAGGTTTACCTGCTTTCAAACCAGGTGAAGCCATTAATTTGAACAGTATTTCTGATGATTTGTAAAGAAGGCCTTCTTATTATCTTCAATATTATTAATTATAAAGAGCATACTAAAATTTTTTGCATTCTGTTTCGGAAATTACGATGTATTTTCACACTGAGGGATCATTTCAAGTCTGGTCATGATGTTATGTTGAGTTTACAATATTATCATATAACAGATGAATTGCATCTGGGTCAAGATTAATCAAGTTTAAAGTCCTCATTCACATATTTATACTTATCAATATTTTATTTATTATTTTACATATCTATAAATTAAAAAAAATGTATTCAAACACAATAATAAGTTTGAAGATAAGTTTTACCAAAAGAATATAAGAATATCTTTTTAAAATTTTTGTTTAGGTATATAACTTGTATATTATCATTTATATATGTATAAAAAAAGAACAGTAAACATTCATAAAATCATTTATAGTATCACTCTTTAAATTAAAGAAGTAACAGCACCCTTAAGAGTAGTAGTTGTTTTACCACCAACCATTGGAACACCAGCGGAAGCTAATTCTGGTTCTAATTTGTTAGAAAACCAAGATAACTTGGTAATAAAAGTGGAAACAGCCTCAATGTCAACTTTAGAATAATCTGGCTTGTAGTTAGCGTTCATGGCCATGTTAGCACCAATGTCAACTAAACCATCTGGTAAATTAGAGAAAGTAATACCAGATGTTGGGTTCACAACTAAAGCCATATAAGAGAATAAATTACTTTTGACATCACCCATAATAATTTCTAATTGTTTTACTTGGTCGGGAGAAACATTGTAAGCTTGAGCAGAGGCAGCGACAGCGGATAATAAAAAGGCGATCTTAGAGTTCATTTTTGTTTGGAAAGTTGTTGGATTAGATTGAGTAGGTTTGAGTTTGGCTTTTTTAGATAACAATAAAAGTAAGAGGGTTGGGATTGAAACTGATTTAAATCGAAGTGGAGGTTGCTCCAGTTTTTATATTAATTCAAGTTACATTAATTACTTCTACATCTAGTACATTCAAGCAATTTTATTTCAAATCGTTTAATAATTCATTCAACAAATTTTGCTCTGTTGCTCTAATATGGGATCTATACAATAATGTAACCGTTTGTTATTACTTTTTTGCCAATTGTTGAGCAGGATAACATTTTAATCAATTCGTTCATCTTGCTTATTAAATATAAGAAATCGTTTCTTGAAACTTTATAGTTAAAAGGATCATTATACCCCACGTTTAATTCAGTTTTCCTTTGTAGTAATAACTCCTCATTTAAAACGTTAATACAATAACGTTGATCAGTAAAAGATAGTGACGTTTGTTTTATTGTCGTTTAATCTTAAATCTTGTATTATCTTTGGAAATCAAAGATGGAACAAACCGAGAAAAAAAGAAAAGAACAATGACATATTCCAGTAGCACATAAAGAACCTAAAATAAATTATCTCAGTGGCTTATATTAACTTGACCAAATAGGAAAAGGTTCTAAGATGGTTAGTGAAAATGAGGTTACTTTTTAGAAGAAAGAGCAAACGTTGAACTCTTTTTAGATTGCATTCAGTTTGATTTTAAAACAGTTTTGGTAAGTTACAAAAAGTTATTACATAGGTTTTTAACAGTTGTATAATTAACTGGCTTGTCTTATTTACAATCGTTTATTTATAGTTATTTTTTAATGTAGTAAAAAGTTGAAGAAGTTTCAACAGTTCCAAAAAAGGTAAGGATGGATTGTTTACACGACTATATACGCAACCAATTTCTTATCATTAAAAGTGCCCTATGGTAATCAATTTTAGAAAGTAAATAGTTCTTCTGCCAAATTTCCATTTAGTTAAATAAGAAAATTTGTCATTAAAGCCTTTATCCCTAAAAAAAAAGTGTCAAGCAAGCTAAGGTGTTTTTTAATAGAGAAATTAGACTTTAGCCTCAGATTACCATAATCAAATATCTGTCAATCCAGATGAGGTGAGAATAAGAATTTCCAAAAACTTTAAAAACACATCCCAAATATAAAGAGGCAAAATGAATTAAATTAGAAACGTTACGTAATAATTATATTGAATAAAAACAAATATAGAGCGGAATAATTATATTTAAATTAATAAAGCGGCGGCAGCTAAGACACCAGCACCAATACTACCGAAGAATTGAGCAGCACCATTTTCAGTTTGTTGTTGGATAGCTGGCTTAGAAGAGGTAGCAGATTTGGTAACTTGAGCAACAGAAGATGGAGCAACAGATTGAGAAGTCTTCTTAGCAGCAGCAGATTTCTTGGAGTGACAAACTTCATCACAGACAGTTTGAACTAAAGTAGAAGTTTGTTCAGTGGTGACAGTAGTGGCAGAAGCGGCAGCGGCAGCAGATTTCTTAGAGTGACAAACTTCATCACAGACAGTTTGAACTAAAGTAGAAGTTTGTTCAGTGGTGACAGTAGTGGCAGAAGCGGCAGCGGCAGCAGATTTCTTAGAGTGACAAACTTCATCACAGACAGTTTCAGTAACTTCAGAGGTTCTCTTAGCGGTAATTTCAACGGTAGAGGATTCTGGTGGACAACTGGTGATAGTAGTAGTGTTAGAGTAACGGTGAGTAGAAGTGATGTATTTAGTTTCAACACCGGTGTTTTGAGCGGCATCTTTAGTAACAGAGTTAGAACCTTCTGGCTTAGCAGTGGTTTGAGCGGCATCTTGAGTAACAGAGGTAGAATCTTTTGGCTTAGCAGTGGTTTGAGCAGCTGGGGTAGAAGTTTTAACCATTGGGACACCAGCAGCTTCTAATTCTGGTTCTAATTTAGTAGAGAACCAAGATAACTTAGTGATGAAAGTAGAAACGGCATCGATATCAACTTCAGAGTAATCTGGCTTGTAGTTTGGATCAGTGGCCATACCAGCACCAACATCCATTAAACCAGCTGGTAAGTTGTCAGCTGTAATACCGGAACTTGGGTCAGAGATTAAAGCCATGTAAGATGAAAGGTTAGACATAACATCCTTCATGATAATGTCTAATTGTTTAGATTGGTCGGCAGAAATGGTGTAAGCATTGGCAGTGGCGGCAACAGCAGCTAATAAAATGGCGTTAGTAGTCTTCATTTTTTTTAAAGTGTATTTAGCGAGTGGTATTGTTTATTCTATTGAAATTGATAATGTTTGTTAAAAAAAGGAGAGACTAGATGAGGTTTGTACAAATTAGATTTCTATACCATTTATATAAACATATTTTGACATTTTTTGTTGAAAGAGGATTTTCTCAATATCTTTAACATGACCTCGAAAAAAATAACACCAACTTGGTCCTCATTTACTGCCATCCATTAAGCATAAAACACAATACACTCGTTCCAAAAAACAATGCCTCTCGTACCCACAAAATTATTTAATCGTCATTTTTACCCTTTGTTTACAGAATATCACCACTTCTAATTCAATTGTCGGTTGTTATGATGCCTCCCAGTTTGTTTATTTTCCTATTTCATCTATTATTCTCTCCGGGAAAGCAACATTTTCTTGTTAATTTCAAGATTTGTGTCGTCGTTTAAAGGCAAGAAAATTTTTACGTCGCGTGTTTGCCCAAAAGGGAAAACCAGATCTGCAAAATGGCAAATACAATAGAAATTCTGCCATTCTAACATTTTGTAACAGTCCTATTTCCGTTTGTGGCTTAAATTTAAAGATCTTAATAAACAATTTAGAGAATTTGACTAGATTTATTATGAGAAGGAGTTTACTTGGAGCAATTCCAACTCTATTTTAGGAAATTACAACACAATTAAACTGTGGAGGCCTCTTTTGGTAATTGACGCAAACAAGCAGAAAGTAATCTTGATTTTATGCTTTAAATCTCTATTTCATCACTGGCTTCCAGCTGTTTTATTGTTAAGAAGTATGTCAGTTGGGGAAATGCCGCCTAATTGAATTGTATTTTTTTTATCGTTTGAGGAGTTTCAATATACAGTCCTTGGTTTTGAATGTAAACTATTGAATGAATGCAATTTACAAACAAAGCACTTAAAAAGCTCCGAATTTATTAGTAAACGAGAAGTACTAAATCTATTCTTAGATTTGGTTGTAAAAAACGTTCTCACCCTTTTTCTTTTTGCTGATAAAAATTGTTTCTCCACTTTCCTCGAAAAGAGGGGAGAATTAAATTAGTATTGCTACTTTATAGTTTTAAAAGAAATAATTAGGTGTAACTGATTGAAGTATTGAGGGGAAAGGGCCCCAAGGTTTAACAATTCTTTACGAAAAATGCTTCTATCTTTGCTCGAGAGATGACTGAACTATTAAATACAAAATTTGAATAACAAATAAACAAATAAACGATAGTGACTTAGATTTTTTGGTATATCCTAGTCAATATTTAAAATGATTCAAAAAAATGTTATTACATTCAAGACATGTAAATTGAATTGTCTTATGTTAAACGTTAAGTCAAGCTCTGGTAAAACACGAATAAAATTAAATAATATAACTAAGAAAGTTTGAAATTTAGAAAGAGTACTAAAGTTGGGTAAAAGGCTTTTATAAAATGACAAAAGAAGTTCAATTCAAAGTTATAATCACTTATCTAAATGTTACGAAATATCTTGTATTAGAACGTATGCAACTGGAAACAATAAAGATATTTATATTACCAATAAATCATCTAGCAACTGATAATCGGCTATCTTAAAAGTTATTTCAATGGAAACAGATCCATTATATATACTCTTTTAATTCTTTTTAATACAAAAGTTTGGTTAAAACCTTTTTATTTGTCAAACTTGTATTGAAAAATTCAGAATTTGAGTTAAACCCTCGACCCTTCTTAGGTTAATAGTGTCAAGTAAAAATTTAAGACAAATTTCACATATATCAAGATTTTTGTAGTGGTTAAATATGCTTTGGCTTAGATATGTTAGTTTTTAAGTTTATTATTTAAAGTAGGAAATTAACCAAATGTTTTAATCATTGGCAACTTTTTATAAAAATCTATTAAAATCCCAGTTAAAATTAACTTGTTAAATATCTACTCAACCTTCTTAAAGATATAAAATAACTTCAAACAATATGCTCTTAACAAAATATACTCAATATACCAACAGTATCGGGGCACAATCGGTAGTTTTTTCCTTTGGTTTAGACCAACAGTATTTCTTTAACAGAGAAAGACAAGCCAATTCTTGCAGTGTTCGACTTCTAAGCAATTTAATAACTTTAAAACTTTGTCACTTATGTACGTTGAAACTAGCGAAGACCAATACTTTCAATTAATTTATTAACTGTAATAAAAATAGCCGCCATTCCAATTAATATGGTTAAAACCCTTTCTAATTATTGAAGCCCTACTAAATTATGGTTTTTTACTACTAGAAAAATGCACCAATTTTCCGCTTAAAATGTAAACCCGCACAAAAAAATAAAGACCCTAATACATCATTCTAACCAATGAAAATGGAAATAACGCCTTAAAACAAATCCGAAATTTGAAAAAAGTTCAAAGTGTATTTAAAGCTCAGTTTACATAGAAAATGGGAAATATTAGTGTGATTTAAAGGATTACAATAAAGAAAGTATCAAATAACTACAAACCAAGCTACAAATTAATATTAAAATGGCTACATCAGTACGTAATACAATTATTGTTTTTGCATGGTTTTGAACACGAGTCCAAACAATTTTTACTAACAATTTAGGGAGATCCAATTTTCTCCCATCCCTCAAACCAGTACAACACAAGATTAAACACAAGAATATCACCACATTTAGGAAAACTATCCTTTAAGAATCTATTGAATTATTCTCCAAATTTAATGCTATGGGGTGGTGCTTCTGCCATTGGTCTATTCGTCTTTGTAGAGGGTTGGCCATTATTCCAACAAACTTTCTTTAGTAAGATTCCTGTTGTTGGTAAACATTGGGAACATGCTAAACCAGAAGAAAGTTAAATGGGTTAATACATTACTAATATATTCTTGTACACTTCTCTTCAACGTTAAGGAAATGTTTTGAAAGAATTACTTCCTTCATCTCATATATTATTTATTCATATATCTATCTATTTATTCTAATAAAAACATCATCTTCTTCTGATACAAATTTGATATTATTTGATAACTTTGATATAAAAATATTTGGAATATAAACTACTTTAAATAAATGACATAAAAAAGAGTATAATGAGAAAAAAAGGCTAGGTCATAACATGGACACAAAAAAAATAGATTCGTAAAAATTATAATTTTGATCTTGAAGAACTCTTTAATCTAATGGCGGAATTATCTAATACCACAACATTTCTGTTCTTATCAATAGTTTGGAAAACAACAATACCATTATCTTTCTTCCAAGCTTTAATCTTTAAGACATCGCCAGGAATAACCACATTAGTAAATCTAACTTTTAATTCTTCAAATGGACCAAATTTCTCATAAAGAGCTTTACCTGTAATACCCATAGTACAAAGACCATGTAAAATTGGTTTTGGAAACTTAACAGATTTAGCCACAACTGGATCAATATGTAATGGATTATAATCACCAGATAATCTGTAAATACTAGCCAAATCTTCTGAAGTGGTAATTTCAATGTCTAAATCTGGTAAAGCACCATTATTAGGAACACTAAACTTTTCTGTTGCAAAATTGGATCTTGGATTATCAATTCGTTTAGCTCCAGATGGAAGATGAGCACCTCTAATGAAAAAAGTACCTTCATTATACATCAACAATTTACCACTATCAGCATCATATGTCTTGAATCCACCAACAATAATAGCAGCCTTACCACCTTTATCTTGAACTTGTAATGGAATTGCTTCTGTTCTTAAATTTGCAGATGTAGGTAATCTATTAATTTCACTATAAATCTTAAAATATTGTTCACCATGTAATAACATTGCAAAATTGAAATCATCAACTAAATCATCCATATTTAAAAATTGAATTGTATTCATAGATGGGATAACAGCAAATGTAGGTAAAACTTGAAATTCGGGATCATTTTCATACACATATTTCAATTCTTTACTAGTAGCACCAACACCAATATTGTAAAGGATACAATCTTTGTAATTGTAATGATACGAACCCTTCTTACTTGCACCAGTTCCATCAGTAGAACCACCCTCTGATTTACCATTATCTTCACTTCTCTTTGCCATTTCTGCCTTTTGAACAGCTTGTAAGATAGCCATGGAGGACTGTTGGGTTGAAGTTGGATAAATCATCTTCCCCTTAGTGAAATTAACTACTTCATTCCAATTATCTCTAATTACTTCTGGTGTAATATTTTCCAATCTTGAAACAAAACCAGGCCCTCTTTGCCATCTAGTTTGACCAATCCAACCACCACCAACTTCATATAACATACCATTAATTGGAGTTCTCTTGTTTAATTTGTGTAATTCTTCAGAGGCCAATAAAACCACTAATGGAGAAACAAATCCAGCATCAAAATGATTTTGTAATTCTTTATCACCAAATATAGTCTTTGTCATTGCAGTTTCTGCATGTGGTGCAATAATATTAACTCTAATACCTTTTTTCAAACCTTCGATGGCAAGAGTCTTAGAAAAACCTAAGATAGCTGCTTTAGCAGCAGCATAATTTGCTTGACCAAAATTACCATAAATACCAGAAGTGGAAGTGGTGTTAATGATATAGCCGGACTTTTGTTTTAAGAAAACTGGCCAAACTGATTTACACATCGAGTAAGTGGCATATAAATGAACTTGTAAAACATCATTCCAATCTTGATCAGTCATCTTTAAGAACGATTTATCTCTAAGAATACCAGCATTATTACAAAGTACATCTACTCTACCAAAAGCCTTTAAAGCAGTGTCAATAATTTGTTGAGATTCATTAATAATATTATGAGAATCTGGGACGGCGGTACCTTTACCATATTTGTTATTCAGTTCATCAACCACAGTGTTTGCATTTCTAATATCATTAATAACCACTTTAGCACCATATTTAGCAAACCAGATTGCATGAGATCTACCTAAACCACCACCTGCACCGGTGATAATAACCACTTTATCCTTTAAAGATTTAATTGAAACATTTCCTTGCGGATTTTCAATTGGTAATTTTTTTGCTTTCACAATTAGATCATTATAGTCAGTTAATTGAAATGGATGTTCCACTGGTTTAAAAGGTTTATTATCAAAACTGTTTACGTCTTTCCATTTATGTAAGATTGCTTCTGGAGTGAAATATTTCTCGTTAGGGTTGAATATTTGTCCCGAAGATCTTTCCCATCTAATTTGACCATAATAACCAGCAGCTAATTCAAAGATTGAGTTGGTTACTTTAGTAGATTCATGAGATAAATATAAGACTAATGGAGAAATCTTTTCTGGCCCCAACTCTTTTAAGATATGTGGAGGCAAGACATCTTCAGTCATTCTTGATCTAGCCAAAGGAGCAATAGAGTTAACATTAATGTTATATTTGAAACCTTCTTTGGCTAAAGTCTCAGCAAACCCCACCAACCCTAATTTAGCAGCAGAATAATTAGCTTGACCAAAATTACCATATAACCCAGCTGGGGAGGCAGTATTAATAACTCTACCAAATTTTTGTTCTCTCATATATGGCCATGCGGCTTTAGTTAATTTATAAGCACCGGTTAAATGAACCTCGACAACAGCATTGAATTGTTTCACATCCATCTTAGCAAAAGATGTATCTCTTAAGATACCAGCGTTATTAATAATAATATCTACTTTACCAAAGGCCTTAATTGCAGTGTCAATAATATTTGCAGTTTGCTCTCCACCGACAGCATCGTAATTGGCAACAGCTTCACCACCAAACTTCTCTTTAATCTCTTTCACGACCAAATCAGCAGCTTTATTATCATGACCAGCACCACCCAGGGTACCACCTAGATCATTAACTACCACTTTAGCACCTCTTTGCGCAAAATCTAAGGCGTAATGTCTGCCCAATCCACCACCAGCACCTGTAATTACAACAACTCTACCCTTAAAATTAAGCTCTTCTTTACTATTTGCACTCATACTTGCTTGTTTGTGTTTGTAGTATGAATTTATGTATTTGCACTTGTTTCGACGATCTTATCCTTTCCACCTTCTCACGTCTTCCTTCCCACAAGACCTTTTTATATGTTTTCTCTTGATACCTTTAATTGCTCCAACTTAAATTTTTATTACCCCAATTCCCGTTTTACCCCAATTTTTAGCCGCCAGCAGTCATTGATAGACACTTTTCGGAGTTAATGGTTGCTTCCGAAGTTGCAAAGATTTTGAAAACAATATACGTCATATATACGCTATGGTATATTATATTATAATATATTATACTATCTTATACTGTTAAATTTTAATAATGCTTTCAATATGCCGATGGAGAGGCCACTATTACTGGCTAATAAGTCCTCATCTCGGCAGCCTGGACACAACTTAGATATTTGACACCTTTGAACGCGACTTTAATGTTGCTGCTGCTGTTGCTGTTGCCAGAGTAACTGGAGGAGGAATGAGTGTCGGCTTTGATTGCATTCACTGCAATCCCACTGAGAGTTTCCCCTTCGTGGTTGTATCTAATGACTACACGGTTTAGTTTGTAAAGAGCACCAGGGGTGGCCTTTGAGGCGTGATTCACTTCTTCTTGTGCAACTTCTTCCTCAGCAAATGACATTTCTTCACTATCTTGAGACTCTATACAACCTCTTAAGATGGCAGTGGTCCCAGTGGCCATTTCTGAATCGAATAACCAATTACCTCTTTCTTGGTTTGCCATTTGATTAAACCTACCGTGAGTACTACGTAATATTCTAATCTTATGATGTGATTTATCTATCCCCTTCTTTTGATTCACAAATTGTAATTCAATGTCTAAATCGCGTATCTTATTAACTTTACGGGATGAGCCAATATTAACAGTGACTTCAAATTCATCTTCTTTCGCCCCAAGGTTATTCATATAATCTATACTTACAATACCTAATTGATTCCAATTCTTCACTTTTTCATTCCCAGCTAAATTTAAATTATATTTCATTAATTTAAATTTACCATTTGGTGGAATAAATGATAATGTCGTGTCTTTACTATCAAATTGATCAATTTCAACACAATCATGTAAGGAAGGAAATCCAAAATCGTAACCACAATTATTTAAGTTCACAGAAACTAATGGTGTACCACCAAGATAGCTTCTACAATCTAAGGTACCTGTAATTTTACCATTAACAAGTTTAAACCCCGTATGATGAGATGTTCTCTTCTTGCTTGAGGATTTACCCTTTTCCATGACAATCGACATAGTCTCTTTAATATCTAAATAAAATTCATTCTTATCTTCCATAATTTTATTACTTCTCCAAGGGACAACTTCAACATCCTGAGTGAATGGAGATCCACTTTTATTATCTCCACTCATACTAGAAAACATTTTACTTGCATTATCAATTTGTCCATTTGAAGGATATTGACGTCGAGCCACTGCATTTTGAATTGTATGAGCAGTAGAATTAATCACTTTAGAAAAATCTGATTTCATAGGGATAATACTCTTTACACGATTCATATACATCCCACCAGTCATTGGTTCACCACCGTTAACACAACAATTAAAGATCAATGTAATTTGATCATAATTATTAACTATCTTTTTCACTGTAATCTTATCTTTATTGAAATAATCTAATAACATCTCATCTATTTCCTCCATAAGAATATGTGGTTCCATTATAAACCCATGAGATGGTTGTGTGATATCTGAACTTCGAGACACTAAACACCAATAATATAAATTATTAGTATGGGAATAATATTTGAAAACTTCAAGATCCTTCCCCACTAGACTGTGAGTATATGTTTGAATATTAGATTCGCTAATTCTTTGATAAATAAACTCATCCTCAACGCCATCTATTCTAGTGTGACCCAATTGTGGGCAGGTGGATTGAATTCTGGTCCAGAGATTCTTAAAGGATGGGGCATCATTACTGGGTAAATATTGAAATATTAACCCATTTCTTGAGTCTGTGATATAAAATGAAATATACATTTTCTTCACCAGTTGTTATCTCCAGGGAATAATTCGCTTAGTCGGTGTGTTTGCTCTCTTCAAACTACTTTTGGCACTCTCTTTCTCACACCTTTAATATCTTTAACATTTACAGTGTTTTTTTTTTCAACGTTTAGATTTTCGTTATTTATTTTATTTCAAGATGAAATAAGTCACAATCTTCTTTCTTCAAAGACATCAACATTGAGTTTTAATTACACAAAGACAACTAGATCAGAGACCGGAGACGCGTTAAAAGTTTGTATAAGGTTGATACAATTACCAAATTATTATATTATACACGTTTTGGACTCCTTTGGAATCTTTTAAAGGGTGCTATAATCAAATTAGGTTTTTTTAGTTCCAAAGCATCGGAACAACAAACAACGATATGAATACAAATAATACAGAGGGGAAGCCCATGTCGAGAAATAATCCTATGGATCCAAGAAACTTTTTGAGTAATATTGGGACTCCAAGTTTTAGTATTGCCCAAATACCACAACAAATCTTACAATCGTTAAATCAAAATCAGTTGAAAACTATCCAACAAAGACATCAACAGATATTAGCTAGTCGTATACAACAACAACAACAGCAGCAACCTCAACCTAACAATGACCAATTTCCCTTACAGTCCCCACAAATGCAAGCCGCACAATTGCAAAGAACAGGTAGTGTGGGAAGTAATAATCAAAGTCCTGCTGCTATCATGCAACAAATGAATGTTCAACAACGTCTTGCCCAAATGTCTGAACAAACAAAACAAGCTACTGCTCAAGCACTTCAACAACGTCAAAGACAACAACAACCACCACCACCACCATTTGATCAAAGAACAATGCCGCAACAACAACAGCAAATGCCTCCTCAACAGGCACCTCCTCCACAACAACAACAGCAACAAATTCCACCACAACAAGGTCAACCTCCACCACAACAAAATTCTTCAAACAGAAATGGGAATGCCCCACCAACTATCAATTTACCACCACAAATTGCTCAATTGCCATTACCTCAACAATTACAAGTTTTAACTTCTTTAAAAGAACAAGCTATCAGTAAAGGTAATCCAGCCATTGTGTCCGCTATTATTATGGCCCAACAACAAGTGCAAGAAAAGCTACAACGTCAAATTCAACAACAACAACAACAACAACAACAACAACAGCAAATGCAGAGACAAGCTTCTCAACCCCCAATAAATGCAGCTAACCCAAATATGGCTCCAAATATGCCAAATAATGCTGCCGGTCCAGGAGGCTCGTCTCAATTCATGAACATTTCTCCATCTCAAATGCCAAATCAAATGAACAACGTAAGAGGCCCGCAACCACTACCACCGCCACAACCAATGCCTCCACAACAACAAGGTATACCGCCTCAAAATATCCAAACACAACCAATGCAAAACAATATTATTCAAGATCAAATATCTGCTATGACTGCGTCTGTACAACAAAAGGCTCGTGCCAAGTCAAAAACTAGAAAGACTCCAACTATTGATCAATCTCAATTAAATAATTTACCACAAACTAAGAATTCTGTGTCTAAACCCTCCAGGAAATCATCACATTCTTTACCTACTGGAATCAATATTCCTCAACTACCAATGACTGCAGGTTTACAAATTCCAACTAATGTGGCACCATTATCAATGCCAAAATTAGAACTACCAGAATTTAGAACCATTAAATATGATATGCCAGAGACCAAACTACCTTATCCGGAATATTGGTCAGAGAGTAGCAAACCAACTACTGATTCTTTATTATATGAACAATTTATTCAAAGAGATAAACACAACACAGAGGGTAAAGAAAAGGAGAAAAGAGGTTATGAACCATTTAGTATTTATGGGTTTAGTAATAGAGAATATATGGCTAAGTTATTCCATACATTAAAATATTATCAAGAATTGAAAAACACTAGAATGGAATCTATCACTAGTACCGCTAAGAATGTTCCAGCGGCAAGTATATGGGGGACAGGTTATAGTGGGTATGGTAATGGTATCACTAATACTGCCACGAAGATTATTTCTGGCCATAAAGATGATATTCAATTAGACGAACTTGCAATCAGTAGACAAGCCATGAATGAAACTTATGAGGATCTAGTGCCAATTAGATTAGAATTTGATCAAGAAAGAGATAAGTTTTTCTTAAGAGACACCTTTTTATGGAATAGAAATGATACTGTTGTTTCCGTGGATGATTTTGTTCATGAAATGGTGAAAGATTATAGATTTAACAAATCTTATCAGTCTCATTTTGCTGGTTTAATTACACAAGCTATGCGTGAACAGTTACAAGAATTCCAATCAAATCCATATAATGAATTGAAAAGGAAAAGACTGGGTGGTGATGATTTAAGAATTAGAATTAAATTAGATATTGTCGTGGGTCAAAATCAATTAATTGATCAGTTTGAATGGGATATTTCCAACTCTGATAATTGTGCAGAAGAATTCGCTGAAAGTATGTGTCAAGAGTTACTATTACCTGGTGAATTTACTACTGCCATTGCTCATTCAATAAGAGAACAAGTCCATATGTATCATAAATCTTTGGCGTTATTAGGTTACAGATTTGATGGTTCCCCAGTAGAGGATGATGATATTAGAAGTAGATTATTACCTGTGATTACTTTGGATGATACATTTAGACTTCCATCAGATTCCAAAAATTTTACTCCAAATTTGATTCAAATTTCTATTGCCGAATTAGAAAGATTGGATAAGGATAAAGATAGAGACACAAGACGTAAGAGAAGACAAGGCCGTTTCAATAGACGTGGTAATGTTTCGAATAGCATCGCGTTAAACACTATGGGTGCAAATAACAGTAACAGTCCATTATCTGGATCTGGTATCATGGGTGATAATTATCTTCCAGATGTTGCAGATATTCCAAGAACATTCAGAACTCCAATACCAAGTACCATATTACCTGGTGGTATTGATATGGGTCCATCTGTCAATTCATATACATTGAAGACAGTGACAGAATATAAAGCAAGACCGCTGAAACCCAAAGCTGAATTACCACCATGTTACATTATCGATCATATCCCTGGTCAATCCTTATTAGTGTCTATTAAGACAGGGCTTCCCAAACCTAACCCAGCGACCAACCAGATGCCAACGTCAGAGGTGTCTCATCCTATCATCATGAGCAACATGATCAAACAAGAGATGCCACCAATGGGTTCTCAACCATTACAAAGAAACAATTCTGTGAAGTTCACAGGACCTCCAACAACCCCTATGGACCCTACCGAGAACCCACAACTCCCCCACAATTAAGGAATCGAAATGTTGTAAATACCAATATATTAATATATAAATCTATAAACCTTCAAACTAGTTGTATTACTATTAATAATTGAGATCTCTAAGCTTCATCGCTAACAAACTTTTGTATTATTATCGCGCCACACGACACCATATTATGACGTGCAAATATTGTTTTTTTGAAAAGGTTTGTAAATGAAGAGAGGGACTTTTAAACATTGAAATTTAGTTTTTGAACCGTGTGTGAAAGGTTTCTCGATGCGAACTTGAAGTGTCAAACATAAGATCTCCAAGTAAAAGACGCAAGAACTCGTGGGGTTTAACACAATCATAACATTTGTTTTAGAATAAGAGATATTTGCCCTTTTTCTCTCCTGATCTCTTTATAATAAAACTAAATATTTTTGAAAGAAGACAAATCTTTTGTTTACTAAGCCCGAATCTGATAACCTGAAAAAAAAGGAGATAAATACATAAATTATGGTGAATACATCTAACCCAACACATTCCTCTAGTGGTGATGCTGTAGAATTACAAGATATCGATATAAATAATAATAGCAATGACAATATCCACAGTGAAAACATTCAGAATAGTCAATCAAGTGACGTGATAAACGAGGATGAACAGGAAAGTGGAGAAGCAAATGTAGATGATAATGATAATAATAATGAACAAACCACTGGCAACCACGATACATTAGCAGATCGTCTGCTGCCTGAAAATTTTAGAAATATAGCTACTAGACAAATGGATGATATTGGTAGACGATTTAATATTCTGGATAGAGTGTATAGAAGAAGTAATGACACCGGATCAAGTAATGGTGCTATTGGTACTGGTACAATTTTAGATGGTGTTTTCAGTAATCTAACTGCTAAACCGGATAATAACAATAATAATCAAGGTGATGAAGCACAAAATGATAGACCACCAACTTATGATGAAGCTGCCGCTGATTTAGTTCCATCATATTATGGTCTTGATTTAGCCAATTCTGAAATGTATGATGAATTATGTATAGAGGGGTTACCTGTGGGAAATATGGCAAATTTAATATGGAATATTATTGTCAGTACAAGTTTCCAATTTATTGGATTTTTAATCACTTATATGTTACATACATCTCATGCTGCTAAACAAGGTTCAAGATTTGGTCTTGGGTTAACTTTCTTAAGTTATGGTTATTCCATGATTCCAAATAATGTGGTCTCAAAAGTTGGGAAACATAAGAATATAAATAGAATTGAACCAGTGGATCCAAATAATTATGATGATTTACGTATAAATGCTAAACAATCTCCACAAGATGAATTTGAATCACAATTAAGTCATGGTGTTGAAGAAGAAAAACAAAGTGTACCATTCTTAGCTATAGCTATCGGGTTATTAGGTTTGTTCATTTCATTGAAAAGTATTATTGATTTTATTGCTATTAAGAGAAGAGAACGTAGATATCTTGCACAAAATGATAATAGTGCGGTTTAGTTTTGAAGTGTCATACTGTTTCCCATTTTGTAACAAACCCGTATACAGAAATTATAAAGCATTTAGAGAACCACATATAAATTTTAAGATCAAATATGCATAAACAGAAATGAGTTGAAAGCCAGTACATATATAATATAATATAATATAACACACAACATGAATTAGTATAAACTATATAGTTCTCATTTTTTTAAAATTCAATACCAAGTTATATGATAACAAATCGTAGTTATTAATATTATTAGTGTTATTATTATTAGTTAAAGTATGAATTTATAATTAATTATTTAATATAGTACACAACATTAAAGAGTTGAATTAGGTTAACCTAATACTACCAGAGTCTTTTCATAAATGGTAAACACAATACCACCACTTAAGATTAATCTACCTAATCTTGGTGTAGCCCCCTTCCAGAAAGTTTTCAAACCTTCTTCTTTGAAGATTGTAGCAAAACAATTTACTGTAGATGAATATTTAGTTGCATCTAAACTTTGCATTCTAGTTTTCACTGTATCAATTGGCATAGTAGAGTATACAGTCACAATACCACTAAAGGCACCTACAAGGAAAGTTAACCCAGCAGATAATGGTTTATCCTTTGGAGCACCAGTATAATCTTGAATTGTGGTCTTAATCTTGTTATAACAACCTAATCTAACAGCTTGGTTAGCTGCTTGTCTCATTGATACAGGTAAGACACCTCTATATAACCCCATGAACCCTTCATCTTTCACTAATCTTCCATAATTTCGTAGCATGGAACGTCCATTATTTTGATATCTTGGTTTAGCGGATTGTTTATCATCAATTAAAGCGGTCTTAATGGCTTCAAATGGGGTCACTGCGACCACAGATTCTAATAGACCTGCACCTAAACCTGCAATCACACCACGAGTACCACTTAATTCACCAGTTTCTTTATCTCTTAAGAGATTCTTGATGGCATCAAAACCTAAGAATCTAATACCTGCTTTAGCTGTGTTCCCCACAATAAAAGCTGGACACCCGACATAAATGGAGTTTATACCTTGTGTCTTGGCAGTGTTGTAAATCAACACTAATGGATTTCTAGAAGCCTTTGAAGTCTTATCAATCAATTGTAATCTAGTCTTGGCAAATTCAAAAGGATAAGTGATAGAGGCCTCGATGGCACCGGCCAAGGCACCAGCAATGAATGATTTTCTTGGATCAATGTCTTGTTTTTGTACTTTAGCAGACATAGCTTGCGTTAACCTTTTTTGGATTTTTTATTCTAGTTAAGTTCTAACAAAACAACTCAAGCAGCTACCACTTATATATCTCTCAGTTCCACCTCGTCTGCCTTCAATCTCAGTAAACTATGAATCATAGCTCTGATTAGCTGAGTACTTTTGTTCAAATTACCAGATTCGGTGCAATTTAGCATTTTCCACTGGAATTTCCACCTTTTTTTTCACTGTGCAAAAATCCAAAATCTCGAGGAATTATGAAGCATTAAATAATAGAGACTATTATATAGTAAGGATTATTATTTAGTGAAAGGATTCCTGAAGACTTAAAGGTTACTCTTCAAAGAACAAAGGGTTTGGATTAGAGGTGCCGCGGTGTATTGTCAATAGATTACTATGGCAAAAATCCTTGTTATCGTGTTTGACACAAAAGTGGAGTTTTATATTCTATTACAATTGACATATGTATTATATCTTTAAATCGATAATATGAGTTATGCCTTAGTGTGGTGGAATCTATCTGAATTGAGAGTAGTATTTCTCTTCATCTAGTCTCTTGTTGACCAGATCTAATTGTTCCTTGGAGTAGACAGCTTCTAGCGCTTCACCACCGTTTAAGACACGATCTTCATGTTTCTTTTGTTCGTCTTTAGTCATAATAACCACATTTTGTAAACTAATTGGTTGACTTGGATCCCATTTAGAAAGGGTTAATCTAGTAGAATATCCACTTAATGGAGATTTACCTCTAAACACTTCTTCTAATAAATAACCAACATCTTGGACAGACACTGGGACACGTTGATCTGGGATACCAATACGGGAAGTTTGACCAGCTAATGATTGATAAATACCATCATAGACTTTGATTCTGTTCTTACCTTCAATTGGATTCATTGGATAACCTGACACTTTAGTAATGATCCATGTAGCCATGGTTAACCCAAAGATCCCCGGCATGGTACCAAGAACTGGAAGGATTCTGACACGGAAATCCTTTAATGCACTTAATTCACCAACTTTACCTTTTTCAAATTCTTCATCTGGTAACGGTAATAATTTTGCCTTACGTGGATCTGGTTTTTCAGCACTAAACACTACAGGAACACCTTTAGTAATACCTCTTTGTTTTAATCTTCTTCTCACTGTACGTGCCATTGGATCTTCTTCAGTAGTAGTAATATCACCAACATTAATACGAGTTGGATCACTCTTTGTAGAGGCACCCATTGATGAAATCATATCGATCTTTTGATTATAAACATATTCTAATAAATCAATCTTTGTGTCTAAGTTATCAATACAATCAACGACAATATCTGGTTTACCATTATCAAAGATTAATCTTTCCCCATTTTCTTTATTCCATAATTCATTAACTGCATCCACTTCACACCATGGGGCAATACCTTGCATATGTTGTTTTAAACAATCAACTTTAGAAGTACCAACATCCTTTAAAGTAGCACAACTATGTCTATTTAAAGAACTTAATGACACTTGATCAAAATCAATGACTCTAATCTTAGTACAACCAGAACGAACTAACATGGTAACCACCCATGAACCAACACCACCAGCACCCACAACAACAATATATTGATTTTTCAATTTAGCCATCCCTTCTTCACCAAGGAATGCATAATTACGTGCTAATTGTTCGCGATATAAATGATCATCATATTTTCTATCAATGGCGACAACTTTTTCATTTGATTTCTTCGTGTCGTTGTTAGAAGAAGTTGGTTGTTGTAGTTTATAATTTTTCCATGCCACTTCAATACATTTGGTAGCTGCAGCAGATAAAATTGCCGTAGTAGCAATTACTTTCCATGTATCTTTACCTGGCATATTGGATCTTTTAGTTCTGCTTCTATGTCTTTATGTATTCGAAATCGATGGTATTGCTGAAAAAAAAAATTGTTATATAATTTTTTTTTTTTTCAATGTTTAGGCTCATCGCATGTTTAAAGATACCTTAATAAAAAAAGCCTGTGTGTATAATGTTAACGTAACATTGTTCGTTGTAAACCTACTTATTATACATATATCTATATTACTGTATCTAAACGTCTTCGAATTCAATGTCCATTTCATCATCTTCATCATCACTTTTCTTCTCGTCTTCCAATGGTTTTGTTTCAGTTTTAGAAGGTTCTGTCGATTCATCCTTTAATGCAGAACTTTCCTTTGTATCGACATCTTCAAATTCATCATCAAATTGATCTTCAAACTCATCTTCATCAATTTCTTCCACAATATCATTGGATGATGTGTCTGGCGCAGGTATTGGAGTTGGACTAGCAGATGTATTATTGTTTGTATTAGTTTCTTCAACTGGCTTATTTTCAGTTTCCTTTTCAGTTTCATTTTTAACATCTTCAAATTCAACATCTTCATCGTCTTCTAACAATTCTAAATCTTCATCATCTTCATCTTCATTCTTCTTTTTATTATTATTATTATTATTGTTATTATTGTTACCAGATTTTTTATTCTTATCATTCTGCTGTTTAGCTAATCTAGCATAATAATCTGCCAAAGTTCTTTCATTTTCTCTTTCTTCCATTTCAGATTCAGTTAATCTATGATTATTATAATATTTATTACCATATCCATTATTTTGACCACCATATGAAGAACCATCCATAGAGGACATTGCAGCTTGTTGTGTTGTTTCTGGATTAAATTCTTCATCTTCATCTAATCTTCCTAATGCTGTCTTACCAATAGTAGATTGTTTATGCCATTCAGGAACAGCATTTTGTTTTCTTTTCTCTTCTGCTTGTCTTTCTTGTAATTGTCTTTGTGCCATTTCATCACTTGCTGTAGTTATATTAACGTGTAATGTGGCTTGTGAATTCATACCTGCACGTTTTGAATTATCATTACCTAATGGTATACCACCACCATTATTTTCACCTGGTCTAAACATTGTAGAACCTTTCTTTGGATTATAAGTATAAGCAGCATGTGATTGATTTTGTGGTGGAATTAATCTTGCCAAGGCAAATTCAAATGAATTTTCTTCAATCCTGGAATCATCAATCTTCTTCAAATAATCAATAACGGGTTGAATTTGATCCATTAAACGATTTAATTTATCTTGCTTTTCTTTATTTTTCTTACCAGAATCATCTTCCACTAATGGTTCTTCACATAATGAACATAAAAATTCTGTTCTATCAAAATTCAATAATTGTACAGCTTCTAATTGTGTATATTTAGTTTCACAAATTGGACACATATACCCATTTGGTGCAGAATTCTTATCTAAATCATCTTTTAATCTCTGGACCACTTGATGTACTTTCCATTTAATACCATCAATGGCTTGTGGATATTTAATATAATAATATATTCTTTCCACCGATTTTGAATTTGGTGGATATTCTCTTTGTTTATGTGTAGTAATTAATCTATCACCTCTTAATCTTGCAATTAAGGGACCCAGTTCAGTCTTATTGATAGAAAGTAATTGTTTTAAATCTTCTTCTGCAAGGACAGAATGAAATATAATTGCATCTAGGACTAAAACGTATGATCCACCGTAGAACCCTCTGACTACGAACTTCAATAAATTCCTTACAATCTCGTCAATAGGTCTATCCATCGTGTGTGTTTTGTATATAGGTGGTGATACTATCTTGCAACTGTGTATGTGTTTTGTAATCATCAATCTCAGTGAATCTAGCTATCTACAATTCTCTTGTATTATATTTTTTTCAGAAACAAAAACCACCCGTTGGCAGCCCTATAATTCCAACAGAACACCCTAAACAGCTATCTACACAAACCCTGTCAGGGCCCACCGGAGCATATCGGAACCCTGAACACAATAGCACCGGCCAATCTCATTATTTTGGCTCTCAAATAAAGTATCACTATAATAATAATAATAATAATACAAGACAGACTGGTAAAAATCCAGCACTGAGTCAACCTCTAACGAATGAAGAGACAGCTATTTGTCCCTATTACACTTGAGACCATAGCCACAAACATATAGAGTAATCATGATTTAACCGCCCATCACCATATTATCCATTCTTTGAAACCACTCTCTTCTTCTATAATACAAACAATCTATATAATATATCTATAAAACATATCTATATAGCAAAATGGAACAGCGCCTGTTTCGGCAATTCTGAAGATTGAAATTTGCACATAATTAAACAAAGGAAGAGTCATCGGAACCTTTGTTTATGAAGAAAATTTTTTCAATAAACTAATGTTAACCCAAATATATAAATATACAAAGTCTTGCAGTATTGATACAGAGTGTAGAGATCTGTGAAAGAGTGAATTTCTATATCGTATTACTTTGTATATTGCACTACCTCAAACAAGCAAGATGATCAGTGCTAGAACTGCTACTATTGCCTCAAGGGCCTCTACAAAACAATATTCTAAGATTGTTCAATGGCGTCTATATTCTTCCAAGACTAGACCAAATCAAGCCACTACCACCAGAGACACTACTTTCACTCATTTGAAAAATGGGTTTAATGCAGCAAACACTACTTCTTTCAAGAGTAATTCATCTTATTTATTTCAAGGTGTCAAATCTCAAAAGAATAAATTAGCTGTCAATGGTGATATTGAATGTCCCTTGTCTGGTTCTCAATTATTAAATTCTCCACTATTCAACAAGGGTACCGCTTTCACTGAAAAGGAAAGAGCTGAGTTTAAACTTAATGGGTTATTACCACCACAAATCAATTCATTAGATGAACAATTAGAAAGATCCTATAAACAATTATGTATGTTGAAAACTTCCATTGCTAAGAATGATTATATGACAAATTTAAGAGTCACAAATAAGACTCTTTATTTTGCCTTAGTGAAAAAACATATTATGGAATTGGTCCCAATTATTTATACACCAACTGAAGGGGATGCTATCGCTACTTATTCTGATAGATTTAAGAAAGCTGAAGGTGTTTTCTTAGATATTACTGAACCTGATACCATTGAAGAAAGATTATCTGCTTATGGTGGTAAGACCAAAGATATTGACTATATTGTCGTGTCTGATTCTGAAGGTATCTTAGGTATTGGTGATCAAGGTGTTGGTGGTGTTCGTATTTCTATTTCCAAAATGGCTTTAATGACTCTTTGTGGTGGTATTCATCCAGGTCGTGTCTTACCAGTATGTCTTGACGTGGGAACTAATAATAAAAAATTAGCCAGAGATGAGTTATATTTAGGTAATAGATTTGCAAGAGTTCGTGGTCCACAATATGATCAATTTGTAGAAAAATTTATTACAGCCGTGAAGAAGTTATATCCAAATGCTATCCTACATTTTGAAGATTTTGGTGTTAAAAACGCTAGAAGAATCTTGGAAAAATATCGTTATGAAGTTCCATGCTTTAATGATGATATTCAAGGTACTGGTGCCGTTGTTATGGCTTCTTTAATTGCTGCTTTAAAACATACTCATCGAGAATTGAAGGATACTAAAGTCTTAGTCTATGGTGCTGGGTCTGCTGGGTTAGGTATTGCTGATCAAGTCGTATCTCATATGGTTACTCATGGGGTCCCAATTGAAGAAGCTCGTTCAAAGATATATTTAATGGATAGAAGAGGTTTAATCTTACAATCTTATAAAGCTGGCTCTACTGAACAACAACATGTTTATGCCAAACCAGATGAAGATTGGACCGGTGTTAATACCAAATCATTATTCAATATTGTTTCTCAAGTGAAACCAACATGTTTAGTGGGTTGCTCTACTCAAGCTTCTGCCTTCACAAAGGATATTATTCAAGAAATGTATAAACATAATCCAAGACCAATCGTCTTCCCATTATCTAATCCAACAAGATTACATGAAGCTGTTCCAGAAGATTTAATGAAATGGACTAATAATGATGCTTTAGTTGCCACTGGTTCCCCATTTGAACCAGTTAATGGTTATAGAATCTCTCAAAATAATAATTGTTATTCTTTCCCAGGTATTGGGTTAGGAGCTGTCTTATCTCGTGCTTCATGTATTAGCGATAGAATGATCTCTGCTGCTGTGGATGAATTAGCATCATTATCTAATTTGAAAGAAGGTGATTCCACTCCAGGTTTATTACCAGGTTTAGAAGTCATTACTCATACATCATCTAGAATTGCAGCTGCCGTGATCTTAAAGGCTATTGAAGAAGGAGTGGCTACTATTGAACAACAATTAGATCCAGCTAACCCAGGTCAAACCATTAAAGTTCCTCGTGATTTCGATGAATGTGTAGAATGGGTTAAGGGTCAAATGTGGGATCCAATTTATAGACCATTAATCAAGGTTAAATTTGATCCAGAAGTTCACACTAATCAAATTTAATTGTAACCACTTCTCTTTTTCTCTTTCTTTTTAAAACAGTGGATAATATTTAATGAATTATAGATAATTAGTATCCACAACAACACAATGTCATTTTAACGACTTTTATTTAACGATAGATAAAACTATGTATAACATATCTTAATCAATATAGAATTTAGTATTTTCAACATAATTACGGTTCTAAAACAAAATATCGATATATTGCATTATGAAAGAACGGATTATCAAGGTTGGGAATATCTATTTTTGGCATGATGACTCTTTTTCAATTCGATAATTTATAACCAGGCATTGACTATTCTTTTCTCTTATTTTTTTGTTGCAACATCATAAAATAAAACTATTTTACAACCAAAGAAGGACAGAAAAACAACAACACTCAGAAGAAATCATTAATGAGTTAAAAAGAGTGAAGTCAAAAGAATTATGTATTAGGACAGAGCTTGGCCCAGTTTCTTGTAACAGATATTTTTTTTTCTTTTCCTAGTAGTCATTTACATTTTTCTTGTAGATCCTGAGTACTGAATGGAATCTAAAGTATCGCACATGACGACATGAGTTCGAAAGAATGCGTCTATCTAAAATTACCTTCATTGATTAAATAGGCAAACCAGTAAGAATGTGGGAAACTTTATCAATAAAGAAAATTTAAGGCAAGAAGGAAAATAACATACCCGAAGGGTTTCAATTTTCTTTATTGTTCTATTGAAATGAATTAAATACATAAACATCAGGGATCAAAACTTTAGAAAGGAAGTTCGACAAGAATGTGAGAAGAGAAATCCTATTAAACTCGATCTCCTTCCTCATTTCTTACAGGTTGCAAAAAAAAAGGAGGAGAAGTTGATTCTTGCCCCAAGACTCCCCCGAAAGATGCTTATGTAGTGGTTTCTCAGTTCGACTACAGTTTTTTTGGTTGAAGATATGCAAATAAACTCAACAATTCTTGTTATCTGTAAACAACCTGAAACAAAAAGATTGAGTCGTTCTAAAATGGAAAGTAATCATTTGGATTTACAAAAGATTTGTGAGTAGCATTTTGTAAAGCAGGAAAAGAGATACACAGAGGGAAAATAAGATAAGGTAACTGTAAGCGCAAAGGATTAAGAAGTCCCTATTGTTTTGACCAAGAGCATTTAACTAACGTTCGCATATCCTTATCTACTCTATTCTTCTTTCTTTTTGAATAGATGGAAATAATGACCAAACGGAAAAACACTCTACTTCACTACATAATAGCCAGTGTCCTTTGAGTATTGAAAAGAAAACGTGCCTATTCAAAAACATAGATTCCCGGATCCGTTTCTATACAAAATTTATAAACAAAACAAATGATCTAGATAGATTTTGAAAAACCATACTGACAATACGCAGGGGAGATAAAGACAAACAGAGAAGGAAGTATACGTGATTTTAACTTCTTTGAATCAGATCAATAAATTGTTTTATTGCGGAGTGAATTGATATCATTACCAATTTGTTTGTATAATTATAGTAGAAAAGAAAACAAACAGAGGGAATAGAAAGCAAAGATAACAATAACTGCGTCACTTTATTGTCATGGTATGGTCATGACCCTTTACATTAAAGTTTAGAAAATGGGAGTCTTGAATAATGATGTTAGATTAGCTGGGGTTGCTAAATAATAGAAAATTACCAGTTGATGACATTGTAGACTTATTTTCCAAAAAAGGGTGTGAAATCCATGTATTGTAACAGGCACTTAAAAGGTTGTTGTTTTTATTGCGTGCATTTATTTTTTGCAACATGTCCCTATTTCGTCACCACAGACTTGGAGACAAAAGAGAAGAGCATTACAAAAAAAATTGAAAAAAATTATAAACAATTTGAAACAATTTAAAATAAAGGGAAAAAAATAATTAGGATCAGATTTAGGTAAACATAAACCCATTAGGCAAAAAAACTTTAAAATAAAACTTTTTCTTCGTTCAAGAAACAAATACAACGGAAAGGAGGTAACATTCCAGGAGATAATTTCAAAAAGCAAAAATCAAGCGGGGGGAAGAACGTAACACAACATCAAGAAGAGCAACAACACGATGCAAGGTTTGAAAAGTTACACCCGGGACATAAGAGAGAGTGAAAAAGTTTAACCTTGAAACAAAATAAATGGAAGGATCTTCATCCGGTAATATAATGTTTTTGTTATTTTTTTTTCTTACTCTCTCTCTCTCTCTGGACCCGTTGAATGAAAACAAAAGCTTAAGAAATCAGCTAAGCGACCGGACGAATGTAGTTTCCCCTTCTTCATTCTCCTGCTACCCGGTGAGAATTACAAAGAGTTAAGTAATAGCCTCGTGTCAATAACAGAGAGATAGCGCTGTCATCGTGAAAGTTTCCGGCAACATCATAAATCGAGCGGGGAGGTTGGTGATATCACAGCACAAATCCTATTGTTTGCGGTGGTCTAGAATCTTGAAACGGAAAAAAAAACACACAACATTTTCCTGTGTAATAGGGCAAAGACAACAGAAGTTCTTTGTTTGACAAGGGCAAAATATAATAACACTTTAAAATTACCTTTGCATATCCTACACGGCAAACAATAGTCTGTGCTCGGGACAAGCAGCCCGCTCGATATAGTTTAATTCCAAATACTGGGTAGTTTTATGTTTGAAACAAGGGAAAATGTCACGCAAACAGGGAATGGTAAGCCAAACATCGTGGGAAATGGCCTTTCTGAATTCGCATTTGGTTCCGGTATTGTTCCGGGTATTGTATCTGAAATGGAAAAGTGGTATACCACTTTTCCCGCCCTGTGGCAAAGTTGTGTTTATCACCGTTACCAATCTTCATTGTTCCATTATGTCCTCATTACTAAAATATTTGTTTGGAAAGCTTGCTCCCATTGTGAAAATCATTATGTCTTGTCACTCGGATTTGGATTTGCCTTCATCATATTGTGTTGAAACTGCTACAATCTCTCGCATCATTCGTTGTCATCATTTACAGTTGTGATCCCGAATTCTTTTCCGTTACAGGAAAATCTGTTTTCCAATTTCCCAAATTAATAAGTGAGGAGTAATTTTAGAAGATAAAATATCACATATATGCAGATATCCATGCAAACCCACATACCGCAAAACAATATGGGACCAAACAGGAGAATAAAGCCTTTACCTCCGGCTAGGCCTGGGTACGCACAAATTCGGAGGTCCTCCGACTGTTTCAACAACAATCACATTCAAGTTGCTTTATTTTAAACTTTTGCCTTTCCAATTCCCTCCACCAAACTTTTTGCGTCTGTTGTTCTCTTTTCTTTTTGGTCATAGCTACATAATTGAATATCTTACACCAAAAATGTTGTAATCTCCTGATAGAAAAATCTCTTTCAACATCTTCCTTTTCCTTTGTTGGTCACTATTAATGCAGAGAATAATGACAATATATCAGACACTGTCTCTGGATTTCGTAATATTCTCCTAATATTAATACAATGAAATAACTGAAAAAATTAAATAACAACGACTGGTTAAGACATTCTAAAGGTTATTCATATAAAAGTAATTCAAAAATTCTTTCTCCCTTTACCTCCCCTTTGCCTTCCAACCTTTTTTTTAAGTACTATTCACAAGTTATCCTTTTTTATATAAATATAGCTTATGAATCGTTATTACTAACATTAAGTACCTATTTCTATTTCCTCCATTTTTTATTAGATAATATATTCTTTCAGTTTTTCTTTCCTTTCATTTCAGATCAAAAACATACATATACATATTAATATTCTCATATAGCCATCTTTGACTAAAAAAAAGATAATAATAGCAACAATAAATTATTCTTTCCCTTTTTTTTTTATTTTATTTGTGCTCTTCCTACTAAAAATTAATTGTCCTTATATTATAAAATTCACGCAAATGTTAAGCATGCAAACACCACTTAATAACTATTCTCACACCATGAAACCATTAGAAGAGTATTTCGGTGCCAGAAATGGTTCAATTGATATCACCAGTATTAAAAATTCATTCCGTTCAGATACTGCTACTAAATTATCTACTAATCAACCAATTACTAATACTAATAACACTATATATGGTGTTCCTTCAAATGTACCATATTATCAAAATACATATTCTCAACCACAACAATCATTATCCTTATCCAATATTGTCCCTACTCAACAGCCACTATTATATTCCATGCCAGTACAACCATTACCATTACAACATTCCGCATACAATAATAATAGTTCTGAAGTATACCAAACAAACAACAATACATATAATCAAAGTATTCCAACTTCATATCCACATTCAATAGCATCTAATGTACCTGGTACTATAATCAATTTTGATCCCAATGTTAGACCTTTAATGGTGACTTTGAGCCCCAAAGATAGAAATGATAGTGTTCAAATTAGTAACGCTTCAATGTTACCATACAATTATACTTTTGTTTCATCTCCAAAGATTGATTTTAATAGTCAAATCTCAATAAATTTACCATCAGATCGTCAAAATAGAAATTTTTCCTTCCCTAATAATGTTGTTACAGCAAATGGTAATACAACTTCAAATAATACTGGCGTTATGTTATATAACAGAAGTCAATCACATCCTACTATTTCTCAAAATATTAACATAAGAGATATCACTACATCATCACCTTTATTGGTTCCAAATCCAAATCCAAACCCAACTGGCGTTGCTTTCTCATCTGATATGGTTAATCATACTAGCCCTGCTACTCAAACAATTCAAAAATTAAAAAACAAAAATGAAACACCTTTATCTGATTCTACTTCAAGCATTGCAATCTCGCCATCCAATTCCATTCCCACATCCATTCCTCAACCTACTTCTAAATCTCAACCTCCATCTCCATCTCAAATTCAATCTCCTCATCCTGAAATTGCTTCCAATACACCAACCATTGCATCATTATTAGTTAATGATACATCTGATACACATTCTCCTGAACATAAAGAAGAAGAAAAACTTTATAAATGTAATGTTTGTAACAAATCATTTTTACGTGCCGCTTGGTTAAGAAGACATGTATTAACACATACTAGTTATAGACAATTTCAATGTATCTGGTGTTCAAGTAAACATAAGAGAAGAGATAATTTATTTAAACATATTAAAATTAAGCATATGGATTATTTAATGGATTCAATTCAAGATTTCTATCCTTTAGCTCATTTCGAATCAAGAGATTTAAATAATTTATTGAAAACTGGTCAATTACATAGAGAAGATATCAAGAAGGTTATCTTATCTATTATTAAGAAGGGTCAAGAACAAAATCTTAAACTTCAAGACAAGGAACATATTCAACAACAATAATTGTATATATATACACTGCAACCTACTTATATACTTTTTTTATATTCCCATAATTCTAATATGACATGACACTCCTATGATACATTTAAGAGACCATTCCGTCTATATCTAATAATCATCTTATCTATTTGTTGAAGTTCCAAAAAAGTGGGGGGAAAGTATAGTTACAACTTTGTAAATTATCTATTTGCTTCCCTTAGAAGAGACAAACCTTTCAAAAAAGAAAGAAGCAAAAGTTGTCAATTTTACTTTTACAACCAACCAGAACCCTCGCCGAATTATGAAAAGGCTATTTCACTGAAACGCATTCATCAAAATCTTCTCTGCAGTAGTAAGTTGAGAACGTTTCGGGTTTAATTATTTTGGTTCCTATGCATTTTCACAACAAAAATCAAGTTATTAGTCCACGGCAATATAAAGCCATTACCTAATCCCCCGAAAAGAAACTTTAAAAGTCATCTTATAACTTGAGTAAACTTCTATTTGTCAAGAAGTGACAAAATATGATATGATTGTACAACAGCCTGTTGTTGTTGTTGCATATCGAATTTAAACTTCCTGTTTCAAAACAATATTAAGAAATAATTGAAAAGGTAGGTTTTGAAAAGGAATAAGTCTGAAAATATATATCGTTGCTCCCACTTTGCAGATCTTTGAAAACAGTAGAAAAACACGGCACAAGAATGTTATTTTAGCTCTCCTGAAGTTCTCCTGATGCTCTCCTAAGAATTTACCTTTTTTTTTCTATTCAACTTTGCGCTTTTAATCAAATTTAGGACGAAAAGCACTCAAATGCAATAGAAAAGCACGCAAATAGCTACATTAATTTTACATCTAACTCTCTCAGTCTTCCATTTCCTTTCAAACACACTCATAAAATTACGCAAAGCAAAATTCTTATTTTGAATTTTGATCTCATTACAAGATTCCACTCTCGTTTTAAATCCTTTGACCTTCTGTCAGCCAGGTGCCTGTGGTCTGCATTGTTCCTTTGATAAGCGGAAGATTGTGTTTTTCACCAATCGGTATTTCCCGTTGAGGAAAAGATCCCCCTTCTTAAATTTTGATTGTGTGTATGATTTCCCTACAAGTTTGCCTACTTAATAAGATCTTAGTAAAAACTACCGTTAACTAAATAGGACACTAATTTGTTACTGGCGCCTTTTTAACTCCCATTATTTATCCTGGGTTTAGCTTTTGTAATGTCGTACAACTGCACATTTTAACACGATTAACCAAGCAGTAGATGTTCCTCAAAAAATAAATAAGAATTGTGTAATTAGTTGTTTAACTCATTTGCCTACATATGTTTGAGGTGAGTGTAAATTATCCTTTGTTTCCCTTTGCCATTGTAATTAACGTATTATTTTGAGAATAATATAGTTGATTGTTTCCGTCTTGCTTTGTTTCCCTCTGGATGCGATTTCTCCTTATTCTCGATCGGCTTCACACTGCAACTTCCCAACCGGTAACGCTTTCAAATAATACGGTGAAAAAAATCTTCCCATTGTAGGTTTCAACTCTTTTGTTGTGGTCTTGATTACTGTTTTGTCGCTGAATAAGGAAAGTATTTTTTTTCCTTGTTTCTTTGTTTTCTTGTTTCCTTCCGTCAAATTCCACCTATGCGATATAAACCCTTTTGCGTGATAAAGTGTTGTTTCTGGCTTTTGTTATATAGTATTTATTTTGTTTCAAAACAACTATTATTTTTTCATGATTATCGCTTACCACATCGACATTCAATAAAAAGTACGTTTAGTTAATCAATCAAGCCTGAATTGTATAAATCGTCTTTTGACGTGTGTTTCAATTTCAATTAAACTATTATCTTTATATAAACATTTGCCTCCAATTACTAGAGCCGTTCAATAAGGGACAACTTAACCATTTTAGCCTATCTTTAAGTTATACAATTTCACATACATACAAACATCATAAGAACACCCTTTACATTCCGTTTACATTTTATTGAATACTGTTTGTAAAATGAACAGCATGAATATGTCAACTGGAGATGGTACAAACGATTCAAATAAGAATGATAATAACAGTCATTCTTATTCCATCCCCAATCTAGCACAAACTTATAACATGTCACAGGAGCAATATCCTGTAATTGGGTCTGTACCTAATATTAGTAAATATCCTCAGTACAATTCATCGTCTCAAGTACAAACACATTCTGCTGGCTCCTTCCAACTTCCTCCTTATCAACAGCAGCAACAAGTGTACCAGCAATCGTCATATTATCAAACACAAACCAACAATATCAATTCGAATAATGGTCAATTGTCTCTTAGCAGTGGTGATGGTTATGAAAGCAACAATAACAACTGTAATAGACTTAGTGTAAGTAACACATTTAGTCCTATGAATAGTAACGGTAATAGTAATAACAACAATACTTATAATCAAAATGGTCAGTTTGGACAACAACAATCAACATCAGATTATAACTATATGACACCAATTACAAGTACACAGACTGCTACAAATAACAACAGCGGTTCTACATTCAATTATCAACTTCCAGAACTGATGTATAACCAAGATATGAGCCAATTGGGTAACAAAGCTAACAATTCACAACAACCTCTACTATCTCAGCAAACTCAACAACCAACTTTGCCATTGCCACCTCAATCACCTTCAGTGGGGTTCAACAATATGAATAATAGTTTGCCAAGTTTATCTAGTCCACAAAATTATAACAGTGCCACAAACAAGAAATTACAAACAAATAGTATAAGAACCTTACAAAATTTGTTAGACATGAATAATTTACCGCCTCCACAAAATTTGGATCCACCCCAACCAAGATCCTTTCAACAGGGTAATAATATTCAAATTTCGAACGATAAAGATGAACGAGTTCAAGAACCTGATTCTTCTATTGATAGCAAATCCCATTTGATATTGAAACCATCACAAGGAATCATTTCTAGTGGCGTTAACATTTCAGAACTAGTTACTGATGGGGATCATTCGAATATTACATCTGAGAGTGACTCCCATTATTCTAATATCTTTATCAATTCGACTGGATATCCAAGAGATAAAAGTACAGATACTACAGTTTCAAGTGAACCAGATCACAAGTTAGTCAAAAAACGTAAGAAAGCCTCACCTGATAAAACACAGTCAAAGACCAAGAATACCAAGAATACCAAGAAGAAAGATGATGGACAAAAGAAAAAAACTGACAAGAGAAGAAAGAAAATAAAAAAGAAGAAATTAGGTCCAAAGAGACCATCATCTGCTTATTTCTTATATTTTATTGCCATAAGACAAGAATTGATAGAAGCTCACCCAGTTGCAAAAGTACCTGAGGTGGCAAAAATAGCTTCTATCAAATGGAAAAATATGTCAGAGGAAGAAAGAAAACCATATAATGATCAATTTAAAATGCATTGGGATCATTATCTTGCTGCTAGAGATGCGTATAAGAAGTCACTTCCACCAAAGAGACCTTCTGGTCCATTTATTAGATTCACACAAGATATGAGACCTAAACTTACTGCAGAAAATCCAGATAAAAATTTAATTGAGGTTACCAAGGTAATTGGTCAAAAATGGAAAGAGCTCACTGATGAAGAAAGGAGTGTCTATACTACTGCTTATAAACGGGATTTGAGAATATGGGAAAACACTGTTGGTTTTAAAAAACTACATGAAGAAGGAGAGTCAAACACTACTGGTGAAGAAAGTACATTTGCAGATACTGACGGCCACCACACTGACGATGTTAACCATGATACCTAGAAAGTTTTGACCCACTGAATTTTTTTTTTTGCAAATTAAAATTGCCACGTCTCCACCGCCAACGCCACCATCACTACCACCAGTTAATGAACTAGAAGGTAGTAATGTATAGAGAACTTCATTAATC
Organism: Monosporozyma unispora; assembly: GCA_003708525.3. Taxonomy (NCBI): domain Eukaryota; kingdom Fungi; phylum Ascomycota; class Saccharomycetes; order Saccharomycetales; family Saccharomycetaceae; genus Monosporozyma; species Monosporozyma unispora. Next base: position 12,712 of record PPON03000022.1, on the reverse strand, counting down.
ACTGTATTATAAATTCACAATTTTTTATTCTTAAAATATAGACAAGCATGTAATTAATATTTAGCATTTAACATTACAAAGTAAATATATTTCAAATGAACAACTAAAATTCTTGAAATTTTTCTTTTTTAAACCATTCCACCTCTGAAGTACCCTCTTTCTATCCATTTTTTTTATCTTCTTTTCTTTTGTGACGCGTTCTGACTTCTGACACAAATAAAAAATATTCTTTTCAAATTACCCTACTGCGGCTCGAAAATTTTTTAGACGCCTGAAAATTTTAAAGAAAGAAAATTCGATGAGATTGAAATTTAAATTTAAGCTTGCGATGCTTTAAAGCTTGATGGTATTGTCAAAGACTGAATTAGCTTCTCAAATGGAATAGGGTATCCTCCAGTTTTGACAGATCTGTTAAACGTACGTTTTTCCACAGCAAGGTTTTTTTTGCAACAACAATACACAAAGTAACAACCTAAAAAAATGGCCAACAATTCTATTAAATTATTAGCTCCAGATGTCCACAGAGGTTTAGCCGAATTAGTTTCCAACAGATTAGGTGTTCCATTGACTGACTGTAAACTACAAAGAGATCCAACTGGTGAAGTTTCTTTTTCCATTGGTGAATCTGTGAGAGATCAAGATATTTTTATCATTACTCAAATTGGTTCTGGTGTTGTCAATGATCGTGTTCTTGAACTTTTGATCATGATCAATGCTTCTAAGACTGCCTCTGCTAGAAGAATCACTGCCATTATTCCAAATTTCCCATATGCCAGACAAGATAGAAAGGACAAATCTCGTGCTCCAATCACTGCTAAATTAATGGCTGATATGTTAACTACCGCCGGTTGTGATCATGTCATCACTATGGATTTACATGCTTCTCAAATTCAAGGTTTCTTTGATGTCCCAGTGGATAACTTATATGCTGAACCAAGTGTGGTCAGGTATATCAAGGAAAATGTTAATTTTGAAGAAGCTATCATTATCTCTCCAGATGCTGGTGGTGCTAAGCGTGCTGCTGGTTTAGCTGATCGTTTAGATTTAAATTTTGCATTAATCCATAAGGAAAGAGCTAGAGCTAACGAAGTTTCTCGTATGGTTCTTGTTGGTGATGTCACTGATAAGATTTGCATCATTGTTGATGATATGGCTGATACTTGTGGTACTTTAGCTAAAGCTGCCGAAATTTTGTTAGAAAATCGTGCCAAATCTGTTATTGCTATTGTTACACATGGTGTTCTTTCTGGTAATGCTATTAAGAATATTAACAGTTCTAAATTAGATAAGGTTGTTTGTACAAATACTGTCCCATTCGAAGAAAAGATGAAAGATTGTCCAAAATTAGATGTCATTGATATCAGTAGTGTTCTATCTGAAAGTATTCGTCGTTTACATAATGGTGAAAGTATCTCTTTCCTTTTTAAACATTCTCCATTATAAGTTAAAAACGCCTACTCATTTAAAAACGGGTTGTTATAGCTTAAGTCACATAGCCATATAAACATTATGTCTTGTTGGTTATTTAATACCTACGCATAAACATATATATATTTTATACCTACACAAAAGATCTTCTGTACATTATTCTCATTATAACATCAATAATTGTAATAACTATATGATACAATAATTTCTATTTTCTTATATAAAATTAAAAAAAACAGGTGTATATAATACCAAACAGATTATAACCCATAGTTAGCCTTATCAAAATATTCTAGTGATTTGATAAGTTCACCATTACCTTCTAATAAAGCATCAGTGTCACCAAGATATTCAAGAGCTTCTGGATGTGGGACCCAAATAACAGTGGCACCTAAAGCTTTACCAGCTTGAACACCTGGAATACCATCTTCAAAGACTAAACATTCATCAGACTTGATATTAGTTCCAAATTTTTCATTAAGTTCCTTTAAACCTAATTGATAAATATCTGGACATGGTTTACCTCTACCCTTTGGAATTCTTGCATCATCACCAGTAACAATAGCATCAAAACAGTCAAACCCCTTCAAGTGACTAGTTTTACCTTGTAATTTCTCTTTATTAGATGAGGTACATAAAGCAATAGGAACATTATGGTCGTGAAGGTAATGAATCAAATCTTGAGCACCAGGTAAAAAGGCACAAGTCGGCCATTTTGTTTCTTGACTCTTAATGTTTAAGTCATTGTATTCTTCATAAGTTAAAGGTAAATCATAAGTAGAGATCAACTTATCACCAGCTTCCGGACCTGGTAAACCTTGTAACTTAAGCTTGACATCCCAGGTTAATGGACCTTTACCATATTTGGTTAAAATTTCATTACAGGTGATGGTGTAGATATCTTCTGTGTTAACTAAAAGCCCATCCATGTCAAATAAACATGCTTTAATTTGCTTTGGACCAGTCATCTTTGCTTTTTATGATCTTGGTATATTTTTGTGGGGTATCCCTCTGGAGTTTTGCCAGTAGTGAGTTTTCCTAAAGTATCACAGCTTCGAAAAATTTAATCTTTTTATTCTCTTTAATATTATTTTTTTTTTCACTTCTTGAAAATTAACAAAATGACTAAAACATATTCGTCATAATTAAGATCAAAATTTAGTGCCTAACAATGAGTAAACCAGAGGAATAATCGAAGAATAATCGAAGAATACTTTGAAGAATTGTCGTATGTTAATCATGTCTTTGGAATTTTTGAACTGGAACATATGTTATTTCTAATATTGGTCAGTTTTAATAAGATCGCAATCAGATTGGATGTAGTGGTGCTCTACAAACAGGACACTGTAACTTGTAACTCATCCAGTTCTCTAGACAAGCTGTATGGAAAATATGATTACAGGGAGTAACCATGTAACTGTATATATCAACTTTGTGTGTTTCAGATACATCTTCAATGTTAAGAAGAATTTCAGACATACATATGGCACAATCCACTGAATGAGTTTCCATGGAGTTGGAATCTCCATGTTCTGACAAATATTGTAAGGTAATAGCTTTAAAGTAAGAATAGCCCTCTGGAATAGTATGTTGGGGTAAAAACCAACGAGCACCCAGGATGTCTTGAGAGTACAGCACGGTAATTTGGAAAGCTAACCAAAGAGAAAGTAGTACGGCAAACCTAACATCTCTGTGGTGTCTAAACACATTGGAAGAATATGTGAAAACGTAAATAATTGGAAAAATTCTAATGACTGATGTACCGATGACAAAGGACCATAAAAGAGGCAACTTATTTTGTCTACGGTTGGCGGTATTATTGTTTCTAGTACGTGCACTTCTTGATTGAATACCCTTGATTGCATTTCTAAAGATCTGTGGTACCCAGTATGAGTACAAAACACATAAAGATGTGTATTCAAAGATTTTTCTAACATGAAGTGGCCATGTTAAGGAAGAAAGAACGACAAAAGCAGACACAAATAAAGTGAAAAATACCCTCCCGTATAATGAACTGCTGATTGAAGCTTCATCTGGAATGATCACAGGTCTGTCGCCTAATCTTTCAGCATCTTCTAAATTACCACTTAATAAAGTTCTAATACTCACTGACTGTTCATTAACTTGAGAAGCATAAACTGAAATTAAGTACCTTGTTTCAAAAATTGAAGCTAAAATAAAAGAAGCAAAGGCACTGATTATAAGAGGGAGATACAATTCTGGTATAACACTTGCAGAAATAAAATAAATACACGCCAAAAGTCCATCCACTAAATTAATCATAGAGAATGTGTAGACAGAAATCTTGTTTACACTTGAAGGAGTATTTGTGTGTTGCATTTGACGAAGTAACAAATAGATTTGGGCAATAAATAATACTATCCCAAACATAATATGAATTCTTATAGTTCTCATTTTAATTTCATAGAGAGTCCCTTTTGATGCATTAACTATCAATGTGACACCACAATCTGGAGAGTACATTAACCCAGACTTAATAGTAACAGGTGGAATCTTGGAAATATTTATAGGTCTACCCAATGGCCAATTCAATTCTTTATCAATTAATTTCATTTCATCTCTATCATACTCATTCCAAGGGCTTAATTGTAAAAACATCATATATTCACACTTATTGTTTGCATCATCATAGGCATTGTGCAGATCAGTCATGGTGATTGTATCTACGAAGTTTGATCTATTCCAATATTCAGTGATTAATTTCTTACTTTCTTCATAAATAGTCTTGGACTCTTCATCTTTACTATCACTATTTGTAAGAGTTAGATAATGTGGGAAGGCAAATAGTGAATGGAATTTTGCACTATCTGAAAAAGATAATATTCTTCCTCTTTGGATATCATAGACTGCTAAAGAGTTTATGGAATGCTTCTCCTTTTCATATTTATCGTGGAAGTCAACTTGAAGAATTAACATCTTAAATCTATCATCTTGTGAGTTAAACATGTACCTTTTTCTTGAATCAATTTGATTAGTTACATCATCCAAATGTGAAACTTTAATACTCAATTCACCAGTTTCAAAAGTCACATTATGCAGCTCGCTGGTATTAGACCAATCTTCAATGTAATTATCACCAGTTTTGGGTGTATTATCATTCATATCGTAAGGTGGTTCATAAAATTGGGGATAAGGCATCTTTATTTTGCTAAATTTGTGATTTGAACTCAAATCAATATTACCAATCACTGTGCTTGAAATATTCCATGGATATATATTATCAACAGGAGACATATTCCAAACATCTGACTTTATATAATTTCGCACTTCATCGGGAAGCATTAAATATTGTTGATTTGTCTTCCAGTTATCGTAATTTTTTCCATCAATAGGGTACGTGGCGTTTATTCCATGTTTATCTAATTCATCCTGGTAACTTAATTTGAAACCTGTGATATTTCTAAAATTATCTGTATAGCTCATATTGGTGAATGAATTGAATTCCATCCTCATATGCTCCTTTAGTATCTCTAGTTGGTTAAATTCATATTCAGAAGATACGCCATCACCATCAGGTGAGGAAAAGAAGATGAAAAGGATGATTATTATGAAGATTAGTGTGTTTGCATCAATTTCCATGTTTGAATTTATTGTGTTAAAGCAGTGGTGTATCTATTAGGCATACACACTTGGTGGATTTTGTCTATTCCTGCACTTTTCAAGAAGAATGTAGCTGTCTCTTTCCTTAAAACATTGATTTCTTTAATTATGTCAAAATTGAAAATATCAAATTCGAAAATAATTCAGTAAGAGGATTAGTATTACAATGTTATTTCATTAAAGTTAATGCGTAAAAACAGACATATATATTTTTATTAATAATTGTTTCTATCTCGCTATATAATTAGTGAATGCACCTGTATTCACTTTGTTGCGAATAATTAAGAGTGAACGCCTTATTACAGCCATCCAAATTCAGAATCGTCTAGCAATTTCCAACCACTCTTAACGAAAAATTCAATAACTTCTTCATCACTGTTGTTTTCTGTGTTTGGAGTAAACTTCTTCTTCATAATCAAATCAGAGTCAGTATATTCACCCACAGTACGTTCATTTAAATCAGTATCAAAAATTTTAAATGGTTTAATCATATTGAACAGATTTGTGATTTGAACCACTTCATTCATAGAATTGGATAATCTAACAACAACTTCATGTGGTTTCATTTTATCATCAAATTCAGCTTGCATGACAATTCTAATCAAATGGGTAGGTAACTTGTTAATAATACTGATAATGTTGTGCAACTCATATGTCATTGGAATAGCAAATGGTGAAATAATTCCTAATTTAGAGCTATCTGCTAAATCTTTGGTCTTATTCTTATTTAAACCTAATAATTTTTGATAGAAATCATTTGCATTTGTTGGGGTTTCTGTTGTGGATGCTGGTGAACTTTGAACGTCTTGCTCATTTTGTAACGGATCTAATGGTCTGTAATCAGTGTTGATAGTATTAGTTGAGTTTAAACGTAACACTAATGTCAATAATTGTAATATCTTGGAAATTAAATTTGTAAGTGTATCAGTTATTTCTGAAACAACCTCCATACACAGTTTGTCTGACTCTGATTTTTTCTCCTCCAGAGAGATCAGGTTATTCGTAAGTTTCTGCTTCGAAATTAAAATTATATGAAACACTTTCGCAATAGACATCAAATCATCATGATCTTTCATAGGCATAGATTTAGGAGTCCATTTTAGGCTACTTATGTCACTTTTCTCAATATCAAACCCATTGATGGATCTTCTGTTGATTGACAATTCTGTTAATAGTTCACCTAGATTCAGACTTTGTATGATATAATTCAATTTTATAGGATTGCGTTCTACGCACCATTTTTCTATATAGGTTGAATCGTGACTTTTTGAAAATTCAGTGTTCGCATTACTATCGAAAAACTTATCAATAGTTCCATTAATGGGTATATTCAATAATTTTGGGCCACCAAACATACAACTTTGTAATGAATCAAATATAATCAAAAGGATATATAATCTTTTGAAAACCACTGAGCCGTCCAAATTAGCAGCGTTTGTATCGCTGCTAGTAACATTGGATGGGGTTTCGTCAGCAAGTAACATTTTGTATAGTTTAAATTCATTAAAAATGGTAACAGACATCCCCAAGACAAATGAATTGTCATAACCTACATATGATAAAATGTAATTTAATATTATGAAAGTGGAAAGATAAATGGTTTTAATTTTTGGTGAGATCAAATCCCTGTTTTCCCTAAATTTAGGATGAATGTCAACAATCTTTTGGAAACATTCGTTCAACGCTGAGATAAAAATTGTTTGTATTTCAAAGAAATCATTTCTTCCCATACCATCATTAGGAGTTGAAGGTTTGTCTTGCTTCATATCAAAATGATCTCTTCTTGGAGTACTTGCGGTTGATGGGATGCTACTATTACGTTTTGAGAAGGATCCAGATGGTCTGGAGTCAAATAGGGAAAAACTTTTTCCCCTCTTGACAGCTAATCTGACAAGTAATTCTAAAGAATTTCTAAACCATAATATGACATAGTTGTTTAATTCATGGATGGATGATATTGGTTGGATGTTGACTAAAAGAATGTCGTTTGTTAAAGTTTGTTTGTTTAATGGAATAATTGGGAACCCAGTGTGAACGAACTCGTAGTAAAAGTCAATTAATTCAACATCAGAAATTTGACCATATACAACAGAAGGCGAAACAATACTGCCAACAGGAGTCCCAGTAGTATTAGAAGAGGCTATATGAGAACCAGCTGTTAGCCTCTTTTGTTCGGATTGTTGGATAGATAATGATCTGGAGTTTAGGTTATCAGTATTTCTATTATTATTGTTGTTGTCAGAAATATTCTTGTTTTGATCTACGTCATCATCAACTGGACCCATGATAGAATTGATAGAAATCACAGAATTTTCTCTCTTTTGTGACCGATTAGCAGGAATATCAGAATCATCCTTTTGTGGGTCGTTTGTGGAATCAATAGAGCCAACTTTAGATGATTGAGTAATTGTTGAAACAGAGGTTAAAGATTTTCTATTTTCAACTGGAGTAACAGTTGTAGATTTTGCAATAAACTTTTCCGCATGTGTTGAAGGGCCGTCTGTAGAACTATCAAGTGGTTTTGATGGGGTGACTAACCTTTCTAATGGATTTGTCATAGCACTGGGAGACATAGCATCACTTGTAACAGATCCATTTCTCGAATGATACCCCGTAGTTGCATAATGTCCAAAAGAACTGATATTAGTTTGTTGTTGTGGACTAGCTGTACTTTGTTGATAAAACTGAGAATATGGGTAAGTTTGAGGTAATTGAGATGTATTTGGATGAGGTAATTGTTGTTGACCCATAATAATCGAGTTTGATGTTTGTCTAAGTAAAGATGGGATTGAACTTGATCTTCTAAATGGGATATCTTGTTCCTCATTACTTGTTGCAGGATTGAAATTCTTGAAATATGACCAATATGCACTATTATTACTGCCTGTGATACTATTTGTTCTACCTTCTCCTACAGAATTAGTAGCAGATCCTACTACATTGTTAGTATTAGAAGTCTTGTTGAGATTATTTTCTAATGTAGATACTGGGTTGCTTTGATTAGTGTTGAATGTTGGTGTAATTAGATTATTACTTTGATTTACTGGTTGAGTTGTACTAAATAAGAGTTGTTCTTGAATATTAATATTTCTCATTGATAAGTCACTAGTTAATGAATCAACAGAACCTCTCTTTTGATGTGGGAATTCATGATACGGTACTTTCCAAAATTGTTGTTGACCTAAATTTAATGCTGAATTTGTTTGTCCTGGTAAAGTAGACGCATTTAGGGAAGAACTTCTTCCCTTTGCAGAAACCCCATTGTTGGGCACATCCGCAGTAGTAGTAGATAGTATAATATTGTTGTTCTTGTTGTTACCGATAGGTGAATTATTTTGTGAAACATATTGTGACAGCGGTGGTAATAATACTTGGTTAAAACCTTGCACAGATGAATTGACGTTATTAGTTACTATACGAGCTGCATCTGTCACAGCGTTATTGTTATTTGCATTTAGATTTGAATTGTCATTAGAATCAATTAGATTGGGGGTAGTAATATTTGTGACTGCTGCAGTGGTAGCTACAGTTTTGCTATTTTTATATGTCCTATTGTAACCTTTAGAAGGACCTCTTTTCAAAGGAACTCTGACAAAACTACATATCTCGTTATTCTTTTGACAATATTGACAAATATTTTTCAATTCATTGAAATCACATTTTATCTTTTTCTTTCTACATTGATCACACGCTCTAGAGGCTTTAGTTCTTTTCTTTGCTTGAGTTTCAGTAATTGTATCCTTCCCATTATTATTTGTATTCTTATTAATTTCATTGGTTGCAGCAGTTGGGATTTCAGGCAATGCGGTAGCTATACCATTCATACTTTCTGCAACTCCCGTTTGCTGTAAGTTTGAAGAAATTAGATTCAAATTAGTAGTAGAATTTTCCATAATAATAACTTTATCGTTTACTTTTGTAGTCATAAATGTATGAATGTATTGATAAAATTCGTGTTTAAGAAAGTGGAAAAAAAATTTCAAAAACGAAAGGTGATAGAGGTAATTTTAATCTTTACACAGATTCCCTTCTTTGACTATTTCTTACACACTTCCACTAATAGTAACACTGGTGGGTTAGTGATATTTATTTATGATGAACTGGTGTTGTTGCCACTTGTTGTTTCTTTCTTTGGAGATGGATGATTTCGATAATAATACCGGAATTGAAATATGTTTTGTTTTTCTTTAGCACTATTTTTTTTTTCAATAACTTAAAAAAAATTGACAATACAACGTTGAATCAAGCGCATAATAGAGGGTTAAGGTGGTTTACAACGAAGCTGAATCCGTTGAACTTGGAGATTTAAATAGTTTAGATAATATTTGTTTGTTGTTAATATATAACGCGTAGGTTGTTAAAAATAATTTATACATAAAGTGTAGAGGGAAGGTTAATGTATTTTATCTCGGAAATTTGATCTAGAGTTCATGCATGTACTAGATCGTTCATGTCAAGCATGTATCTCGATCGAAAAAAAAAATTACGTTAAAACATGTCTCTCATCAGGAACTAATTCTTATGAGAATGGTTTGCATCATGTTCATTATCAGATAAATCTAAGTCTAAAATGTCTTCCTCTGGGGCAGCAACATTGTTCACATTACCTTGGGTATTAATATCACTGTATCCATTTTCTTCATTTGTGATAATGCTTTGATTTTCTTGATCATCTAAATCGCTGTCATCCATTGGATCACCTAAAGATTGTAAATCACTTAAATCGAAATCAGCAACATTTTCTGGATCAGTTGGTAATTGTTGTGATACAGCTAACATATATGAGGTATCTGTTGGTCTCCATAAGAATGAAATAATGACAAAGACAACGAAGTAAGTTAAAGTTGGCCAGAAATCAGTAAAGAAAAATCTAGATCTCCAATTCTTTTCGATCATAGCAATAGAATTCATACTAGAGAAAATAATAGTAGTAATAATAAACCCAATCATTAAGATAATTAATGAAACGTAAATGATGGCTAATAACTTTTTGTACATGTTCAATTTAACCACTTGTCTTTGTTCTTTCAAATATCTAACGGTTTGAGTCATTGATCTTAAGATCATTAAATAGAAACCTAGCATACAAAGAGCCAATGGAATGAAAGTGATTAAGATCAATAAAGATGGATTTTCTGGATCTTCTAAATAACTTTGTACTAAGAACCCAGAACAAAACAACCAACTCATCACAGCATAGAATTGACAACGTCTCATTAAAGTCTTGTTCAATTTTGGATAAACAATACCATAACCTAAAGCAATGATTAATAATAAGAAAAATGAAAACACTAATTTACCAGCAGTCAACATGGATAAGAACACCATATAAACAATTGTTCCTGCAACAGCACCCTTTTCATTCTTGATATCATAATAAGCCCAAACAAAAATGGTCTCGGCAGTTAAAAACACATAAAAGGCTAATAAATATTTTTGTAATGGTAATAATTCATGTTTATGTTTCCAGAAGGCAAAGAAATATAACGCCATGGCAATAACATAACCCACAGCTAATAACCCATATAACGGTAATTTATTAATCTCAGAACCAGCTAAATGACCATAAGCATTTCTGAAATTAACTACAGCATTAAATTTAACATCTCTAGAACTGGTAAACACAGAAACACAATAAAACCCAGTCTTAGTGACTGGGTACTTAGTGTCATGTAACCCAGTAAAATCTTGAGAGAAAGTCATAATTGGGTTCACTAAAGTTCTATTTTCCTTTGTATATGGGTTATAAGCCTCTTGTTCAATAATAAATTTACCCAGATCATCCTCAGTACATAAGTCAGCACTCACAGCATAATCATCACAAACATATTGTTTGGATCCATCACCCAAATTAGCACCAAGATGTATATAATCTTGGAAATCATAAATTGCTACCGAAATTAATCCATCTTTGTCATCTTCATCTTTTTTAAATTTCTTAACATTAAAAGAGATAAATGGATCAACTTTTCCACCCCAATCATCTTTGGAGTACATCCCAGCACATATTTCATAATCTTTTTCATTAATCTTTTCTTTATTAGCCCATGATAATGTGGGGAAACTTGAAAGTAAAAGGAGACCAGCTGTCAAAAGGGATCTTTTCTTTCCCGGTATTAATTTCATGATTGAAAGTCTTGTTTTGTTGTCTCTATACAATTATCTATTGAATGTGTTATAATGTAATGAAAACCGTTACAGTACCCTTGCACACAGTCAATGAGTTGTTGCTATAATTTGTATATCCTTTTGTGTTTTTAAAGAGTTCAAATCCTTTACTTGAGTGATATTTATTTTTCAATTAATTAAATTGCTATTTTCCCACTTGGCCAAAAAAAATAGAACTGTTGGACCCTGACATTGCGAGGTGAAAAATTATTATTATAAAGGCGGGTGATAAGTTGATTGATAGCTAGATTCTAGTGATTAGTATACATTGAATTTAATGAGAGTGATAAGTTGATTGATAGCTAGATTCTAGTGATTAGTATACATTGAATTTAATGAGAGTGATGATGAGAATATGTACTTTATATATGGATAAAATAACAAAACAAGGTTAACTTTGTAATGCTCTGAGTCTTTGTCTCATGTCGTCGATCATCTTGTCTGCCTCTTCATCGACCTTGTCTTCTGGTGTTTCTTCTTCTGATTGAGCAGTGGTTGGTAATTGGACATCTGGGACGTTATTTACCTTCGCAAACTTGTCGGTAGTATATTCTTCGATGATCTTATTCACTTGTTCGTTCACTTCTTCATCCATTTCATCTTCACCCATATCAAGGGATTCCATGGTATCATCCACCATCTCCGTCATAATACCTGCTTTCATCAGTTCTTTCTCTAACTCAACCATACTGGTTTGAATTTGTGGTAATCTAACCAAAGAGTTAACCTCTCTCATTATCCCAGTGGAGGTTGCCATAGAATTAGTTAAATTTTTCATCTTATACGCTTCTTCGACTTTCATTGTCACAGAATTTAACGTAGCTTTGGAAGTATACATTCTATTATATTGTTTATTAATCTGGTATAACTCTTTTGCATACACTCTAACGGCTTTCATATCATTTTGTTTTGCAGACCTTTTAATCAAATCTTTAGTCTTCTTTTGTAACATTTGTAATTCATTTAAGTTTCTATCTATTTGTCTCCCATTCTTTCTTAATGCAGCTTTGATCTTACGGTGTTGTTCCTTTGGATCGGGGCCCCATATAGCCTTCTTAACGTAATCCATCTTGTCTACACGTATGATCTTATTATCTATAACTACTTGTCAAGACTCACCTGTCAGGACTCCACAGCAATTAATTTCCAGCTGTCTCTTTTTTTAACCTTTTTATTTTACCCAAATTTACAAATTTTGAAAATCTCAAATTTAAAGGCTGCTGGAACATGATTAAATATACTATTTTTCAATAGTAGCTGAAAAAAACATTTTATTCAGATCCGATATAGTGTAACGGCTATCACATCACGCTTTCACCGTGGAGACCGGGGTTCGACTCCCCGTATCGGAGTAATTTGATTTACTTTTTTGTCCTGATTTAATATGCCAATAAAACCTGTAATTGTTGCTTAAGTTTATTTTCAATTCTGTAATGTCCCTTTCAATAGATGTCCGGAATAGGAAAGTGTTATGATCGAGACAGCTGTTTTGGGG